>WPIO01000349.1:0-74652 GCA_009760855.2 Cristatella mucedo | reverse complement strand
GTGGATCACGTGGTAGACGAAAATACGTTATGACTTAGTTAACAGCTCTACTCTTTTTCGAAAGCCACAGCGTGTCGCATGGCTTCGTGCTACGGTGCTTCATGCTTCACATCACAAGAAATATAATGAATAAATTTGATTTTGTACACGGTTCAGATGAGTGGAAAAAATAATTCAATGTCTGAATATTGGAGGCTCAGAGGTTTACTCTGTGCTGGAAATGATGCTTGTATTTGGTGATCAGAGTGAAACTGATATAGAACATTAATTGCAAATAGAAAACTAAAAAACTATTTGCTAACAATTCTACTTATGAGATTTCCTCCAATGATATTCGGTAAAGTATTTGAACCTATTGCTGCTAAGTTTTAGAAATGAAACTAAAAGTAAAACTCTGATAATGCAAACGATTGTTTTAGGATATGATGGTGTATATAGATATTCTCCTGATGGAATAATAGATAGCAATACTTTAGTTGAAATAAAATGTTTATGGAGTAGAATATCATTGATGATTTTTATACTAAACAATATCGTGCAAAGTGTTTACTAGGTTTACATGTTTTAAAAACTTAGTGAATGTTTTACTCTGAGTTTGAGATTTTTGTTCCTGGATTGAACTGTGAAGAACCTCCATTAGATTATGTAGCAGCTGGTAATGTTAGAATTCCTTGTGTAGATTTTGATATGCCGATTAGAGAACCAATTTTTATGCTTTTGCTTAAAGATGAAAAGTATTTCGATTTTGAGTTTGATATTATAAGCAAATATATGTAGATTTAATAATAAGAAAGAAAACGGTTATGATATAAAGTATTATATAAAAAGATGTTGATTCAAGTAGTAGACCAGAAGATGATCCTTGTAGATTTTCAAGAATAGTTCCAATTGTTAAAAAAGTACTTGATAGATCAAAATTTTAAATTAGTAACTATATAGATGAGTCGTCGACATCATTGTGATGAATGTGTTAGCAGAATAAACGGTTATATTCTATCAGATCTTGATGCAAATGAAAATAGAATTATTAATATGAGAGATCATGTGAATGATGGTGATGCTGTAACAAAAAGCGTATGCAGATACAAACTTTATTGTAAATAGTGGTACTTCTTTAAATCTTCAGAATAGACCAATTACAAATCTTGCTCCAGGAGTTAATCCTACAGATGCTGCTAATGTAAGTCAAGTATCAAATTATGTTAAAAAATCCGGTGATACAATGTCTGGAGAATTAAATATGAATAGTTTTGCTATTACTTCTACATACTGGAATTCTAGTGTTACTACTCCAACATGTTGCTGAACCAGTTAATCCAAGTGATGCTGCAACAAAATCTTATGTTGATAGAACAGTTAAAAAAGTAACAGAAGTTGTTGAACTTACATTATCACTTAGAGCAATGAATTCTATTATTAATATTTCTACTGCATATTCTTGGCAAAATAAAAATAGTCCGCCATTAATAATACTTAGCGCTATGGTAGTCGGATCATCTAATTGCATTCAATTAAAGCAAAACAGCGATCCTTTAATAGTATCAGGTGATATACGTGCTATAAATACTTCATCTAATGGTACAGATTTTAAGTATTACGCTTATTTTAATAGATTGCCTGCTGGTTATTATTATACTGATAACATAGGAAATATGAAAGTTAATCTCTTAGTTTCATATATAAGTACCTGAAAAGTACAAATGGACAAGTAATACAATTAATTCTTTTAATTTAGTTGCTTTGCGTTTGCCTTTTATTAATGGAAACAATTTTGCAATATGCATTATTGATTCGTGTTCTAAACAATGGTGAATGCAGAATAGCTCGGAACACCTTTTTTTTTAAAGTGTTTCTTTGCTAAACAGTATATCTTAGTAGGTCTTTGTTTAGAATATTTATTTCTTGCATAATAACAATCGGCACAAATGATTATTTTATTGTTTCTTACAATACCACAATCGAATTCTGTTTCTGTACTATCTAAATCACAGATATCGCAACGCATTTCATACTTTAACTTTGGCCTTCGTTTAACCTTTTTACAAACTGGGTGACCTGACTCTAAGTATTCAATTTCGCTAAACGTTGTCAAACAGCTTTCACAAAATATTTCCATTTCTATAGAATGTCATTTTTAACTCTAAATGAAAGAAAAAAGGAAGGGAAATTTAACCCAGACTCTGATATAAGTCAGATATTCAAACCAAGACCAAAAGTAATTCCAAAAGGTTTCTTTGATGAGGTTAAACCTAATGAGAGCCATCAAGCAGACATTCTGTATATGCCAAATGATTCTGGATACAAATATGCTTTGAGTGTTATTGACGTTGCTAGCAGATATAAAGATTCGAGACCACTTAAAACAAAGTCTTCTAAAGAAGTAACCCAAGCTATAATAGATATTTATACAAAAAGTTTATTGAATTGGCCAAAGAAGATAACAGTAGATCCTGGTAGTGAGTTTAAAGGAGAATTCGCTAAAGAAATGAAAAGACATGAAACACAAGTTATAGAAGCTAGAAGTAAAAAGAATGTTGCACTTGTTGAAAGAATGAATAGAACTGTGGCAGAGAGAGCATTTATGGCGCAGTATGAAAAAGAATTAGAAAACATTAATAATGGAGATTTTACTAGAAATAAAGAATGGATTTATAATTTACCAAAGATTATTGATTATCTAAATAATAGTGTTACAAGATCAATTGGTGAAGAACCTGTAAGGGCAATAAAAAAAGAATCGGTAAAATTAAATATACCAAAATATCATAGAAAAGTTGGAGAACAAGAAAAATTGTTAGAACTTGGAACAACTGTTAGATATTTACTAGAACCAGGTGAAGGAGAAGATGAAAAAAGAAGAAGAGCTACGGATCCAATATGGAGCTTGACTAAACATACTATTGTTAGAATAATGGTATTGAAAAAACAACCAGTTAGATTTTTCGTAGATGATGTTAAAAAAAGTTTTGTAAGAGAGGAGTTGCAAGTTATTAAACAGGACTAATTTCTGTTTGTGAATGACTTTCTATAATATTGTCAAACTCTTCTTTTGTAACTACTTCATCAGATAAAGCATCAGTTATTTTTGAAATAAACTGTGTGTTAGAACCAAGAGTAAATCTTTTTCTTTTATCTATTTCAACTAAAACACCATCAACTGCCATTAGCATTGCTGTTAGTGCTGAGAAAGCTGAGACTGCATTAGTTATTTCAGGATGTGCATGAACATGTGTTGTAGAAACTGTAACTCCTAAAGCTACTAATATATTTACTATTTTAATTATATATCTTACTCTTGTTAAATTTGTTAGACATGATCTAACTTTAATGTTATATGCAACTGTTTCATCATATCTTTGAAGAGCAAACTTTTTTCTTAAATCTGCCATTTTCCTATAATTATTTAAATTTTTTCAATTCTCGGAATTTTATTTCCAAGGTCTTCTTGAAATAAATGATAGTGTGTGGCTACACCTTGGAAACATGCAATCGCAACTTCCACTGCTACTTTGTTCTTCATCATAATCACTAACTCTAATTGTAGGAACGCCAAGTTCTGTAAGTTCTTCTTCATAATCATATTCAGTTTTCCAAGATTCTGTATCATTATCGCAAGAACAATAATCATCATTAAATTTTCCGTATACAATTCCGTCGGAAATGAAAGGATTAGAGTATCTGGCATGTTTGCAGCTGCCATACTTACCATTTAACAGCTTCAAATTAATCACTAAAATTTCCCTGTATCTAGCAGCCCAATCCATTTTTTTAATTTCAGAGCTTCTTTTATTCCTACAGTTTCTAATGTGCTCATATACTACATTACTCCTAATCTCTCGAGCTTTTAAAACAACTGCATGCATAAGACAATCAAAACTAAAAACTCTATAAACTTTATCAAACAAGCATCCACCATCTTTTAATGAAGTATAATTTTTAACAAATACTCTAAAATCTTTAATTTTATTAGGAATATAAATATTTCCTATAGAATATTTTCTGAATATTGTTCTAACTCTATCTCTCCACGCACTTGGTTTCTCGCCTTTTCTTCTGAACAATGTTCTAGAAATGTAAGAAAAAGACATTTACTATAAATATAAAATAATGTATTTAAATCAAATTTTATTATGTTAGAGTGCGATGGGATAAACAACGAAGTAGGCGAAAACACTATGCCGAGCGACAGCGAGTCTAGTGTCGAGCGAGTAGTTGGGTTTTGAAAGTTATGGAGACTAGTGGTCTCAGACGAAGACACTCGATCGAGCGACAGCGAGATTGAGGGTCGAGGCTGAGCCCTAGGCTCTATAACGTTCAAAACATAACTACTTGCCACACTCGGACTAGCTGGGCCGAGCGGATGTAAGGAATCGCTGCCGGCTCCCTCACCATATAAGGAGGCTGAGCTTGATGCCAGAACCTGGATTTTGATTGGCTACTTTGTTTATGGTGCAGTGGTAACTTCCGGAAAACTGCCAAGATAGCCCATTAGGCAATGCATCTGCTGGGTATTTCCCCAACCGGCTCATTAAAAGTAACCTGAGAGAGGTGGAAAAGGAATAGGGATAGTCCCTCATTAGATATACCTACAGAGCCCCAGCTGTGCTTAAAATGTCGACTTTTGGGCTGTTTGATTCCGACTGTTCTCCTTGTTAGGGAGTTTGAGGAGTTGATTAAATAAACATTGCATTTCGGCTATGTCCGGCCCACAGGGCCCACCGCTAATGTTCTCCATTCGTCGTGCCTGCTTACACTATGCCTGCTACTTGCTCATGCTACCGCCAAACTTTTATTAATGCTTTGTATTTAGCATCTGTAAAGTGCATGGAGTGCTACTCGGTTCTCTGAGGGTACCTTGTGAAAGTATTGTTATTTTCAATCTTGGAGGCGAGAGGAATGGTTTGCCAGAACAACACACTGTCACCCACAGCAGAAGTCGCGTTAGCCTCAACGGTCGTCGTCGTTGTAGATTAGTATGAGAAGACTATAATGAAAAGGTAGATAAATGTCTAGAAAAGCTTATTCAGGAAAATGCAGAGACCAAATTAAAGTGAGCGGTTACGTGTGTTGGAGTGGAGGACTAGTGCTAAGCAGCTGGCACCATTATGAGTTTGGCTGTGGATTTCATAAACTCACTCTTTGAGTCTTCTGAGCTGGAAAAGAGTGAAGCCGTGCCTACAACGCATAAGCCTAGTGTGTTCTGCGACGTGCTACGAACGCCTCAAATTAACTTGAGCTTGTGAGCATCAGCCATTTTTAGTTTGGCCGTGGATTGAACTTATGGTAATGAGAAGAAAGGTAAAAATAGGGAGAGCGATCTCAACAGCTGTGTTTGAATGAGTACAAACCGATAAACTTGAGTTTGGAGGATAGTTCCTACTTGAAGTGATATTCATTTGATATCCAATGCGATGAATAGTTGCTTATACTTATTGTAGGGTCATCACACGTCAACACCATATAGCTCAAGGCAACGGCTATTATTGTTTATGCTAATTAAAATTCATCACCTGTCACTGACCACTGATAAACGACCGTCTTGCACTGAGTATAACAGTACGTTATCAGCAACAGTAAGATCACAACATCAGTGCTTTAGTCTTCTCTTGTGAAAACCTAAATCAGTTGCACCTACCATGTCCAGAAATAGGAAATTTCTACTATTAAACCTTCCACAATATGTTGTGTTTGCCTGTTGTTCCTCGGACGCTTTAGGTATGCCCAGGCTTCGGTGCATGGTTGAACCATGTTTAACCATTGAAGCCTTTGACAGAAGCATGTGGCCAACTACATACGCCCTCTCCTATCTGGGGAGTGTCAGCCCCAGGCTCGTATATGTAGCCTGCTAAGGAATAAAGAAGGAGAGTCTCGTTCGCCACTCACGTTCGCCTGCTCCTGTCTTCGTGTCTTTGTGAGACTCCATTAGCACTGCAGCAGCCGGAGACAAGCTCGCATGTTATTTACTCAATGCCTCGTATAGATTAGCCCTATGAGAAGGTTTCAATTAAATGCTCCTTACTAAAACACGGAGTAAACAAATAGTAACCATCAGGTAAGACATATGGACAATATACCTGTCTTTACAAGAAGAGAATTGGTCTTCAGACTTAAAGCCACAAAGGACTTTCTTAAGTATGATGAAGCCTCTAAAAACATGTATATATTTACAACGTGCTAAACTGTGTTTTAACGAGAACATAAAATCTACGAAAAAACCTATCTCTAATGTGTATTTCAGAGTTCTTATGATTTTTAAGCGTTTTAGTCTGAAATATGGGAAAAGAGCTCCTTCCGAATAGGCAATACGAGTAACGTTGCCAGCGTACAGTTTGATGCACGGTTTCAATTTTTGGTTGGTTTTACGTAAATATTATTTTAGATTTTTCAGCACAATCACCCTCGCATCAAGTTCGGGTCATCAATTATAGAAACAACAGTAAACAAACGCTAGGAAACAATACTGAACGTATAAGCATTTTCAAGTTGTAAACCTACATTAGAAATCATGTTGTGCTAACTTAATACATATTACTGACCTCAAATTTAGCCAAAGCCTCTTAATTGAAAATATGCAGGTAACTTTCAACAGCACATCTGAGGTGAACACGATAACGATTAGGACCAAATACTTAACGTCGGGGTACCCAAGGAATCATTAGCGGTTTTCAAGCCACTTTTATGGGTAGGTCACAAAGCACGCACATTCATGTAGCTGTTTCTATGTCGTAGAATTTGATTAATGCAATTATTTTTTTATGCTTCGCTAATGCTTCGTTCGATCCACACAAACATTGCATCATAGAAAGCTAATGAAACAAAGCAACAGCACTCCTACCTGTAAAAAGGAACTTCAGTGAATCTAATGGTTAAACGTCACTCATTAACTTAACGACTGCATGCCTTCCCAGCCAGCAGGCAATTTAGTTTAGCCACAGTCTGAAACAACTAGCTTTTTCAAGGCTTGCAGCTGGAAAACTGACGGAGGAAGACTTGAGAGCTTGTTTCTACTTATATAAAGCCCCTCCAGCTAGAAAGTCCCACGGAAAAGAACCACGGTCACTTTTGGACTAACATGTCCAGCTACGGTCGTCCAATGGATGACCTTGCATTGTGTATTACAAATAAATACCAGACAGAGGAAACAGCAGAAATTGTTATATCATCTGCATGTTAATCGCTTAGAAACGTTGCCTATAAAACAACCATTCGATGTCAAAAATACTTTCTTCTACATCTACAATACATGATTAATGGCAAGTGGAACATTTAAACAATCATAGACTCGCAGACAATGCGAAGCGATTGATTTCTCTAGCCTAAATGAAAGCTGAAATATCTGGAATTCAAAAAAAAATTGATACCACTGAAGGACACAGTTAATAAAAAAACAAACAGATATAAAGTACTGTTTCATCTCTTATGCACTGTGTACAATGTGAACACCGGTGCCATCGGTTCACGAGGTTATGGATTCATGATTCAATAACCTTGAACGAGGATAACTGGTTTTCAGGATACCATTATTACAGCCAGCTAGTAAGTGCAGATGCTAAGAAGCCTAAGGAATTCAATTGAGGAAAGATTACCCAACGTAAAATATTGGTGACCAGTAGGCCCCTAACTCGAGACTAAAACCCAAGCGACAGCCTAGGCAATCTGAGAGACCTTTACAAAGAAAATTAAAAGTGATGCAAATGCTGATTTAAAATAGATTTCCTATTACCATTGCAGGCACAGTTCGAGAAGGGAAAAACAAAAACAAAGATATAAAGTACTCTTTCATCTCACCAGCTTCTTGAATACTGTGAAGCCTGAAACTATATATACACCAGATCACAGGTTTAAGTGCCAAATGCTGTGTGGTCGTTACAAATGACCATTACAAGTTTCAGGTGAAAACGCTATTTAGAGTCAGCTAGAGGAGACAGATGCTGAGAAGCCTTAAGACTCGTGGTTAAGGAGAGATCACATGACGCAAAATATTGGGTGACCTGTAGGGGCTGAATACGATGGTTACACCAATTAAACAATCCGTAAGATATGTGACAATCTAAGGAAAAGAAAGAAAAGGCATTGACGACATTGCTGCTTCAAACTTTTTCCAGAGCATATCGTCATTATTGCTTGTTCATGGCTGCGGTACTGAATGACAATAGTAATAATATTAATAACAATAATAATAATGCACTTGCTAATGCGCCCTTTACAGAATACAATCTGATTCTAGGCGCTTCACATTTGCTTCAAAGTGAAACCCGATTAAATGGTGACAAACATCATGCTTAATAAACAACATGAATAAAATGGTTAGGGTTGTCATGCATGCATGCTTCAGCATGCAAATCTGGTTAGTGGCAGCATGCATAAGCACATCAAGGACGAATCACAGGGACTCACTAAATTCTGTCCTAAATATGTGTATTTGTTAGTTCTTTTTAAATGAGGTCACGTCAGGGGATGTTTTGAGGCAAGTCAGGAATGAGTTCCAGGCTTTGGGAGCACACGAAAGAAATGCATGTTCTCCAAAGGATTTGAGGTTTGTATGAGGTACTGGTAAGCTGTTGGATTCCGAAAAGCAGGTGGTAAGATCCTCAGCCTGTTGTGGAAGTATATCTGAGGGAAAGGCCGAAGGCATAGAGTAAAGTTACCTAAAAGTGAGTGATAAAACCTTGTAGTCGATCCGATGTTTGACTGGAAGCCACTGCAGTTCGGCGGGAAGTGTTGTGTACTCATTCGCATTCGTATGCGAATGATACGAATTTCATCCAGTGACTTCTTCTATACAGGACCTTAAATGATTCCCAATAATTCAACGACGTCTGTTCAGAACCTCTATGTTTAAGTAGCAGCTTTCCGTTTACCGTGACTACTTCCCTTAAGAAACACATCCAACCTAATTATCTGAAACTGTCACAGCCTCACCGAATTATTTTATGAAAAACGGAGGGTGGAAGATTTGAGAGCTCCTTGTTTTCACTGATCCGGAGCTCCTCCAGCTAGAAATTCACACGAGAAAAACCAAAGTCAATTTCGGGCTAACATTTTTAGCAATGGTCGTCCGAGAGATGGCAGTGAGTAATGTATTACAAATAAATACCAGAAGCAGGACACAGAAGTCATTGTTACATCATCTTCATGTACTTCGCTTATAAATGTTCCTAGTAAAACAACCACTTAATGTTACAAATACTTTCTTCTATATCAATAATACATAAGTAATGGCAAGTGGAAAGTTTAAACAACCACAGACTCACCGGAAATGCGAAGCAATTGATTGCCCTTGGCTAAACGGAAGCTGAAATATCCTGCATTCAAAACAAATTCTCGCGATTTTACTGGAGGACACAGTTAATGAAGAAAAAACAATTCCATATAAACTGTTTAGATGTGTACTGTTTCATCTCTCCTGCACGTGAACAATGTGACGACCATCGGCCATCGGTTCACGAGGTTGTGGATTTATGTTCCAACTACTTTGAACGAGGATAACTGGTTTTCGGGTAAACGCCAATTGCAGCCAGCTAGTAAGGGCAGATGCTGAGAAGCCTAAGGACTTACAATTGAGGAAATAATACCCAACGTAAAGTATTGGGTGACCGGTTGGTAATATTGCAAGCAGGATATGCAGCTCTTTAAGCAACGAGTAAATAAATGTTAGCATTTTAAGAGAACTGTATCTCTTTCTAGGCACTTTACAAATGCTACATGGAAATCATTGCCAAGTGCATAGTAGCAATATCCTCAAGATGCAGGCATAGAGGAAGCAGGTACATGGACACAAAGAATTGATCACATAGATCAGCAAAATGCTGAGTTAAACATGCACGTTTTGAGCTTCTTCGTAAATGTCATCATGGGACGGTGTGCTGAGCTTAGGTAGTGACGTCCAGGATTTAGGACCGTACCAACTAAAGGCCTGGTCGAAAAAGATTTTGAGTTACCTATGAAGTGTGACTAAACGACTCCACATACAACAAATGATCGTAAGTGGATTTTCACTTACTGGGGGAGAGGTTTTGATTGGTAGGTGGAAAACAGAGAATCGAAAGGGAGAAAATTAAGTGCCACGAACGCGAAGTCAATGCCCTGCTTGATTTGGAGCCAATGTAGGTTAGAGAGAGGTGGTGTGACATGGCATTTGCGAAGCTCGCGCTAAGCTGCAGAGTTTAGGGCTAACTGAAAGCCTTTAATTGAACAGAAGCCTTTGAAACTCACTCTCAAATGATGTCATGGCATCCCTGATGGGAAAAGATTAATATGAAGCTAAAGCACATCTTTTTATTACAGCATTTAGTTGGTTCTTGCGATTCATCCGTTGTGTGCCAAAGCATGCTGACACTGCTGCTTCTAACAAGCCTGCTGCTTTTAACACTATCTACACGTTGACCCAGTGCATGTCTTTTCTAGGGATTTTATGCTTTATCGTGTTGCCCATGTTACCGGCAATCATTTAGTCATGCTTTCCTTACGGCATCTGTAAAGTGCCTGGTAAAAGAGTAAGCTATCAGGGAGAATGAATTACACTTATTATTATTATTATTACACTTATTATTATTATTATTATTGAATAGCTGAAGGCAAAGACAATAATTAAAACCACTGAAAGCAAATGGAGCAATTAATCTCAATTTTTTGGAAGGGCACAGCTAGAATACATATAATTATTTTTAAGAATTATATAAAATGAATTATATCATCACCACTTGCAGTGGCATAAATCATTGCTCCCCGCAGGATTCGAACCCACGACTTCGGAACCAAGGGCGTGAAAAGCCACTGCCTCACCTAGTGTGCCACTACTGCCCTGAAATAAATAAATTCTTGCATGGTTTTTTAAACATGACAGTATATGGTGCAGTCATGGCTGACTAGGAGTAAGCAGATGCTGATGGTGACTGCTGTCTGACTGGACACAAGAGCACTTACCTTTGTAAGATCAGACAGCCTAGCTGGCAGCTCAGACAGTCCACAGCCTTGTAGAGACAGTCGTATAACATTCACAAACTGCCGAAGGTCCTGAGCAAAATTAATATCCCTGATCTTACTCAAATCCAACTCCAAACGTGATGAGGCATCCACCAGCAAGGTGTCCGGTATTCTGTCAAGTCTCTTATCAGATAGGTCAGAGGTCGCATCTTTCGGAAGATTAGCCTCCATTTCTACAAGAATGCAGTTGGAGAGATAACAAGTATGAGTAGCTCGTCAGCTGGCTACTAGATAACATGCTCCCAGGGTCTCATCACAGAGGTAGGTGCTTGCTGTTCAAGACAGAGGTGGTGGGCTCAAGCCCTACAGTGGGCAATCCTTCATTGCTCGCTTCAAGCCTTGATGATAACCTTTAAGGCAATTAAGCATTTATACAAATGAGGCTATTTAATCAGCTAATGAATTATTATTGTAATTCAACTTAATAGGAGGTTCATAATAAGCAGAGTCGGTGCATATGGCACTGTACAAATACTCCGGCTAGTGTACAAGGCAGAACATGCGTCCACTGCAGCTCTGAAGTGCTCTGCTATAAAGCATAGGTACATTTTAATAACACTAAACGTACAGCATGGATTTATATCGAACCATTTTTCATAAGTGCTTTCAATTTTTCAGCCACGTGTTCAGGATACTCGGGTTGCCAGATCATAATGATTTTTCCACATCAGCCAGTCACCGGCCTCATTTCGTCATATGCAGCCCTTCGCTGCCTATCTCTTGGTGACTCATTTTCTGTTGAAGACAATTGAAGAATGCTGGAATTATTTGTAAACCTGATGCATTTTTTATTTGACTAACTGACCATAATAGTAGTACTAATAATAACAATACATTTTTATAGCACCGTCAGAGAGAGCTAAATCTCTCTATCTAGGCACTTTACATACAGAGGCTGCACACAAATCATCGAAAAAGGTTTTGCAGTAACATCCGAAAGCAGCAGACATAGTGTGAGCAGGTAAATGTCGTCATGTTAGGGGACGTTGTGACATGAGGCAGTAGTGATGTTCATGCTGAGAAAGCAAAGGAACAAAAGGCACAGTCTCCAACGGTTTTGAGGTTCGTATGAGGTATGACTGCACGATTTGATTCAGAACAGCTGGCTGTATGATTCTTCACCTTGTGGGGAAGTAGATAAGACAGGCAGGCCGAAGCCAGCGCCAGCCAGGCCAAAGCCAGTGCATGCGGGACCTAAAAGCAAGTGACAGAACCTAGAAGTTGATGGGCTGTTTAATTGAGAGCCACTGCAGGTCGGCGAGAAGTGGCATGGTGTGGCAATTTCGACACTTGCCAACGACGGGTCTGGCTCCGGAGCATTGCACCAGCAATGACCAGCTGATGCACAGGCAGGCAGACCAGCAAACAGTGAGTTACAGAAGTTGATACGGGATGTTAAAATGCGTCGTCAAATTTAGAAGTGGTTGACGAAATCCAAATCTCAAGTATATGGTCTATTAGCTGGCTCACTGCAGCTCTTGATCCAGGACACCTTTGGTGCTTCCCTGGTGGTTATTAACAACTATAATAATCGATAGTTAGTCATAATAATAATAATAATAATGATACATCGTATAGCAAGCATTAGAAAACATCAATTTCTATCCACCCGCTTTGAAATTTTGTTCAACAGCCTCATCAGCAGCTCCAGGCACTGTGATAGTGACATTCAACAGCTGACAGAGCTTCCTGAGTTTTACAGTTTCTACAGCAAACAGATATTGCTTTAGCCTAGACACCAGTTTTCTAACAACATCGTCAGCGACAATCGGGCTCATCGTTGCTCATTGCTCTGCAACAGTGGCTGAAGAGTGCCAAGGGAGGGCATGTGTCCCTGGGCGGTAGATAAGCGACCAGGGGGTGCCGAACTGGCCCCCTAATACTTGAGGATGACGCTACCTGTGTTGTTCGTCAGCTGGGTTCACAATATCCTGTGAACGGCACTGCTCTGTGCAGGGTCGAGCCAAAAATGAGGTGCTTGTCTTCACGAGATTTTCGCAACGGTGCCTGGGCAGCCTTAACCGAAGCCCCCTCTGTCACAGTTGCATAGACAGTTGGTTAATCTGCTGTATGGTTCTTCAGCTACCGGAAGCAGCTATCTCTGGTCAGCAGCAGCAACAGCAGCTGCTTCGCTAGCATCCCAGCCTCCAGGGAAGGCATGCATGCAACCCATTCACTGCTCAGACAGCCAATCGCCAGACCAGTATCTGCCCACAGTCCAGCTCATTATAGGTCTTTATATAGGCTCTGCAGCTTGGCAAACTTGTGGTCTGTCGGGCGGTTTTAATGCAGCCAGCAGCCGGCTCAGCACAGGGCATGACTGGACTATGGAAATCGAAACCAACACGTCAGCTAGCAATGCAGGGACGCACCTTCGTCTGAGTTTAAATCCATATTAAACTCTTGTTACGACGACTATGTATGAATTGACATCGACCAAAGCCAAGAACTGTTCGCTTGGCACGGCAACAAACGGAACTTGGACAAATTTGCGAGCGATTCGTCCCCGGGTCTGGCGAATCTCTGGGAGGGGCGTGGCAGATAACTTGAGGGAATGGAAACGGCAGTTCCAGCTTATAATAATAATAATAATAGTAATGTACTTGATAAAGTGCCCTCAGAGAACTTAATCTCTTTCTAGGCGCTTTACATTTGCTGCAAAGGGAAATGCAATTGAATGGTAAGTAAAATCCTGCTTGAAAAACAAACAAAATGAATAACATGGTTAGGGGTGACATGCAAAGGGTCAGCATGCAAGTGTGGTTAGTGGCAGCATGCACAGTGTTAGCACGCATAAGCACGTGAAGGACGAATCACAGGGACCCACTAAATGCTGTCCTAAATAGGCGTGTTTTAAAGTTCCTTTTAGATGTGGTTAGGTCAGGGGATGTTCTGACGCAGGTCGGGAGGGAGTTCCAGGCTGTGGGAGCATACGAACTAAAGGCACGGTCCCCAAAGGATTTAAGGTTTGTACGAGATATTTCTAGACTGTTGGATTCCGAAAAGCGGGTGGTACGATGCTTGGCCTGATGGGGGAGTATTGTAACGCCGATGGCTCGGCGGGTTAGGCTTGACCTGCCGCTTACCTAGCGGCGTAACCTAGCACCTAATGCCGTTCGGTTCGCACCCACAGGCAATAAGCAGGCCGCCACGAAACGAGCGTTTCTGGCGCTGACCTGCTTACCGTTACTAAAGGGGGTCGTGAGTCCGCGGCGTGAATTGGAAAGCGAGACACACAAATTGGGGATTTTACTGAGCTTTATTCGCCAGCGCACAAAGTCACTGCGCATCTGTACCCTAGAGTAGGCAGACCCACTGACATTCGATATGTCGGGCTGGGCGTCGCCTTGCCCCGGAAGGGTAAAGCCTGGGGTCAGCTCCCAGAGTTCCGGGGACGAGAACTGGGTACAACGTGCTCGCTCTCTTTCGGCGGAAGCTCTCGACGGTGTTGGACGTCCGCTCTGTCTACCACAGAGTATTCAGCTAGCAGGGTCTTGGACGGCGTACGCGTGTACAGGTAAAACGGAGTCCTACGACGGTGCGACTGTGGAAGCCGACTGAGCACTAACACGTTTGTCCGCGCTTGCGGCGTCATCCCGCACCCTTTAGTTTACCTTGTATAGGACCTTCCTCTGTAGGCTTGTTTAGTGCCCTCCTTTGTATAGCGCATGCGTGTGTATTATATAAAGTGTTGTTTACCCGATTGATCACGCGTGAACCACTGTTACCGGAGGGCCCGGCGAAACGACCCAGAACGGACATAGATAGTAGCGAGCCATAGTGGGAGTTCGCCGCTGGACCCTTGAACTCGGTTACACATCTAGCTCAGTTTTATCTCCACACTCCTCGCACGCTCTCGACAGCACCAACACTCTTGCGGAGGGAATACTTCTCCACACTGAGCCCGAACCGTAGCCTAAACCCTAACCGGAGAACTAGAACTCAGTTTCCAACAGTGCGGCAGGAATACTCCACACACGCCGACTACGTCTAGCTCGCACCAGCAAATCCCTATGCCGGGACCACGTGCTAGCGTGCACACACAAAACACGAAAGAAACACAAAATGCCAGCTCGGGCGCGATACGACCGTATTCGGTGAAGTCCACCGAATCCTCCTAGATCATACTTGTCTGATTGTGTTCAATCCGTGTTGGGGTCAGGTCTCAGACATGAGAAGGGTCACCTGTGGAGTCCCTCAAGGGTCTGTACTTGGTCCCTTGCTGTTCTCTATTTATACACAACCTCTGGGAAAAGTGATTAGGGCCCATGGAATAGGATATCACTTCTATGCTGACGATTCTCAGCTGTATTTGTCATTTAAACCGTAGGAATCTGCTGCAGAAACTGAGAAACTGAATTCTTGCCTTGCCGATATTCGATCCTGGATGTCGGAAAACTTCCTGAAATTAAATGACGATAAAACCGAACTTCTTCTCATAGGACACCCTAAGCGTGTAGCTGGATTAAAAGGCTTTGCTGTTCTAATAGGTGATACTAGTGTGCGACCTTCACCACGTGCTCGTAATCTAGGTGTCGTGTTCGACAGCTGCCTCAATTTCAAAAGCTTCATTCAGAAGACTGCCTCTACAGCTAGCCATCACATCCGATCCCTATCCAAGATTAGAAGCTGTCTCCCACAGTGGCTTGTAAAAAATTTAACTAGCTCTTTAGTTCTGTCTCGGCTTGATTATTGTAATTCCCTTTTGGCTGGGCTACCAAAGAAAGCTATTTTGCCACTACAGACGACTATGAATATGGCTGCAAGGCTGGTCTTCAAGTCCCAGCGGTTTGAGCACGTGTCACCTTTGCTGGAAGAGCTACGATGGTTGCCGGTTGAGCAAAGGATACAGAGCAAAGTTCTTATGCTGATCCACAAGGCCCGCCACGGCTTGGCTCCTTCGTACCTAGCTGAACTGCTGCATCAGTTTCAGCCTTTTCGCGCCCTCAGGTCCTGTGTGGACAATAACTTAGCTGTCCCATTCCTCAGCTTAAAGACAGTTGGCGACAGAAGGTTTAGCTCTGCAGGTCCTAGACTGTGGAACTCGCTTCCACAATTCTTACGCAACGACATCTGCTCTCCAACTGTGGCACATCTTTTTCAGCGGTCCTGAACTGCTACTTCTATGCTACTCACTACCTCAACTGCTCTCCTAACTCTGCTATGCTTCCCACTTTCTCTTTGTTGCGTGAGACGAAGTCTGTTGGCTACCGAATGCGTACCGAAAGCCGCTTAAGCTGTGAGTGTGCTATACAAAACTCTCCTGCGTAGCACCCACATGGTCTTTATGACTTTGTGGAGTTACTGACGGAGATACATCTGTCTCGTCCTGTTCGGTCAATTGCCGGCGGCGAACAGCCCGCCCTCCTCCCTCCCTTTCAGAGAAACGAGTCCAACGGCGGAGCCGGACCAAAGACCGAAGACCACAGACAAAAGACCCAGAGCGGGCTTTTAATTTAAGAGTCGCTCGAATTTTTAAGACTTTTATTTAATTTAGGAGTCGCTCGACTTTTTATTTAATTTAAGAGTCGCTCGACTCTTAAATTCCTTGCAGAGACAATGGGCAAGAGCTTAGTGGTCTTGGTCCCGACACCAAGGCCCATTACACTAAGGAACTAATACACCGCTGGTCTCAGCTTCCTGGCTTGCTCTTAAGCTCTTGCTCTCTAACCGCACTGACGCTCCTCTCTGGCTCACTGCTCCAGGACAAAGGAGTTCTAGCCCGCCTCCGAACAGCTCTTGTTCGCACTAAAATTCAGCCAAGGCCAGCAAAGTGCTACAGTATGTCGGAGAGATAGGCTGAAGCCATAGAATGAAGGGACCTAAAAGTGAGCGACAAAACCTTGAAGTCAATCCGTTGCTTGACTGGTAGCCAGTGCAGGTCGGCGAGAAGTGGAGGGTGTAATGTGGCAAACTGGGACGCTCGCGACAGACAAGCCTAGCTGCAGAGTTTTGCACCAGCTGCAATCGCCTGATCATAACTAAATTACACTCACAGTATCCACCTTGTTTTCTTTTATAAACAAAATATTAAAAGCTGAAGCGAATGAATAATGTGAAGATAGGCTAAAAACACCATGACACGCTTTATGGCTGCGAGCTAGCTAAACCCCACTCCTTTCACTCATTCCGTCTCCAGCCTTAGTGACGCTATCCATTCAGGGGCGGAGCCAAAAGCCCCTACCCTGTCATTACCGAGCGCCATCGGAGACGGTTACTATTTATGAGGGCAGTACAAGCGGCAAGCGTACCTACGGACGTAGCCGTCATGCTGGCAGCTCCTGAGCAGGAAGAGAAGCGAGAGAGTAGTAGGGGAGAGAGAGAGAAAGAGAGAGAGAGAGAGAGAGAGAGTATGTCAGTGTGGGTGGGGCCTTATTGCCCTCTGCACCCTGCTCGGCATGTCTTCTGACCTCCTATGTCGTACAGCCACATGCCGACACATCGTGCCCGACATTCCCTTTCGTGATAGGTTATTATGTTTATTCAAGATTCTTTCACCTTTCCCGAATACATTACATTATTGTTTTAAAAAACCCCTCCAAAAACACCTTATTATATTTTTTCCTTTCCCCAACTATCACCCCTCTTATATGTAAAGATATTCCGAAAAATTGTTGTTCTAAACAAAGTATCGTGCGTTTGTATTGACAGATTATGCCGGCAGGACCGTTACAACGCATACCGGGTGCAATAAGAAGATAACCTGTAAATCCTTTAACTTAGCAAGCCTCTAACCCCTAACCACGTTATTCGTGTTGTTCGTGACTGTTATGTTACTGTGTCTCCGGCTGCAGAGAGCGCTGGAGTCTCACGAAAGACACGAGCGGGCGAAACGTGAGCGGTGAACGAGACTCTTCTTTATTCCCCCAGCTGGTAGCATATATATATATATATATATAAGCTTGGGGCTGACCAACCAATCAGATAAGGGAGTGCATCCTTGGTGTGTGCCACTACGGTGGGCCACATGCCCACATCAAAGGCCCGCACCTTAGGCCAACCGCCCAAACACCCTGCCCACATCAAAGGCCGCATGGAGCCAACCGTCCAACCCACCCCGCCGAGAGCTGGGGCACACGCAGTGGCCGGGAAGCAGCAGGCACACACAACATGACCATGCTACCACTAACCATTCTATCGTGTTTCCTTTGCAGTATATGTAAAGTGCTGCTCAGAAAGAGAGAGATGAGTTCTCAGTGGGTGCTTTATCAAATGCATAGTATATAATATATATATATAATATATATATATATGTGTGTGTGTGTGTGCACCTATTCGTTTTTTTTTGCAGGATGCAGGATGCTACTCAGACCTGATCTTCTGATGCTTCGTCTTTTTGCCTCGATCGCCTAGTCCTGGCTCACCCCTCACTCGAGTTACAAAAAGCTTGCGATACATGCATATCTAACAGAATAACGGCTCGCTCAACGGCAGCATCCTTTTTTTCGATTTTTGAAAGTAGTTCAATCTAGAATGTCGCCTTATCATAAGTATCCATAAATTAACTGCAAAATTAAGTCGCCACAGGCTGCATGTCAGCCAGAAACAGTAAATGCCTACGTCGATGCTAAAAGTGAATCCAGTATCAGCAGACACAAACTATTCATGTTGCACTGCCGCTGTTTGAACAGATTAGGTCAGCTCGACAGTACATTACTCGGAAGCACTTAACCTGAACCATCTCATCTTAGCCACGAACGAGTCAGCCGAGTCTGAGAGGGCAGGAGCATTGACCTGTCTAAAAATTCAGCTAGATTAGAACTGCTTGGCGCTTAATGAATGCTAATCATAGCCAGGACTTATACAGCTACACCGTGATTCCTAATGACGGCCAGAAGCCTGAAGTGATTTTTGATAACGCCCGAAAGCACATCCGCAAGGGAGCGGAAGCGTTGCCTTCTCTCGGCAATAAAGCAGCAACGGTGGAATCGAATATTATTTGTGCTTCATCGGGTTATCACTGATTCAGAAGGACACTTGAGTGAATATCAATGGAGTGAACACATGCTCACTAAAGTAGCTTTGTGGATGCATATGACAATGCAGCAAGGAAAGTTGTATCGCAGCAACGGTGTACTTCTATGAACGTAGCTTTAAAGTAGCTCTCCAAAGCCAGCGTAGTTGCCATGACACACCCTAGGGTAGAAACTTTATAAACCATATTTTATATTTAAATAAATATAAATATTTACCATAAAGTCAGCCGGTAATAGCAGGATTTTTATTTATAAAACAGGTTTATGAGATTAAAAAGCAGCTGCCAGCAGGAAGGAGGTGGAAGTGCCAATGCCGTTTTCAAATGAGTGACTTGCGTAAAGCACAGCACCAGAGTGCTCCATGAGCTGCCCTGTTACGCACGTGGGCGGCCAGCTCCGACTTGCCAACCTCTTTTGATTCGCGAACTTCTAAAAAGTTTTGAATCGCTGAGTCACCGCGTCGAGCCAAGATGCATAAGAAGGCTTGCTGCTTCCGTTCGCGTCGAGTTCTTGTCTGTCTTCGAAAGAGATGATGATTGGCACACTTTCATACTTGAACATCACTCAAAGCTTGGATCGTCATAGGAGTTTCATAAAACTGCTCAAGGCCTATTCAGCCTCGACAGTTAACGAGACGGGCTGGCTTGTAAAGCCGCCACTCGTTTGTGCCCTTGGGCCAGAGTAGGCCCCTCTGCTTGGAGATAACTGCTTCCGAAATGTCCGATACCACGATAAACCTCTGTGGGCACTGCTCCCTTGCCATAATTTGTGGCGAAACCACTGTGTCAACAGTGGTTAAAGGTCAATGCGATAAATCTGCCAGAAAGTCTCTCCTTTTCGTCAGTTAGCAAACACCACGCGGGCGATACTTAGATGGATATTTACCAAACCCAAGCCACTCCAAAGCACTGACAGCTTCGCTCAATCACAAGCTACTTAGCACTGGTGAATGGTATAGGTCCAAAGGAACAAGTGGCTTGCAAAGGAGGTTGGGCTTACCAACATCCTGATGCTAAGCTTAAAGCGAGTTTAACGTCCTGTTTAAACGTCTCCCTCTCTCGCTCTCTCTCTCTCTCTCTCTCTCTCTCTCTCTCTCTCTCTCTCTCTCTGTCTCTCTCTCTCTCTCTCTCTGTCTCTCTCTCTCTCTCTCTCTCTGTGTCTCTCTATCTCTCTGATACCATCTCTACTACTCGTATGGGGGGCCTAGGTGGGAATTCTCTGTTCGCTACGGTTGTGCTAACACTGCCCACTGTATCCTATACCATTTTGAACGGTTGTATAAATAGAGCAACCACTCCATTCTCCACTCTTTGGTTGTCAGTTTGGACAAAACTAGGAGCTTTACAGGGAAATCAGTGTGTAATCGGAGCAGTTGCAGAGCTTGCACTAAAGCGAGGAAGAGCTCTGTAAAGGTCAGGGCAAAGGTCAGACCCATTTCATTCAACTGAAAGAATGGGATGCAGTTCCTGCCCGAATCTGTAGAAATGCTTAGCACTTGCTTTTTTTCTGCTCAAGGTTGGGCACTATAAGAACACCAGTGTGAGTTTTTGCAATCCACCAAATGTCTAGATGTCAGCCAGAGGCCCAGTGAGACCTTTCGGCATTCGGGGTCAAAGCTACAAATGGCTCCCCCACCACTTCAAAAATTGCTGCAAACTAGCTCCACCACAGAAGAAGTACAAAAAACGCACCCTTGCAACATACCGAGTAGAGAAAGTTTTATTAACTGTATTACAGGTACAAGGTAGACATCGCAGCTGTAACTTCAGTGTATTGTTTTGGCCTTTAACTTGGCAAACTGGTCCATTGCAGTTTGATTGTCAATATTTTCCAGTTTTTTCATCTTTATGCTTAACAAGGCCCAATCAGACAGTCGATCGGGCCCCATTGATGCTCTCAGATGAGACAGGATTGTCAACAGCATTTTGGTAGGCTTTCGTGATTTGTTCTATGTGTGCATGTACCTGCTTACACTATGCCTGCTGGTACGCGATACCACACGAAACACTGAAGCTGGCTCAAAGACGTTTATTCACATGGACGCAGCAGCTGGCCAGTATGTGACTGCCCGCCCGGCGTCCTCGAACTGACTCCCTGGGCCTTTGCCGAGCCGTGACTTATATACCATTGCCATAAATCGCCACAGCCCATAATCCAACGACAGCACAATAATCTCAATATAACCACACTGAGCGTGGTCTTCGAACTGGCAGTCTATTTACAAGCTGTCATTAGCTGGTCGTTCGTTCCTGGGATAATCCTTTGTTACCGTTTCCAGGAAGCCAAGTTTCGTTGGAAAATCGGTATAAGGCTTACAACGATTTCTTCTTGTTCAATTTAGCTTGTGTATTATTCTGAATGGAGTACTTCATTGCATGCAGAATTTTGTTTTTTTCCAAGTTGCCAATATCGCTTGACTTGTGATTTTTTGAATTTCTTTTTAAGAGTAGCCTGACCGTCGCCGGAGCCCTTGCAGGTGGGTGAAAAATAATAACCAAACTAATCCGGCTTACACAATTCAATTAATTTACGATATAGAAAATACAAGAAGGCCAGGTTTGATCGACGTCGGTAAGGCTGAAAATATGCAGCACATAACAGGACCTAAGGAGCTCGTTGTGGCCGTATAAAGTTGCCTTTGAGGAATCGTAGCCAACGGCAGAAACGTTGCATCGCGACATACAATGGTCAACAAAAAAATCTATTGACTAAAGCTCACGGTCCCTACGAATGAAGATATCGCCAGATATTTTTAAGCAACCGGATTGCTATGTGGCAGTTTAGTGTCTGGTAAATAATAACTTAAAGCCAATAAGAACTACACTGCATGCTGGTCGGCTCCCAAATGTAGAGATAGCATTCAGGCCTTGGCTCATTTATCAAAACCGTGCTTACACTATAAACGTCATCCCTGGTCACCCAAGCTGCTCAAAATTAGCTGGAATCCACAGTAGAAACCACTTGGTTTGTGCTGCCTCTGCTTTTTCTCAAGAGGCTTGTGCCCTGTAGTAGGCATTTTCGAGACCAAGCAGTCGCAGAGAAGCATGATTTACAGAAAAATAGCCACGTTTTTTATCCTCGGAGCAATCGTTAGCATTTTCTTCATATTTAGCTCCATATATTCATCAAACAAACCCAAAGATTATAACGAGTTTAAACTATTTGTCAAGCATGAAGATTTGAGCACTTTGCCGTCGTTTTGAAAGTGGCCGCAGCTAGCGGTGACCTCAGTTGACTAGAGCAACGGATAGAATTAAGATCCAAAGTTAGACGGTGCTGAAGATGGAGACATGCTACTCAAAGCAGCAGGCACTGAGTGGTGGTGGAAAGGAGGGGCGTCGCTTTCAGGAGACTCGATCTTTCCGTATAGAGCAGCCTCAAAGAGTAGAAAACACTTTGCTTATACGGCCAACTGCTCGCTCAATCTTGCTGACTTTTTCTGATTAGGCAGCCACGAAATAGGAGTTTCCATGATTTACTAAGAATTAAGGATTTTCAGCTTAAATCGCAGGTAAAGCAGACAATGCTGGAAGTTAATCGGTCGAAACTTGAGAAACAATGCCCAGGCTCGCCCTCGTATATGGTTGAGCATTTAGAGCTTCTGGCTTATCAGCCGGTGAGCAAACGTTTCCCATGTAGAATCAATAGCCTTTTTGTGGAAAGACCAAACCAATCAAAGAACAAGAGCTTTCGCCTGCAGCCGAGCAGTGTGATACTAAATGGCTAAAACGGTGAAAAATGTTAAGTGCAACCTGAAAACCCTGAAAATAGAGGCTTGCGGCTTAAATTCCGTTGTACAGAATCTCCCTACAATGTCCCAGCTGCTGAGGCTGCCAATGTGTTTGGCTAATGAGCAGATTTTCTATGACCCCTTGCATACAGTAGATGCGAGGTGCTTTGGAAAATATTGACAGTCCGAAATCAGATTCGAGGTGTATTGGAAAATATTGACAGTCCAAAATCAAACAGGCATGCTCCAAGTAAGTGGTTCTCAACCTTCCTAATGCCACGACCTTTCAATACAGTTCCTCATGTTGTGGCGACCCCCCAAAGGAATGGCGACTTACAGGTTGAGAACCACTGCTTTTAACTATTTACGTGCTTAGTGCAAGGTCGCCCCACCGGGATTCTTTGCGACATCTCTTATTTGACCATGTATAGAGACCATCAACTTTTGTGCTATCTCTTCCTTAGCTAAGAAATTCCACAGAGCCTGAGTTTTGCTGCAACAGTCGGCTACAGATGGAGGTCTGTGGGCGTGTCATCGCCGTCACCTGGTTCCGCAGCCGATCTTCCGTTCATCCAACTGGCAAGCTCCTTGCCGGCACGTGGTGTGTTCCTCGCCGCTTAATTCACTGTCTGCCTCTGTATTGGCCTGAAGGCATGCTATCCAGTCTCTCCTCTCTTATCAATACGTGCTCTGGAGAAGCAAGCACTATGGCTATTACATCAGTATGTATGCGAACTCGCCCGTGTTGCCTGTATGCGATATAATACTGCCGTCGTCAACAACGCAACAACTCGCTTGTGGGGGCTTCACTCTTCGTCAAACTACCGTCGAGGGCCCACGAGCCCTACAGGTCTAACCTCCCCCCCGCCCGCTTTTTGAGTCTCATTTCCCCGCCTCAGTCTCATTTGCCCCAAGCCTTAGTCTCATGTTGATATCATCCCATAACCATTTAGAGGTTCAGATCAGGGATTAGATGGAGACTAGATGTGCAACTGTTACAGGACTACACCAAACTTTTAAAAAGTACCTTAAAGAAGCTGCTTTGGTTAGCAGGACAGATTTAATCCTCAAATATCCCGCTGGTTTATGTACATTCTACAGAAAGCTAAAAAACGTTAACGTACCGGCCAGGCAGACCAGCACTGTTCTTGACGAATCTGATGTCGCTTAATTAGTGGCCAGTTCTTTCACCTGATCTAGAGTCCATAGAAATACTATAGAGCATATCACAAGATCGATAGTGCTCTGTGATCGGCTCATATCAATAGCCGACCTGCAAAAATAATTCTATCAACTGTGGAGGAATGTGCTTCCCCAGAAGAGATAACACAGAAGCATGATGTCTCTTTGGCTGGCCATATAAGGGAGATCATATAAAATTCGTTGTGGGCGGAATCATACACACTTTTTATAGATACTAATAACTATAGACTGTCTATAGATAACTACCGATGGCATTATAAATATTTTCACATGCAATACCCAACTATAGGATTAAGATATAATAAACTAATCCGAATATCCGATCGGAGTAGCAACCACAGCAACTTCGGCCTGCAGTGGGGCCTTTTTGCATCAGAGTGCATGTACTCGATGTGGTTTTATTTAATTGATGACACTGGTCCTGATCGCTTTACGAGTGGGCTTCGACACTCGATGTGGTAAGCAGCCGGGACGAGCTATTAGTGGTTGTTTTGACTGGGGGTCGGGGACTCATGTGGGCGAAAGAGGCGAGGAGAGTCCTGCTTTGCCCTGCTCCGTGTGTAGGTGAAATAAACTGGTGGTGTTGCTCGTCGGCTAGCGTTCTGTGCCCGTTCGCGACGATAATTCAGACTACACTAGATTGGCGTACTGTCTGTCTCTGTCTGTCAGTCTCTGTCTACCTGTCTCTGTCTGTCTGTCTTCGTCCGTCCGTCTCCGTCTGTTTTTCGCCGTCTGTCCGTCTCCGTCTTTATGTCTCCGTCTGTCTGTCTCCGTCTATCTCCCTCCGTCCGTCTGTCTCCGTCTATCTCCCTCCGTCTGTCTGTCTCCGTGTAGCTTGCTAAGTAATAACAAGATATGGGGAGTTTTTTCTTATACTTCACCGATCAAACCGTATGTCGACAGCATGAAATACCGCTGTCTCGTGAGCTGGATTAGCAGTGACTCAAAATGAAACACCGGTAGAACTAAGTCAAATGTTATGGGTGCACGATTGCATGCGCCCTCCATGCACACTCACATGCACCTACATAAACCGATAGCCAAAACACGCTGGACTATGGGCACACACTGACTGCACGGTATGAACATACCCATATCTGCAAATACCTCTACATACCGCTTAAATACAGGCACACACCTAACTTAATGAGTAATTTTTTTTACGCCCGTACATTAAAGATAAACTGGTCTGTCTAAAACTATGATTTTAGAAAAGTCGAATTCAGGATCCGAGATAGTTTCCGAGATAGATCCGAGAGTTCTTTGGTCAGGGCAGTACCTAACATGGTGTGAACAAAGACCATTTCATGGAATTAACATGCCCGTATCTGCAAATACAAAGACTGGTCAGTAAACTAGTAGTTGTTGGCACACCGATGACTCTGCACTCACCCACGTGTACCCAAGCATACTAATAGGTTCGAAAGTAGATACACGATAAAGCACTTGCTGATGGAAACGTGTCGAATGACTATTCTATTGCTAGACATGTAATGTAATGTAGTGTAATTTATCTCCATCTGTAACTCCACAAAGTCATAAAGACTATGTGGATGTTACGCAGGAGAGTTTTTGTATAGCACACTCACAACCTAAGCGGCTTTCGGTGCGCATTCGGTTGCCAACAGACTTCGTCTCACGCAACAAAGAGAAATTGGGAAGCATAGCAGAGTCTGGAGAGCAGTTGAGGTAGTGAGTAGCATAGAAGTAGCAGCTCAGGACCGCTGAAAAAGATGTGCCATAGTAAGCAGTAGGAGAGTAGTTGTAGTTGCGTAAGAATTGTGGGAGCGAGTTCCACAGTCTAGGACCTGCAGAGCTAAAGCTTCTCAAAGCTTACCTTCCGATAACCTCTTCTTAGGTCCTGGCAATGGGGCTGGTAGGTCGATGCTGGCACAGGTAAGTAGGGCAGCAGGTTTGCCCTCATTACCCAAAAGATGGAAATCACAGCGAATCCAACAATCGCATCACATAAAAGAGGGAGGACAAGGTTAGTTAGCAGCAGCACAAGGCAGAGCCTTTGCATGACGTATGAGCTGATTCGTGCACATGCACCTATTCAAAGTATTTCAAAACAAAAAGAGACGTTCTCTGAGGCGAAGGCCAAGCTGAACCTGGCAGATGCAGCTTTAGGAATGACTAAAATGATGCAAGGTCATCACCATGTAATTCTTGTCGTTTATTGAACATGCTGACAATAACCAATCGATCGTGCTTTCTTTGCAGCAATTATAAAGCCCTTAGAAAGAGACTGAGTTTTCTGAGGGTGCTTTATCAAATCTATTATTATTATTCTTATACTGTTATCACTCCTGAAAGACGTCACGACATTTTATGAGTTGACGTCATATATAAATAAAGTAAACACGAACATATTCCTCAAGTTCTTGGTTGGGTCCAATCATTTGTGTATACCGACCTTTGGCAGCCACCGGTTCCATCGAACATGAAAACACCCAGGAGAAGCTGTGGCAGCAAGATGAGGAGGAAGGGAAGTAGGAGGAGAAGGACGGAATTGACGAGGAGGAAGAAAATAATGGCACTAGCCACATTCAGGGTAAGTTCCAGCTTTCTGAAAAGCCGGTAAAAATTCCAGATCAATATTTAGTGGTGGAGTGATTGTCATGTAAGAAGGCAATATCATTCTAATTAAATTAAAAGCACTTTGAAGAATTTCAAGCATTTGAAATTCTTTCAAATGTGGGTTATAAATCCCATGGATAAAAAGAAACGCAAGAGCAACGCTTAACGTGCAGTGGTGACATCACCACCTTCCAATGGGTCTATGCACAGCCACTACGTGATGCTTTTCTGTCCAGAGAACTCAGTACCTTGCGAGAACTGAGTTCATTGAGGCCAGACCTTATGGCACCGAGGGCCTGCTTACCCCGGCAGCACCATTGACAACGAAAACAAGGACACTTTGTGAGGCCTGATTTGCTCATCGGGGATGGCAGTATTTTTAAGTCTCCAGTTACCTACCGCAATAGTCATCATCCAACAAGGTGCTCATAACATGTTGACCCTTAAGTAATCCGATTGATGTGCAGGCAGTGAGCCGAGTCTAAGATTGATGCTTATTTGAAAAGCAGCAAAGCTTTGAGGCCATAAATTAACTACTACCCTGGTTTACAGGTGATTCATATTGCTAACATGCCAGATTGTTGCAGATGCTCAGCCCAGCCCATGATGCCGAATGTCAAAATTGCAAATCGTTTGGACACCTATTCTGATTGTTTACTTTCACACTTGTATGCGAAAAATTCGACTTATGAGCCTACACGTGTTTTCAAGCCTAATATCGACGTTGAGACAACCACGATCATCATCGATGTGGTGGTCCCGTTCAGCCACGACGAGGCTGCCTTGGTGAAAGCCGCTGATCGGAAGATGACGAAATATGAAGACACAGTACTCGACTTCCGGTCCCAGGGTCGGGCATCAGCCTCAGTCCTACCATTTATCGTAGGAGAACTCGGATCTTGGTACTCGGTAAATCAGCGATGCCTTGATGCCCTTGGCATCAAAGTTGCATAATGGAAGCTCCTTCGGAAACTATGCATAAGCGACACTGTGTGAGGCAGCCCCAAGGTTTGGGGCCAGTTCTCAGAGAAGAGAAGCAACCGTGCTATCGTTCAGCACGGTAACGCTCAGCCGGCTGAGGACAGTACACTCCCAGCGCTCGTTGCTTGTTTAATATCGATATTCTAGAATAACATATATTTTTTAGTCCCAGTTAGATCAAGACCTCCGATCACATCGCTAGGTCAGTTTAAGGGAAAGCAAGGTTCTCCCCTCAGCTGACTCGTTGGAATTTAAATACCGATCTGCAATAACTTCCAGTCTGCCCTGACTTGATCTCTTCCATCGATCGCTCATTAATCTTCGGAGGGGTGGGGATCATGAGCAACACAATGCAAGGCTACGGATGCAAGCTTGATACGAGAGAAAAATGCAAAGCAACATTCACATCCGGTGCTTTCGAGCAGTTAACATAATTCTAGAAATTAACTGTTAAAGCTCTACCGTAAGCAATCCTTTATATCAAATACCTAAGTTGCCTCTGACCTTGAAGTGGTTTCTAAATAGTTAGCTACAGGGCTGGATTCTCGCATGCAAACGCTTATGCTTCTTGCCCATACGATAAAAAACACAGGCTGCTTAGCTATGGATATACGACGACTATTACTAATAATACACTTGATAAAGAGCCCTCAGATAACTCAGTCTCTGTCGGGGTGCCTTACATTACTTACTAGGCATTGTTTATTTGATCAATTGAACGAAGGTGCCAGGCAGCTGCTGTTGCAACAGCTAGTAACGTTGCTGCTGTCCCCTGTCTAGCAGTGAAAAAGAATCACGACTACGACTGAATTATTGTCAGCTGACAGGCAGATAGATCGAAGCTTAGTGGTCGAAGCGCTTGACCTTTAACTAGAACGGGGCATGAAATCAGAAAGGGTACAAAATCATATATATATATATATATATATATATATATATATATATATATATATATATATATATATATATATATATATATATATATATATATATATATATATATATATATATATATATATATATATATATATAGTCGATTTACTCTCTTTGATTTGATATATATATATATATATATATATTGCAAACCAAGCAACATAGTTTGACATGATGTTACATTCTTTGTCACTACTAAATGCCTGTGATAATTGTATAGGCCAAAATCAGAGCTGCCACCTAGGCTTTGATCAGAGTTCAAGATAAGGTGTTCTCCAGAACTTAGATTTATGTGTAGTCAAGCCCAGCTCATGTAAAATTCCACACGATACAAATTTTACTTACAATGTCCTTCTAGGTATGCAGCTACATATTTGAGCTCCTTAGCTGAAAATCTACCTTAAAACAACAAGTAGGAAATGGCAGTCACGTGACTTACTGTGTAAAGAGTGAGCAGGGTGGCTGGTAGTCTCAACTAAGATTAGAAAGTAAAAAAAGAAGAAATGCCTAACTCATAGTTCTTAGACGTTTTTTGGTTTAGGAAGAAGATACAAGAAAAATTAATGACAGAATTTGTAAATTACGGTTATGAAATAAATCTTTTCAATGAACTCAACCAGCAAGCAGAGACTTACAGAAGTCGAGACGAGATGTCACAAATGGATGGACCAATTTGGAAGTGGTTGAAGGAATCCAAATAAATCTCAAGTATATGGTCTCTTATCTGGCTCACTGCAGCTTTTGATTCTGTACACCTTGGTGCCTCCCTGGTGAAAAGGAAATAAGAATGATAATCAGTAGTTAGTAATATTAATAATACATACATTATATAGCACCCTAAAATAACTTAATCTCTTTCTAGGCATTTTACATATACTGCAAATAAAGCATGATAATAATATGCATAGTGCTTTAGAAAACATATATCTATATCCTATAAAAAACAAATTTATATCCACCTGATTCGAAACTTCATTAAACAGCCTCATCAGCAGTCCCAGGCACAGTGATGGTGACATTCAACAGCTGATAGCAACTTACAATTGACCCGGAGGACAATTGAAGAAAGTGAGGTTAATTTTTGTGCGACTTGACTTGTGTAAGACAATATCATTACATGATTGACTGCATCAAAATATCAAAACCATGCATGCTATTAGCCACTTTACAGTGATGATTCTGGGCATCGTTAGTTTGGCTTGGTGGTTAATGACACTGTACATAATATGTGGTCTGTACAGAGCCTTAATAGAAACCTTTACCCAGTTACAACTCTATTGGACAGCCTGAATGGCCGCCCCAGTCGCAGTAGCACAAGACAGTTGCTTAATCAGCTGTACGATTTTTACAGCTACCGGAAGCAGAGATCCCTGGTCGCAGCAGCAGCAGCTGCTGCTTCCCAAGCATACCAGCCTCCGGTGAAGGCATGCATACAAAGCATTCACTACTCAGACAGAAAATCGCCAGGCAACTGGCATGCTCACGTCGGAGTCTGCGTCTAGAAAGTCGCCTCCGGGTGACACTTAAAGTGAGCAGAGCGCAGGTAGCACTCGAAGGGCTGCAGCTACCCTGCCATGCCTGTGGTGCTGCTACCGCCGAGTGTTAGGTCAACAATTCACCACTGATGCCACACCCATGCATCATATGCATCACCATTGCAGGTAATTTAAACGTGGCCTAGACACTCTGGTTTAGGGCCGACAGAGTTTTGCCGCCGACAGGTTACTTATTTCAGGCTCTGGACTCTCTCTCTCTCTCTCTCTCTCTCTCTCTCTCTCTCTCTCTCTCTCCCTTCCTCTCTCTCTCTCTCTCTCTCTCTCTCTCTCTCTCTCTCTCTCTCTCTCTCGGTCGATGCTGAGAGCCTTGTCGCTCGCTCCCCTGCGACCTCTGCTTCTTCCTGGTGCCATCCTTTCGGATCTGTTGTGTTGGCAGCCCACGATCTTGCTGCGACGCCAGGTCCAGAGATATTGCAGGTTAGTGTTATCGTTAATTACCAACACAGATCCAGACGTCACTGCTGGCCTAGTCCTGGGTGTCAGCTAACACGAGCGCGTCGGAATATACGAGGTCGCACTGGGCAGAAAGTTAGAAAGAGTGCCAGATGGGATGGATGCACTCACGGGTGGCATGCATACCGAAGAACATTCAGCAGTGATTGAATCAGTCGAAAGCTGCCACCGTTGCTGTCGATTATTATGCCGGAACCTCGTGGGTTGAACAGCACTTGACATGCCGGCAGGGACACCACTGCACAGTCTACTTGGCAGAAGCTGGGGTACTGAGACGGTGCGCTGCACTTGGGTCGTCTCAGATAGAAAGGCAGACGCTGCCGAGTTCCGAGAGGCAGACACACACGACACGACACCGTGGCACTGTGACGGGCTTCTCCCGAGATGCTGCTGCTGTTGCTGCTGCTGCCGGCAAACCTATGGCTGACCAGCAGGTCTGCTGACTTATAGACCAGCCACAATTGTTTGCTCTCGTGAGAGCTTGGTGCTACTACCCCTGCAGCCACTGCCGTGAATGTTTGCTTTGATGCACGACGTGAGAGCCAGGTCTACTGGCTGACCTGCTTGACTCTTAATCTATAAGGAAATTAGGGAGACACTGCAAGATCAGGTTGGGGCTTGGTCGCCTGTTAACTCCTCTGTTACTCTGGGGCTTCACAGACTTGGAGGGCTTGTGCCTCTTTCGCAATGTCCACATATCTCAAAAGAACCACCTAGCTAGTGCTGTACTCTGGCTTTCCTATGTTCAGGCAATGACTTTTAATAATGATAATAATTATAATAAACTTAATAAATCGCCCTCAAAGAATACAACCTCTTTCTAGGCACTTTCATTTGCTGCAACGGAAGCACGGCTAAATGGTGAGTTTTATCATGCTTGATAAACAGTGTGAATAACATAGTTAGGGGTGACATGAACAAGGTCAGCATGCTTGTGGTTAGTGGCAGTATGCAACAGTGTCAGTAAGCATAAGCACATAAAGGACCAATAACAGGGACCCACTCAGTGCTGCCACAACTAGGTGCGTTTTTTAATTTCTTTTTAAATGCGGTCAAGTCAGGGGATGTCCTGACAGAAGTCCGGAGTCAGTTCCCAGGCTTTGGGAGCATACGAACTAAATGCACGGTCTTCAAAGGATTTGAGGTTTGTACGAGGTATAGGTAAATAGTTAGATTCCATAAAGCAGGTGGTAGGATGCTTAGCCTGGTGGGGGCAGTAAGCTGTTTGCATGATTAGGGAGCTTGATCACTAGGCTTTAGCATCAGGTATTAGCATGGCAATGCATTCATGTTACTATATATAGATGGCCAAATAAATGGCTCCTCTTACCGGCCAACTGCAGCCTCTCATATCTTTCACCCGCACAATACTTCGGACGACCAGGTTGCCTCAAGCCGTGGGTGTGCATTCTCTGGAGTTCGTTCCTTGAGCTAATTGAGCTGGCAAGCCCCAATCAGGCTGTCAGCATTGGCAAATGGAGCATGGCGGATCCCCTTGTCTGTATACCTGCGACACACAGGTGCACCACCGAGCAGCGATGGCCGGCTCTATAGATGTAGCTCAGCAGCATTGTGCTTGTACTTCACGTCCCAGGTAGTGAGCTCGAGTCCTTCAGCCGCAGGAAATCCTTAATTGCCTGCCGGTTCCCTATTGCAAGGGGGGGACAAGTGCTGAACGACTCTTCTGCTTCTACCCGTAAGAGATTTCAACCTTCATTCTTTTTATTTATTTTAACCTCACTGGTCCTTGAAGAGACATGAGTTTGCTTATATGCAGACCGAAAAATCGCAGTGTAAGGAAAAACGCTTGCCTGAAGAGGCAGAAAAAGCCGTTCGCCTCTCGTTTCTCGAGACGTGTTGCTTAGCAGTGCATTATATCACCGTCTGGGCTTCGGCAGTGCTATGCTAGGTGAAAATTCACTGCTGCTTAGCCGGCAATCCCAGCATGGACCCCATTCGGGTGAAACAGAGTTGTCTTGTCAAATCTCAGCCAATGAAGTATTTATATATCCCTTTGCTTTCTCTTTGCCTACATTAAATTGTTTTTTCTTTCGCTCTTGTTCCTGCGCAGGATTCAGCGGTTGTTACTAACCACGTGTTTTACTCATATATACCATATATGATTATACCAGTGGCCATGAGCGCCCTCAAGCTTTCTCTAGCATTCTGGCCCAAGCATAATATGTGTGTGTTTTCGCATGTTTAATTCCATGCACGTCATTAACCCTTGTGTACTGATTCTGTAGTACCGACTTGCAAAGAATATTCAGGGACTTAAGACTGAAAGTATTTGAGTGCTGAATATTTTTGCAACGTGTACAGTAACCCATCGACTTACGAAGGTTTGACTTATGAAAATTCTGAGATACGAGCTCGGACGCGAAACACAAAAAAATTGAAAATCAAATTATTTTCAAGGAAACATTCAAAATTCATGTGCGATCGGTAGCATTGACAACGCCACAACCAGCGAAAATAAAACTACGTCTGACAGCGTCAGAAAGTATCCTACTGGAAGTATCATCTAAAATTCGCGACTTAAAAAATTTGACTTGCGGCAGGTTTTCTGGTCTCTCTCTCTATATTTTGTAAGTCAAGGGCTGACTGTACATTAATAAAAATGCAAAGTTCTGTTATGACACTAGATAAGCGATCTATCACTAGTATTACTATGATTATTCTTCTGTGAATTTATTGTGCCTCATGGTGGGCAAACAGTGGGCTAGATTTTCCACCTCTAAAATTTGATGACACATCGTCATGGTTCTTAGCTATGGCATATTACTTAAGAGACCGTAAAATGTTGTACCCCTTGAACTTCGCTCGTGGCTTTGTAGCACAATGCCAGCCTGACTCAGTTTTAGAGCGAATGAAAATTGCTCAGCAGGAAACACTTCTGTTCTAGAACAAGAGGACGCAGCCATCGTAGTAGGGTGATTGAAATTGGCTGATCTGTCAACCCTTTAGTACATGCCAGCAATTTGAGAATAGGACAACGCTTGCCAAGGGTCGACGTCGCCGCCAGCCATTCCAGATTTGCTGGACGGTTTCCGTGAGAACAAAAGAAGTGGATGAAGAGTATCTGGGTTCTCGAGATATGAGCAGTGGGGACGCTGAGGTGATTGATATTGGCTGAGTTGTCAACCGCATAGTCCCAGCTAGTTAGATAATGATAGGGCCTCTTCTTCATCTTCTGCTCCGTCTCGACGCCGCTGCCGGTAGTTGCCCGGCTCGTTTCTCTGAAAGCGGGGAAGGAGGGTGGGCTGTTCTTCGGCGACTGAGGGACAGGACGAGAAAGCGCGAGGAGGATTCGGTGGACGCCACCTAATACGGTCGTATAGCGCCGGTGCTCGCATGTGTGTGTTTCTCCTGTGTTTCGTGTGTGTGCGCGTGCACGTGGTCTCGCCAAGAGTACTTGGTGTAACGTGTAAGGTATTCTTGCCGTAATGTGGAGGCGAAGTCCTAGTTCTCGGGTCAGGGTCAAGGCTCCGGTTCGGGCTTCTCCTATTTGGGTCGTTCCCCGCAATAGCCGTAGGTAGCTTAAGTGCAGGGACGTATTCCCCCCCCCACAAAAGTGCTTGTGCTGTTGAAAGAATGCGAGGAGTGCAGAGATGAAGCTGAAGCTAAACGCGCAGCGACTGTGTGCGCTTGCGAATAAAGCTCAGTTAAATCCCCAATTTGTGTGTATCGCTTTCCAATTCACGCCGCGGACTCACGACGCCCTTTAGCAACAATAAGTAGGCCAGCGCCAGAAACACATATTTTGCGTGGCGGCCTGCTTATTGCGCGTAGAAGTGAACCGAACGGCATCAGGCGGTAGGTTACGCCGCTAGTTAAGCGGCAGGTGAAGCCTCCTCCGCCGAGCCTTCGGTATTAAAATTTTCTTATTGCCTCTAGGTTTTAGTCGTCCTCTATCGCACTCTGGGAAAAGTGATGAAGGCCCATGAAACACGATATCACTTTTATGCTAACGATACTCAGCTGCATTTGTCATTCAAACCGTCGCAATCTGCTGCCTTGCCGACATTCGATCCTGGATGTCGGAAAACTTGTTCAAACTAAATGACGATAAAAACCAAACTGCTGCTCACAGGTCACCCTAATCATGTGGCTGGATTAAAAGGCTTTGCTCTTCTTATAGGTGGTGCGACCATCACCACGTGCTCGAAGTTAAGGATTCCTTTTCGACTTCTGCCTTAATTTGAATAGCTTCATTCAGAAAATTACTTCTACAGCTAGCCATCACGTCCGATCCCTATCCAAGATTAGGCGCTGCCTTTCACAGTGGCTTACAAAATATGTACCTAGCTCCTTAGTTCTGTCTTGGCTGGATTGCTGTCATTCTCTTTTTGCCCGGCTGCCAAAAAGCAACTAGGCCACTGCAGCTGACTATGAATATGGCTGCAAGGCTAGTCTTCAAGTCCCAGAGGTTTGAGCACGCGTTTCCTTTGCTAAAAGAGAAAGGGCGGATGCCGTTCAGCAGCGCTACAGAGCAAAGTTCCCACCTTGACCCACAAGCCCGCCGCGGCTTGGCTTCTTCGTACCTAGTTGACTGCTGCACCGATGTCAGTCTCTTCACGCCCTCAGGTCCTGTGTGGACAATAAATTAGCTGTCTCGTTCCTCCGCTTAAAGATCGTTTGCGACAGAACCTTTAGCTCGGCAGGTCCTAGGCTGTGGAACTCGCTTCCACAAATATTACACAACGACAACTACTCTCCTGCTGCCAACTCTGGCTCATCATTTTTAGCGGTCCTGAGGTGCTACTTCCATGCTACTGACTACCTCAACTGCTCTCCTGACTCTGCTATGCTTCCCACTTTCTCTTTGTTGCGCGACACGAATTCTGTTGGCTGCCAAATGTGTACCGAAAGCCGCTTAGGCTGTGAGTGTGATATACAAATCTCTCCCACGTAACACCCACACGGTCTTTATGGCTTTGTAGAGTTACAGATGGAAATACATTACATTACATTACATCCGGCCATGGCCATATTTGTTTACCCCCGGCCTACCGTGTGACCCGTTTCGCATCACAGCCGTCTGGTCCCAGTCAAGCAAAGCTAGCCTGGGTAAACCTTTGCCGCATAAGTTGAATTCTTTTCGAAACAGCAAGCTCCTCGGCCTCGCGTCTAACCAAGTGCGACGTATAGTAAAGCTTGCTTGAGAGGGTAGCGATTGCTAAATTGGCACCCATTGATATTCTGAAAATTAGCGTAATCGCACAGGCATCGGAAAACATATTATTATTGGTCAATACTCAAAAAATGTTGCATATAAGGGCAGGCGGATGTGGGTACCTACTTCGAAATCATTACATAACAGACGACGGCCCGGGGAAACGCTTCAATCATTGTTGATGTCAGACATTTGTGTCACTATTAAGCGAGTTTTAACTATGGTACAAGTGTACCCACCAGAGAGCCACAGTAAATAAAACTTACCATATGCAATAGTATGACTTGCCCATCACGTGCGTTTTGAAGTTAAAGTTGAAGTTTAAGTCGATCCCGGCCGTGAGCTGCATGGCGCAAGCCCAATATCTCCACCACCAAAGCCTACAAGAAGCGATTTCTTGGTATAGCCAGAAATCGTAGTTTCCGGTTTCTCGAGCCGAACATCGAGCTTCCCGCTTTGCACCAACGGAGCATCGACTGGGGCCTGCAGCAGCACTAAATAGGTCATCTTTTGGCCCATGAGATCTTTTAGATTCACCGTATTGTAATTGATTTGATCTCTTGGATTAATTATTAACTAGCAGTAGTAAGTTCAAAGCGGCTGCCGTCATTGGTGTACTCTCCACTTCTAGCCTTCTAACGATCTCAGCAAACAGAATTCAGACACGTGCCAGTGCAATTCGTCACCACGGCTGGCGAATCTCTATACGACAGGGGCGACAGATAACTTCAGGGAATGGAAATGGCATTCTTAGCTTATCACAACTAGTTCATGCTCACAAAATCCATAATTGTTTTATTTTATAAAAAAAATTAACAGCAAAAGTCAGTGCAGTTTAGTTAACAATAGACACTTCAACGTTGGTGACTTGCTAACTCCACCTCATCTAATGTACCTAGTAGTATCTAAGAATTAAGAATTCCTCGACACTCATTTCGTTTCCAGACTTTAGCGATACCGTCCATTCAAGGGCAGAGCCAAGAGCAACCACACATGCATGCTAACCATGTCACCTATAATTGATCTTCATGGGCGCTTTATCAAGTGCAATATTATTATTATTATGGGTAGACAATTTGTTCGTTTCCTGTAAACAATTTGCTAGCTAATACTGAGAGGCCTCACTCCCTAGATAATAGCAGCTCGGCCGAAAAGTATTCAGCCTTCTTTATTTGAAAACCAGTGTACACATTATTTAGCCTCCGTTAGGTCCTCTTTGACTAAAGCAATTGAAGAATCGCAACCTGTAAGCTTCCTTAAAGGATTCTCAGAGTTTTCTGCATGCGATGTGGCTACCTAATAAGGTCTAGTAAAGAGAGCTAACCTACTGAAGACCTACCCTTAAAGATCTGAATACGCCATACCATAACCGTGGTGTTCTCGTTGCTTAATGAGCATGTGCTTCCACTTACCGCTCGATCTTCCTTCTTCTTCAGCAATTGTATAGTGCCTAGTAAGCGATTAAGCGATCCGTGGACGTGTTATTAAATCCACTGTAATTTTTATTTATTATTATTATTATAAGAATTTTCAAACGAATTTTGGAAGTGAGTTCACAGCCTAGGACCTCCACATCAAGAGCTTTTAGAGCCAACGGTCTTAAAGCGATGCTCTGGGCAGTAAAGGGGGACGTCTGCATTCGCTGATTGGGTACCAAGCATCGCTTTATATGTCAGCTATGGTGAGCACGTAGCATATCAGCTGCATGACCGAGGCGGGTGCAGGTAAGTTAGCATAACCCTAGCGAGCAGTTTGCAGATGCATTGTTGCTAACTGATCAATTGTCCATAATGTAGGCGATGCCCTTGGAGGCTGATGCCAGTAGAAAAGTGATTGCGTGTGAGAGTCAGGTCTCAGACACGAGAAGGGTCACCTGTGGAGTCATTCAAGGGTCTGTACTCACTCCCTTGCTGTTCTCCATTTATACACAACCTCTGGGAAAAGTGATTAAGACCCATGGAATAGGATATCACTTCTATGCTGACGATACTCAGTTGTATTTGTCATTTAAACCGTCGGAATCGGCTGCAGCAACTGAGAAACTGAATGCTTGCCTTGCCGATATTCGATCCTGGATGTCGGAAAACTTCCTGAAATTAAGTGATGATAAAACCGAACTGCTACTCAAAGGACACCCTAAGCGTGTAGCTGGATTAAAAGGCTTTGCTGTTCTAATAGGTGATGCTAGTGTGCGACCATCACAACGTGCTATAAATTTAGGTGTCGTTTTCGACAGCTGCCTCAATTTCAAAAGCTTCATTCAGAAGTCTGCTTCTTTAGCTAGCCATCACATCCGATTCCTATCCAAGATTAGGAGCTGCCTCCCACAGTGGCTTGTAAAAAATTTAACTAGCTCTTTAGTTCTGTCTCGGCTTAATTATTGTAATTCCTTTTGGCTGGGCTTCCAAAGAAAGCTATTAGGCCACTGCATTGGACTATGAACACGGCTGCAAGGCTAGTCTTCGAGTCCCAACGGTTTGAGCACGTGTCTCCTTTTCTGAAAGCGCTAGGATGGTTGCCGGTTGAGCAACGGATGCAGAGCAAAGGTCTTACGCTGACCAACAAGGCCCGCCACGGCTTGGCTCCTTCGTACCTAGCTGAACTGATGCATCAGTTTCAGCCTGTTCGCGCCCTCAGGTCCTGTGTGGACAATAAATTAGCTGTCCCATTCCTCCGCTTAAAGACCGTTGGCGGTAGAAGCTTTAGCTCTGCAGGTCCTAGACTGTGGAACTTGCTTCCACAATTCTTACGCAATGACAACTACTCTCCAACTGCCGACTATGGCACATCTTTTTCAGCGGTCCTGAGCTGCTACTTCTATGCTACTCACTACCTGAACTGCTCTCCTGACTCTGCTTTGCTTACCACTTTCTCTTTGTTGCGTGAGACGAAGTCTGATGGCTACCGAATGCGTACCGAAAGCCGCTTAAGCTGTGAGTGTGCTATACAAAACTCTCCTGCGTAACACCTACTTGGTGTTTATGACTTTGTGCAGTTACAGGCGGAGATACATTACATTACATTGCAGACTTAAGCGACGGCTTACTGAAGTGCAACAACTGCGGCTAAAAGAGTAGTGTGGTTTCTCCAAAATCTTTACTTGCAAGCAGTCCTACCTGCGCAATGACCATGAATCTCTGGCTACTCCGAGCTGCTCTGGTTTGGCCGGTGGTTAAGGAGTTCGCTCCGACCTTAACCAAGGTGATTTTATATGGGAGGTCGTAAGCTTGAGCCCTGTGGCATGCGTGAAGCACCTGGACCATTTCACCCTTACCATTCAGTTCAGTTAGGACGCTATAAAAATAAATCTATATAAAGTGGGTTAACTCTGGATATGACGTCAGACTGCGCACCTAGATCCAGTGATGGGGACGCAGTGTATTGCCATACATGGATTTGAACGAGGCCATTACAGTGATTTTATCTCAGGCTTTAGGCAGTACATACTTCACAGAAATCTTTAGACTTCGTACGTTCAGTCGGAGTGCTGTGATGTTGTCGCACGTGGTGATCCCTCTCGGCGAAGCTGCATAATTCATGCAGCCGATACAACATAAGGTACACTTGAGGACTATCAAAAAGAAACTGCGGACTGAAATACCATTTCTCCACTTTAGCTATGCACGGCGTTTTGTACTGAGGTAGTAGTTGGCGGTAGAGGAGAGTAACGCACGGCACCGCGGTTTACGTCGCGTGCGACAGAAGAGCGTCGCTTAGGGAATTTTGACGAGGAGTACTGTCGAGAGCGGGCGGCGACTGTAGTTGGCGGCCTCTCTTCAATAACCACGTTCCCGTTCCTTAGGAGCAACGAGTGCAATGAGCGCTACGCGTGTGTGGCTTATCCGCGAAGTTTTGTGGAATTCCGCACGCGAACGCTCTTGAAATAAGCTGTCGAGTTTTTCTCTTTCACCGGTCCGCTCAACCACGCTGCGATCCATCCATTCGCTAGACGCAACGGCAAATGCGACGCTCACGTGGCGAAGGCATCTTACAACAGGGAACCGTGTTAAGAGTTCTCTTCGACCAGTTATGTGCCATTCAGCAATTGCAGCACTCTCGGCGGAGCGAATCAATGAGCCTTGTGCAGGCGCCACCCTAAGCTCGCTGTGATTCACTCGAAGAGCTGCATAGTGCGAGAATGTGAGGCTCTAATAGAGTTCGCGTATCTCGCGGCGAATCAACTCAATTTCACCATGAATCGATTGCAAGCTCAAGACGAACGGACAGCAAAAGTACTTGTCGGCGCACAGCGAGCGGGGTGCCGTAAAATCCACCGTTAGGCAACCGTGTGGCGTAAATTTGCAGTATTCTTTTTCGAGAGCGTGACATGCCAAAAGCACTGAGAAATTCTGCAGGGAAGCTCTGCAGCAGAGCGCTGTATAGCCCGTAATATATATGGTAGCATAGCCCAGCTGATGTGTAGTGGATTTGTAATAGGTCGTAGATATCTCTTTATAGGCACTTTACTTAGCTGCAAAGGAAGCACGACCGTATGTCCACGTCATTCCTCTAAGCCATATGGGCCCGTGACACTGTTCGCCTTGAAGCCACATTCACGGGTTCATGTTCTTTACCGAAGCGAATCAAATTTCAGAATACTGTAATCTATCTGTGGGGCTTACTGGAGCCAACTTTTACTCGACCGCGTCGCTACACGATGACAGTAAAGTCTGCCTACTTTCAGCAACACAGCAGAGCTATTTGAAGAGTCGATGCATGTGTATATGACTTACTGACAAAAATAATGCTAATAATAATAATACATTTGTATAGTAACCTCAGAAAAAAAGATGAATCTGTCCGTCTGTCTGTCTGTTTTTTATGTCTGTCTGTCTGTCTGTCTGTCTGTCTGTCTGTCTGTCTGTCTCTCTCTCTCTCTCTCTCTCTCTCTCTCTCTGTCTCTCTCTCTCTCTCTCTGTCTCTCTCTCTCTCTCTCTCTCTCTCTCTCTCTCTCTCTCTCTCTCTCTCTCTCTCTCTCTCTCTCTCTCTCTCTCTCCTCCTCCCTACTCTCCCTCTCCCTATCCCATCTCTCTCTCTCTCTCACTCTCTCTCTCTCACTCTCTCTCTCACTCTCTCTCTCTCTCTCTCTCTCTCTCTCTCTCTCTCTCTCTCTCTCTCTCTCTCTCTCTCTCTCTCTCTCTCTCTATCTCTCTTTCTCTCTCCCCTCGACCCTTCCCTTTTTGGCGCTTCCATCGCTTGAGATCGAGAATGTTGACGACGGCTGATGTACAGCTACTGAGAAGCTGTAAATCAGCCGTTCAATAGTACCCATGCCCGACAATATCTATAGTGGGTAGTACAAAATGAAAATAAAATATTTCTGGTTCACTTCGGACTAGCTAAATCACTGTCTAGTCACTTACCGTGTGCTGGGAAGGAAGTACGATTCAGCCGATGAGCGATAACGTGCAGAATGTCAGCATGTATATTAATACATGAAGGACAATTTGTGCGAATAGAGCACATAATGTGAGGAGTAGGCTTATTTTGAAACTTCTTATTTTTTGAGAAACATTTCCTAGTGGCAAGCAAGAGCCAGAAAAGGAAGGAAATTAAATATGGATGACAAATTCTTTGATTCGCGGCAGTGTCTTGGACTCGATAAGCTGAGAGAAGCAGTCAGAGTCAATCGTCAATTCTCAACCTCGTCCTAAGCAGAACGGCGAATTTTTTAAATTTTACTCCGTCAGCTTTTCGCGACCTTCTCACCATTCGTTATGCTTGGCACACAAAACTACTCAAGATCTACAAGCAGCAAAGCCACCGTCGTTCAAAAACGCACGACGTACCGCCGGGCGCCCACCATTTTGAGACCCGGTCTCAGTTGGCCTCGGGCCAGCAGCTTTACAAAGCAGGGGAGAGCTCGCTACGACCGGCGTCTCCACTGATTGGATTAATGCCAGCAAATCGCTACTGATCAGCACGCACTTGTGCTGACGCGCATGCCATCTAAGCCCATCGTAGGTGCTCTTTGGATCGTCTGCCCCGAAGGTGCGAGCGGTCTCTTCTCCAATCGCCTGGCGTCGCTCAGTTTGCTCCTATTCCTCCTGCTCCTCACAGATGTATATCGTATCTGTATATCATCACATATGTATATCCTCATAGATGTATATAGATATACATATATATATCCTCCTCACAGATGAGTGCCAGGATCGGAGTGCGAATCGGCCATTCGTGCTGCTTCCACTCTAGCCCTCTCCACTCGCTCGTTTAGTGAGACGCCGCCCTTCCAATCGACGACGTCGCGTACCATTCGTTGCGCCACCCAGAGACACGTCGCAGGGGGGGGGCCTTTCCAGAAATCTGCGAGTCTGCAGACGATGCACGTTGACCGAGCTGCCGGTGAACCAAGCTGCTGAACTAAGGCGAGAGCCGTCTCTCTGCTGGACGGTGGCCATCCAGTGGCGGCGTCGAGGGGCGGGGCGAACGAGCCGACCCGGTGACGCGGCAGCTCGTTCCTCTAGAGAAAGGCGTCCCGGTCTGCCGCTCTCTCTCTCCGTAAAAACCCGGAAGCCGAGGTCTGCCCATGGCAGAAGCTTTACCCCTCGGGACCCGAGCGGTAATCATTTCGAAGCTGCAGCTGCAGATTGGTCAAAGGGCTGGCAGTTTGAAATTGTTGCTAGGCAGTGAGTGCCCGAACAAATGCTGACATTTGTTGATGATTCCTTGCCATCATTGTCACTGCACCTCATCAAAGTCTCCGTCGCCTTCATTGAATACCTGGGGCGCAGTTGAATGATTGAAGAAGCTCTATTCACCGTTTATAGGTGGCCTTGAAGTACCCTATCCGAAAAAAGCACATGCTGAAAATGGCGACATACAATCTGAAGAACAAAACCAGGAATCGGGTGGTACATTAAAACACTAGTATTTTAGGCTGAAGATGCAAAAAAAGGTAAACATAAATTTTCCCGAATCAAATCTAATGTACTAGCAAGTTGGGGAATATAAAAGTCGCAAAACTTGTTAATAGACCAGGCTCAGTCCAAGTTGGTAGGATCACGCTCAAACTCAGTTTATTCAGAAGCTTGTCTGATGTCTCAATTAGGTTTTAGTTCACGATCTATCTCGTGAATGGCGACGCCAGGCTAAGCTGTAACTAGACGTAGGGCACAAGAACTTGGCCTTGAATAATGTTTCGGTGAGCCCAATTTATTAGTGGCTCATGTATCGTGCGTATTGACAGCTACGTGTTTCATAATGCTACACCTTGTGTCTTTGACTCAGTATAAGCCTGCAATTAACTGGGAGTAAGAAAACTACGCAGCCATTGACCAGCTTAGATGGTCTGTTGCACATTTTCTGAAGCGCGGCTGATATGCCACCCATATCAGAAGCACTAGCATGAGTAGTAACAGGTAGTAAATTCGAATTGAATTATGATAAAAGCAACTGGCTAGTTAGGCTCAAACTAGTTACGGAAGAATTGGGAAACTTATTTCTCAAAATGGGCTCGCAATCACATATCCTGTAACTTCTTCATTAAATCTGGAGGTCCTGTTCCAAAGTGACCTTTTACCAGACGGCATCAACAACTTCTCTGTGAAGTCTGTCTATTCTCAATTACGTTAAACTGCCAACTTTAGGCCGGGTTTAGCAAGATTATTATATTGCAGTTGACCCATGCGTGTTTGACTTCCCGACACAAATTGGTTTTCGGACCACGTTTAGAGTCTCTCTGACGCAGGCGATGCCTGCGCAGGCGGCTGAGCAGCTTAGCCAAGCCTCTGCTAGGTGCAATGCAGCTCAACTTTACCCAAAGTTACCAAGCGTGGGTCCGGTGCACGTGCGCTACTCTGACACCAATCGCTGCATCAAATGTACAGCGCCTAGAAAGAGATTAAGTTCTCTGAGGGCGCTTTATCAAGTGCAATTTTATTGATATTATTCTTATCAGCCCGATTCAGCCCTTGGCCGCTGAAGCAAGGCCTGCGTGCACGTGCACCATGCTAGTGCCGCCTCGGTCTGCCCCACCTACGTTTCCTAAACGCTTTCCTTGACACCCGGTAGTTTAGTTGGGGTGAGAAGACATGACACGTGGTGCGAAGGCAGGCGCGGAGGAAATGCAAAGCTCATGAAAAAAGCTCATAAAAGAGCTCTTTGGGCTCATAGCAAGCTTTGACGGTCTTTTGCGTTGACTCTGACTTTGCTCTTGTTTTGAAGCTGCTTCTTGCCCCGATACAAGTTTAAATTGGCAGAAGTGATTGCTAGCAGCCATGCTCAGCTCTGCATACGCGAGAGGTTTCTGTGAGTCCTAAGCTCCATTCAGACTGAAAATGCCCTGACAGTGTAGCTAGGGGGTGGCCTCATCCGCAGCTAACCTGCTAACTTTTCTGTTAGATGCTCTGCCACTGTAATAAGCAAAACTAGCAATATGTGGCCTAGCTCAGCGGCTTAGAAGACTTGTTATAACCCTGGCATTGCTACTTCCTGCCCCATTGTCAGTTTCTGTCATTACTGCTTTTAAGCTCACGTGCAGAGCCAGGGTTACAAAGTAATTAGTCAAATGGCTTGCATGTGTGCATAGCATTTAGCCCCGAGAACCCAGCGGCAAAATACCTTTTTGACATCCCCCTCCCCACCAAGGTCACAGTAAATGTATTTGATGACCGAGGTCGTGGACTCCGGCCTAGTGGCATTAACGTGCTGACCTCGAAACAAGGTCAAGGTGAATGTGTTGTACGACCAAGGTCGTGGGCTCGAGCCTTGTGACGTATGTAATGTTCGTGAATAGAGATTTAGGTTTTTCTTGGGGTGTTATAGATATGAATTGCATTGTATTTTTTTTTTTTTACGCAACTCAATCTCCATCTAGATGCTTTTCATATGACGCAGGGATCGAGCCGACGACCTTGATCGTTAAAGGCAAGCACGTTACCTCTGGGTCGTACCGGGGGGGGGGGGGGCAGCAGACAACACTTTGTACCCACCGACCCCGCCGCCGACTGAGATCCTAAGGCAATGGCATTGCCGAGCTGTTATTATTTGCCCACAAAGATGCTGCAGCAACAGCCAGGATACATCAGTAGCAGGCGCTGAGCACCTCGAGCGAGCGCTCGTTCGTATGCAGCAGGGTGCACACAAAGGTCCTGCCAGAGCCTCCGCTGAGTCGTCGCACAGGTCGACATGCAGAGTGCGAAGGCTGCCGCGGCCGCCGGCGAGCGCCTCGCTCAGGCAGCTCAGGCCGTCGTCAGAGATCGTCTTGTTGCTGAGCAACAGCTTTCGCAGCGGCGACGACGTCTCGCCCGCGTCGGCGGCAAGCAGAGCGGCGCTGAGCGCCACGCAGCCGGCCGCCGTCACGCCGCAGCCGTCGGCGTGAAGCTCTCGCATGCCGGCATGCCTCGCATGCCGTGCAGCACGTATGCCGGCGCTTGCCGCCACCATGGCCGTAACGCGCTCGCTCGCCGCCAGCATGGCGGCGAGCGAGCTTGTTACCGCTCTCGTCGAGCACGAGATTCTGGGTCGTCACGTCGATGCTTGCCATGCGGCAGCCGCCGCCGCCGGCGAGCGCCGCGAAGAGGCGCGTGCAGCCGCGCGGTCCGAGCGAGTTGTTTCGCAGGCTCAGGCACAGCAGCGTGCGGTTGCAGCCGAGCCCGACCGCCAGCGCCGCTCGACGGTGCTGGTTCGTTGCTGGTACGGTAGACCATCAGCAGCTCAGCCGGTAAAGACTCGATAGCCAGTTCCTTCCGGCAAGAGAGGAGCCACTACTTTCATCGTTTGGGGCTAAGCCGGCAAAGTGCACACACACACACACACACACACACACACACACACACACACACACACACACACACACACACACACACACACACATATATATATATATATATATATATCGTTTTTCGGTGGGTTGCTGTACATCGACCTACTGGCCCGGGCAGTTGCAGTCGATTGCAGTGGGTTGCCGCAGAATGGCCGAGGCAATTGCAGTAAAGTTATGCGAGTACGCGACAACCAAAGAGTAGAACAGCGTGCCATTGTAATTAGAGATTCTAGTGTACGCGTTCTGGTCACTTCGTAGCACATTGCAGAGGATTTCGGCGGATTTCGGCGGATTGAGGTATGGAACCGGGTCGTTGCAGGCGATTGCAATTCATTGCATGAGAATGCCTGTGCACAATGGAGCGAAGTTTTTTGGATGCACTTTGAACTGAGTCTAGTCATATTGCAATGTCAATTAGAGCTTCGCGATGGTGATTTGAGGAAAATAATAATAATAATAATAATGCACTTGATAAAGCGCCTTCAGAGAACTCAATCTCTCCCTATAGACGCTTTACATTCGCTGCAAAGGGAAATGCAGTAGAATGGTGAGTAATATCATGCTTGATAAACAAAAAAAATGAGTAACATGGTTAGGGGTGACATGCACAGGGTCAGCATGCAAATGTGATTAGTGGCAGCATGCACAGTGTCAGCACGCATAAGCACGTGAAGGACAAATCACAGGGACCCACTAAATGCTGCCCTAAATAGGTGTGTTTTAAAGTTCTTTGGATGATTTTCTGTGGAATAGCGTGGATTGCGGCAGATTTCCAGGTCATTTCAGGCGATTGCCGCCCATTGCCACAATGCGAGGGTGCACATTTTTTTTCATTTTACGTGGTCGTGCACACAGCACGGTGCACTTTAATATGCAATAAAAACTGGAGCTCGGCTCAATGTATTTCGATTTTTATGCGATGGATTTTGTGGATTGAAGTGGATTGCGATATTGGCCTGGGCTGCTGCAGTCGATTTGGCTGTACCAATGCAAGTGAAATTTGTTTAATGCAATTTTCGAAGAGTGTGCTGTTATATGCAATCAAAAAGGAGCTTTTCAATCATGATTTCAATCGTTGCATGGTGGAATGCAGTGGATTTGGGTGGATTGCGGTAGATTGCGGTATTGGCAATCTTATTTCCGTAAACTTTGCGAGAACGCGTGAGAGGAATCGCGAAAAATTTTCTGGGTACATCGTGCATGTAGCCTAGTTTGATATTTCAGACTTTTTGGAGCTGTTCGCAGCAGATTTGGGACGGATTTGAAGAGAACTAGAATGGATTGCGGTGGATTGCGGTACAGGCGTCCGGCGCCAAAACTCATTTCCATGTGTGTGCTTTCGCGAAGTGGCATGAAATTTTGTAGACAGATAAATTCGAATGTGTACTACAATATCAGAGAAAAACTTGAGCTCGGCAACACTTACGTCTGGTCGTTGCTAGCCTAGTTAGATTGGATTTCGGTGGATTGTGGTTATGCGTCGAACAGTATTGGCTAGCTAAGCTGGTTTTAATTGAAACGGGTCCGCTGCGGTCGCATGACCTGCTAGGCCTGCAGCAGAGAACTTTCTGCCTGTGCGTCGGCCTGTACGCACACTATCCCCTCGCCCACCCTCCTTCTCGTTCACTTTCTCCTTTCTTCCGCTGGCTCTCCGCAGCTGCTTCCACGACGGCTGCTCCTACATCCGTACGTACGCTCGCTCTTCCGCCTTTGCCTGCGTACAATACCGATACGGCCGTCGTCGTCACTAACGCAACTCGCTTGTGGGGTTTTCATTCTTCGTTCTACATCTCGCCGCCGTCGTGCGCGCGTGCCCCTACAGGAGTAGGTTCGTGGCGGCTTTTGCGACCGCTTGCTGAAGGTCGCTCAGCCGAGGCTGTCGGAGGGCAATGACAGCTAGATAACCAACGACGCGTCGCTACGGCGTCGTGGCCTATCGCGGCGCCGACGCCGGTCTCGTGCTGCGGCTCGGCTGACCGCAACGAGCGGCGCAAGAGACGCTGGCCGAGGAGGAGGCAGCGCTGGCGGCCGCGGCACCGGAAGCGCTTGGCGCTCAGCGATATCGCAGCATCTGCTGCCGCTGCCGCAGCCACCGCGGCACGTCTTCGAGCGAGCGAACTAGCTGCCGGTCGTCGTTCGCCACTGTCACAGCGATGGACGGCGGCGACGGGGCTCCAACGGAAGCTGTCTGTCCGAGCACTTGGACAGCATCGACTGCCAGCCTGAGGCCAAGTTCGGGAGGTCTCCAGTCGCCGGACGACCGACGATATAAAACCGGACGCCATTTCTCTGCGGCAACTTCTGCGTCGACGCCGACGTCGCAGTGGCCGCAGCCTCACTGGCGACGACGAGGATGGATCCATCGCCAGCTCTGTCCACAGTCGGCACCGAGCCGTCATGTTGGAATGCAATGTAACGCATCTCCGTCTGTAACTCCACAAAGTCAAAAAGACTATGTGGGTGTTACGCACGAGAGATTTGTATAGCGCACTCACAGCCTGAGCGGCTTTCCGTACGCTTTCGGCAGCCAACTGACTTCATCTCACGCAACAATGAGTAAGTGGGAAGCATAGCAGAGTCAGTAGAGCAGTTGAGGTAGTGAGTAGCAAGGAAGTAGCAGCTCTGGACCGCTGAACAGGATGAGCCACCGTCGGCAGCAGAAGATTAGTTGTTGCATAAGAATGGTGGAAGCGAGTTCCACAATCTAAGAGTTGCAGAGCCAAAGCTTTTATCACCAACTGTCTTTGATTGGAGGAATGAAGCAACTAGCTTATCGTCCATACAGGACCTGGGGACACGGGGAGGTGAAAACTGGTGCAGCAGTTCAGCTAGATATGGAAGAGTCAAGCCGCGGAGGACCGTGTGGGTCAGCGTAAGAACTAGGCTCTGTATGCGTTTATCAGCCGCCAGCCACCGTAACAGTTTTAGCAAAGAAGACACGTGGTCCAACCTCTTGGATTTGCAAACTAATCTTGCAGCCATATTCACAGCTATTTCCAGCTGCCTAATTGCTTTTTTTGGTAGCTCAGCCAAAAGAGAATTACAATAATCTAGCCGAGAGAAGACTAAGGAGCTAGTTTAATATTTTGCAAGCCACAGTGAAAGACAGCTTTTAATCTTGGATAGGGATCGGACGTAATGGCAAGCTGTTAAAGCAGTCTTCTGAATAAAGCTTTAAAAATTTAGGCAGCTATTGAAAATTTCGCCTCAATTCCGAGCACTTGGTGATGGTGGCACAACAGCATCACCTATTTGAAGAGCAGAACTTTCTAATCCAGCCCTACCATTAGGGTGTCCTATGAGCGACAGCTCTTTGGTCTAGCGGTTAAGGTGCTCGCCCCGACCAAGGTCTGACCGAGGTCGTGGGCTCGAGCCCCGAGGCATAGATGAAGCGCCTGGTTAGAGATTAAGTTCTCTTAGGGCGCTATATAAATGAATTATATATAAGCTGTATAGTCATTTAGTATTAAGAAATTTTCAGACATCCAGGATCGAATGTTGGCAAGGCAAGCATTCAGTTTATCAGGTGCTGAAGCAGATTCCGACGGTTTGAATGACGAATACAGCCGAGTATCGTCAGCGTAAAAGTGATATCCTATTCCAAGGGCCTCGATCACTTTTCCCAGAGGTTGAGTGTAAATGGAGAAAAGCAAGGTACAGAGGACGAACCTTTGAGGTACTCCACAGGGGACCGGTCTCGTGGGTGAGAGCACGTCCGGCGCCGCGCCTCTAAGAAGATGAACGGAGGACGTAAGAGATGGCGGCTGCTGCGGCGGTGGCTCAACTTGAGGAGAGCACTAAGACGGCGAACCACGCACCCAGCGGCTTCACGGCTCGCTGAGCGCGAAGCGTGCGCTAATTGGAGCGCGACGAATCGCGAAGGGCTGGGGGGCGGGGAAGAAAGGCCGACAGAGGCAGCGCGTGCGCGTGCGCGCCAGCGGCAAAAATGTCGCGCGCGCGCCTTCGCAGGAGTCCCGCGCGAACGTCCACAGAAGAAACCGCGCAGGACGCAAGACAGGCGTCCGCGTCGATTGGCGCCAAAGCGTGGAGCTACTGCTGCCAACTGCTCGCGGCCTCGGCGAAAATGCATCTGTGCAGAAAGTGCCTCGCTATCGCCTCCTGTTCGGGCATGGCCATGGCGTGGCACCCACGTAGCACTCAACCTGAGAGCCGACGGTCATACGGGTGTAGATAGGCGTGCGACAACGCAGATGACGGGGGCCGCGCAAGAATCAGTCGGTACTGGCGCGAACGGCACCTTCGTACTTTCGTAGCGACGACGGCCGGCGGACTAGCTGCAAACCACGCTGGGTGGCTAGTCTCCGTGGTGCAGCCGTCGCTGCTGGCGAAAGGCTCGGCAAATAGACACAGACGCTAGCGCGCGCGCGATTGCAAGTCCGCGGCCATTATCCGTCGCTGCCGCAATCCCTGACGCCACGTGTGCTCGGCTTGAACTGCCGCCCGCCTGCGGCAATAAACCTATACCTCGAAGCGGAGACTGCCGGCCGATAGGCCACGGTGGCTTCAAGGCTATGGCGGCTTCTAGGTGATGGCTCATTAAAAAATAGACTCGTCCGAGTCGTTTCCGGAGGCGGCTGCGCCCGCTGCAGAGAGGCAGCAAAGTCGCCCCCCGCAGCCAGAGACGCGGACGGTCGGCCAGCGGCGGGGAGCGCTAACTCGTCGCTAGTCCGCGATCTAGCCACTGGCGAGGTCACCCACGTCCACGCTCCGCGAGAACGCGCACGTCCACTCTCCGTGAGAGCGCGCCGACGGCTTACTCGGCTACCCATCCGCCGAGGAGTGCTTCGGCTGGGGCCCCGCACACGGCGCTCGTGAGCCGCTCGAGCGGCCCGAGCGTCCCCGGGGGGGGGGAGAGGGGCATTTCGGTTTTCGGAAGAGAATTCTGCAACGGATGAGAAACGCTAGGGGTGCTTGTTGTTGGAAGGCGAGTCATGCTAGACTTGGACCACAAAAATGCATAGTAAGTCTTATAAATCCTGACAACTTCTCTCCGGTGGTCACCATGATTCGAGGAAGGAGGCTAACCTGCTTAGTAATGCAGTAAGTGTACTTAATGGATACAAAGTAACGCATTACGACTTTTCAGGCCTCCAAGACTTAAGGTAGTCTCTTACCAAGGAGCGGAGAGTTCATTTCTATGAGAACTTAAACCAACTATAGACAATGCTCCAGGCTCCAGTCTCTCTTACAACCGAGCGTTAGTTATACCCTGGTCAAACTTTCAGTCACTAAATTGATCATTCTGTTTAGGCAGGGTTATAGAGCCGTGCCAAAGTGTGCACGGCTTCAGACTGTGCAAGCGAGAAGATGAGTTTCTTTTTAGTGCGTCGCGGAAAATGGGCTGAGCAACTGCGCGAGAGACCTACTTTCTTCTAAATATTGTACAGGAAGTTGAACGGAAAACTCAAGCGGATGTATGTAATATTGTGATTATTCATTCCATCTGTAAGGTTTCAAACAAAGATTCTAGACAGGCTGTGTATACTATCTGGGTGGGTTTCAAAGAAATTTCCCCGACCTTCAGCTACAGCCCTCTAAGCGGAGTTTTCATCAGCCGCAATGCATGCAAGTGTGGTTAACGGCAGCGTGCAACAGTGTCAGCACGCATAAGCACATAAAGAACGCATCACAGGGACCCACTAAATGCTATCAAAAATAGGTGCATCTTTAATTTTTTTTAAATCTAGTCAATTCAAAAGTCCAAATAAATTCACTTCAAATGCGGAAAGCAATGGGGTCGGCCAAGTGAAGCCAATTCACTTCCAATGTCATGCAGAATGATTTTATTAAGCTAGACGGGCTTGCATTAAGTAATTTCCGTTATTTATGTATCTAGGTGGCTATGTAAAATTTCATAATGATATCTGCCTACATCGTCAACAAGCTTTTTTCTTACGTACTTTCATTCTGAGGTACGCGTGATAGGAGCGTGCATCCTACCTACTACCTACCATTTTCATACCTACTTGCTACTTGCTTCCTACCTACTCGAGTCCTACATCAGTCTAACGGTTTCTCAGATGTTCAGACGGCAGTCTTGCTTCAGACGGCAGTCTTGCTCTAAGACTTGCTCCCTATTCTCTCTGCCCACTGAGCATTCGTTTGGTTTAACGGCAGCGTTTCTCTACGGTCAGGCTTTGCTAAATCAATCACCGGTGGAGCGAAACCTGTCCTCTATAGTCTCCCTCGCTTGTCACCTCAAAACAAGATTCCTGAACTCCGAGCACCGAGTGTCCCATTAACAGGGGGTTTTGCTGGTTGATTCGTCCGTTACTGTTTTCAAAGCAATGTAGTAGTTGTGGCCGGAACGGTCATAAGATCAGTGACTTGCTACGTCTTGGCTGATGAAGTAGAACCAGATTTGGCTGCTGAATCTTCGCCAAGTCTTTCCTCAGTCTTGGACCGCCCCACCGTATTGGTAATATATACAACGAGGACTCGAATAGGTAGGAAGCAGGTAGACCGCAAGACTCGCCGTCTACACCAAGCTATAATCTAGCTAAAATATGGAGTATGTGACCTTCACGTACATTCGTCTGCGGTCCTTCTTTTCGTCCCATTTTTGGAGAAATAATGGTAAACGTGAGTTGTTGTTTGTTTAAGTTTGTTTCAGAGCGGCTTGTTGCAGAGCTCTTGAAATCGCTGAAATCTTGATAGAATAATGCTAATAAAGTTGAAATAAATCTTAATCTAATAGCAAAAAGCTTATGTGTTTCTCCACTTTTTTTCTCCGCGAATAACTCAAGCCTTTTGCTACAAAAAGCCTGATTTATCGGACTTTCTTGAGTGCAGTAATTAGAAAGAGTAAGAGAGTTGTCGTATCTTGGTAGTTAAAACTAAAGTAGCGCGGATTTTTGATCAAACAGCGACTTTTAAATTGCTAGATACAATCTTCGACAGCTATCAATGTAAAATTCCTAGCGGCAACGCTCGAACCTGTGACATGCGGGATGATAGGCCAGATGTGCTACTGCAGAAATGTGAATTGATAAACACTTTGCTATATCATCTTGATGGCTTCAGAAGTACCACTAGCAGTCTTAAGATACTGCAACCTTCGATGGTCCGAAAGTGGTGTACAATCAGACTAACAGCAGTACATCTACGAGTCACTTGCCAGTCTCAAGCTGCGGCTTAACAGGAGGTTTCTACCGAATCAGCTTGGATTTCACGAATTTGCAACGACCTTACACACAATCCTAATGCATTTTTAGAATTCTCCGATATCACATTATGAAGCAAGTATACGTGACACGACACAATTAGTGGAATCGGTATCCTGCCGCATTCCTGCGAGCATCGGACAGCAGATTAACGTGCTCAGGCTCTCAGAATAGTTTCCCAATCTGAGAGCTATAAACACAGGCCACTGAATACTAGGATTTAAGACTGAAAAACCTGCTGCGGGAATTTATACGTCCTACACAAGAAATAAAATTGACTTTATGTATCGTGCACAATTCTGACCTTAATTTCGACCGAATATTGCAGCCACATTAAGACTGCCTTTCCGTACGCCTCTCTCATCATGCCTGTGCCTATTCAAGGCAGTAGGCGACACGAGCGAAACAGTGTGCAACGTGGTTGCATTTGGTACTTCATCAAAGTGACCCCAGCTGCGGACCGTTTTAGCTGATTATTCTATTTAAGTGACATGTAGCCACAAGGCTGCTCTAAGTAAAACGCACAAACTCTGCTTTGTGGGGCACGAAGATCAGTGCATGAAGATCGCCAAAAACCGCTTCCAATCCCTAAATAGCGGCACATTTAAGCTTCTTCGTGCCCGGAAAAAACGCTTGATATGTGGAAAGGAATTCAAAGACCAACTTGTTCTGCCGTGCCCATAACTGCACGCACCTAACTTTGTTATATTAACCAGCTCAGTGTGACGTCACTTGGCCGAGCAATTCAGTGATTTACTTAAAGCAAGTCTTCATTTCAGATTAGGATGCTCAGATTTCGTACTCGTACTACGGAGACAATATTGCCTGTGCCGGATGTAAAAAACACACGGATTACTTAAGCAGTTAGACTAATACTGCTCGTTAATATCAAGATCTGTGGAACTTAAATCCCATTACGATTCTGCCATCCTGCTCTGGCAGATTCTGTTTTTTAATGCATTTGATATCATGAATAACCAAACTAAACAAGCGCATCCTGCTGTTCGTCTTGGTCCTGCAAATGTTGCATGGCTTTGGCTGAGGTTGAATATGGGAGGCCGTTTCAGAGCCTAAAAGCCAGCGACCGTCAGGATAGCCTTTAAAAGATTGGATCTCTGGAGTCTTGTATGGACTGCATTCTCTTGAAACGTGCACCATCCCTCTGCCCTATATACTTCCCAAGGGCACTAAAGGATTTCATTTCTATTGAGGCGACATCATAAGGAAAAAATTTATAAGTCTTCCGCCTAGAATAATAAAGTTGTACATCTCCAAGTAAAAGCTTTAAATCTCGCTGCCAGGGAACTAATAAGCAAAGGATAATGAAAAATATCACGTACAAGGCTTAGTTAGACCAGCCAGAAAACAGTACAATTATCATTCTTACACAATAATTATAAGCGGATACTATAAAACTAAGTGCTAGCGGTCTAGCTGTGCCTCTGCTTAGCAAGACAAAGCCGAATAGTTTCAAGCCACGTGCAGGCGTAGCACGAATTAACAAAAGGAAGAGTTTACTGGGACTCTGGACCACTTACGATTCAATCGTGCTTCCTTTGCTGCAGCTGTAAAGCGCAGAGAAAGAGATGAGGTTCTGCTGAGGGTGCTTTATCAAATGCATTATTACTATTATGGTGCATGCTTTACTCTATTCCTGAATTGGGTCAATTCTCAAAATTTAAGTTTGTATTTCCGACAATCATTTCCATTGAAAGGAAATAATTTTAAAGTTGCGATTTCGACTCACATTTCCGACTTTGCCCTCAATATGCAACGTATATTAGTGAAGCGAATCTTCGCCCAAAAATGCCATACCAGACGATTGAATACGGTTTTATTTGCAGATTGTGGAACTGGAAAGGTTTAATCAATGACTACTGTGTTTCTTGAGCAACCACAGCAAGATTTACTGAAACATAGTGTTGGTTGGTGCCGCGGCAAAATCGAATTCCTTCAGAAACACAAAAGCATATTGCCTTTTAGCGTGAGATTTAACGGCCGCAGCTTCCATAATCCCAACAAGCAAGCCAGAGTTAAATGTGAAAGCGCTTTCACGCATGCACCAAAAATGTATTCACAAATCTGGCATCTAATGATGAATATGGCAGATTAGTGAGATGACAAAGCCAGCGTCCGAGCTAGGTGATCAAAGTTAGAATCTACGACAACTCTAAATTTCTCAGATCTTGAGCCAGATCTGTTCTTTGGATGTATTTAGACTCCAGAGACGCAACAAAAGCCCGAATCGCATTATCGCCACGAGACTCAATGACGTCGATAAAGCACCTTGCCGTATCTATTTGAATATTTCTCTCCGCCTTTGCCTAGAAAAAATAGGCTCCGAAATGTGTTCATTGAGCAGGACTATGTTTCACATAGCTTATACAAATTCACAACAAAGTTCTATCGATCAATTTTCACACAACTAGTAACATACAATTCAATTGAATTTCCTTTTGCAGCATATGTTAAGCGCCTAGAAAGAGAATGAGTTCTCTGAGGGCGCTTTATCAAGTGCATTATTATTATTATTATTAACATGCAATACGCTGCGAGCCGGGGTCTTTGCTGTCTGAGCTTCATGGCTTCAAACTTTTGTTTTCTACCGTTAACTCTCAAATCAGTAGCCATATGCAATCACGAGCTCACTTGCATCATACAAGGGCTTGCAATGCGTGGCCACTGTAAGAGAATTCTATAGGCACAAACCAATAAGTTCAACTTTTATGAATAAATTGTCGCTTTCATAATACAATTTTACCGTAATCGGTCCACTTCGTAAAGAAGCGAAGCTTGATTTAGCATGTACCGCATACAACTTGGATAGTGTTATGCTCACGAAAAATAGTTATCTGCCTCCCTGGCAATAAATTACCTAACAATAATAATAATAATAATAATTCACTTGATAAAGCACCCTCAGAGAACTTAATCTCTCTCTAGGCGCTTTACGTTTGCTGTAAAGTGAAATGCAATTGAATGGTAAGCAAAATCATGCTTGAAAAACAAACGAAATGAATAATATGGTTAGGGGTGACATGCACAGGGTCAGCATGCAAATGTGGTTAGTGGCAGCATGCACACTGTCAGCACGCATAAGCACATCAAGGATGAATCACAGGGACCCACTAAATGCTGGCCTAAATAGGTGTGTTTTTAGGTTCCTTTTAAATGTGGTCAGGTCAGGGGATGTTCTGACGCAGGTCAGGAGGGAGTTCCAGGCTTTGGGAGAATATGAACTAAATGCACGGTCTCCAAAGGATTTAAGGTTTGTACGAGGTATTTCTAGACTGTTGGATTCCGAAAAGCAGGTGGTACGATGCTTAGCCTGATGGGGTAGTATATCTGACAGATAGGCTGGAGCCATAGAATGAAGGGACCTAAAAGTGAGCGACAAAACCTTGAAGTCAATCCGTTGCTTGACTGGTAGCCAGTGCAGGTCAGCGAGAAGTGGAGTAATGTGGCAACTGCGACGCTCACGACAGACAAGCCTAGCTGCAGAGTTTTGCACCAGCTGCAATCGCCTGATCGCACATGCTGGTAGGCCAGTAAGTAGTGAGTTGCAGAAGTTGAGACAGGATGTCACGAATGCATGGACCAACTTGGACGTGGTATCTTTATCTAAACAAGCCCGAATTTTAGCAATGTTATGAAGCTGAAAGTAGGCGGATTTGACTGTGGAGCTGACATGAACGTCTAACGAGAGGTCGCTTTGGAATATGACACCTAGATTTCGAGCTGATTCAACTGGAGATATGCTGGCAGAGCCAATTTTGAGAGTCAGCCTTTCCAATCTCTGGATCACACTGGGTTTTCCCATAACTAGTAAGTTAGTTTTATCATCGTTAGGTTTTAGAAAATTTGCAGCCATCCATGTGCAGATGTCATCAATGCATGGAGCTAGTGAGTTTAGAGAATTTGAGGTGCTTGAAGGCTGGGAGGGATCAAAGCAAAGGTACAACTAAGTGTCATCCGCATAGAAGTGAAAGCCTAGATTGTGCTTGGCAATCACATCAGCAAGAGGCAGAGTATAAACCGTGAAAAGAATCGGACCTAGCACTGAGCCCTGAGGTACTCCATATTTCAGAGGTACTTCAGATGATCTTTGTCCATTCACATCAATACTCTGGAGTCTCCCACTGAGATAGGACCTGAACCACTGCAGAGCAGTGCCAGTGATGCCCAGGCGAGATGAGAGGCGCTCTAGAAGAACTTTGTGATCGATGGTATCAAAAGCTGCCAAAAGATCAAGCAAAACAAGCAGAGACACTCTACCCATGTCTGCATTCCTAAGTAGGTCGTTGTATACCCGAAGCAATGCTGACTCTGTGGATTGATTAGCTCTAAAGCCAGACTGGAACTTACTATTTGTTTTTAAGCCACGAGATCTGCTCGACAACAAAAATATTGCATCTCATTTTAAAACTGCCAGTTCAAGTGTGGGCGTGGGCCGTATACAAATGAATCGCATATTTGAAGGATCTGGGCTTGTCCCAAGTCCGGCTAGCAGCCACAGCTAAACTATCGGCAAGCTAGACAATCCTGCTTACTTGCTATGAAAGCAATATAAAGCTCTCAACTACTGCAACGACTCTGTAACTACAATCATGATGCAAATATAAGGGCGTTAAGGTAGACATCTAGAGATATTCTCTCTGATGTCCTAAAAGCAAAACTTGTATTCTAAGCAGCAATAGTATAAGTAAGAGTGAATTTGACGATGCTTCATTTTACACCGAGGCGAGAAATATTAGCATGCACTTCGAAATAAAAATGAAAAAATTATGGTTTTTAATTTCTAAAACAACAGGCAATAATGTCGACGGTTGGTAGCTGGCAGGAAAAAAGCTTTAAACAGCTACCTGTTGTAGGCTACCTGTGATGCACTGCCTACAAAGCCACCTAAACTTTCGAGTGAAGCAGCAGGCAAGTTATTTTGTTGCAGCTGCTAGTTAACTGATGAGGCTGTTCAGATACGAGATAAAGGGGGCAGCTAAATCAGATATTAGTATTTTTCCGTCTCAGATCGGCACACGACACTGTCTTGACGGCTTACCTGAATATTTTGCTTTTCAACCTCCGTAACGATTCCATCACCATAGAGACTGTCTAGAGCCTGAAGAACGACCGATGTATCTAACGCAGCAATCAACATCGACCTCACTTTTATGAATCGCTTTTTCAGGTCACTTTGCTTGCTGCTTTCGGCGGAGCATTCCCGTCTAGCAGAACCATCATCTGCAAACAAAGAACGGAAGCCGCCAGTCAACTTTAAACGCGGTTGGAAAGTTTAATACATGGTGTACTATAGCAGTCAAAAAATTGGTGAACCTATTTATAGGTGAGTCATTATTCTCTGTTGATCCAACCGAGTCGGATAAACAGATACGAATAGGTTTGATCAATATATAAATGAATTATATATTGATCCAACCTATTTTTCTCTGTTGGTCCAACTCTAAGATTAACCAAGCTGTTCTTTAATCCTTGATAATAGCTACTGGTAAGTAACTGCAGTGGGAATGAATTATATTACAGTTTCGCGATGAGCCACATACTGATTAATCAAATCATGAACTAAAATAAAAAAAAAGCTAGGCTTTCAAACCACAGTACAGAAATGAATGCCAGAAGCAGGTAGAATATTACCAAATTCTTCTAACTTATCACATGCCAGTCACATTCAGTCTACAGTGTCTGCCGTCCTCCTAATGATCAGAAATCTGCGTATCGCGAAACACACATCTCCCAGGCTTGCGCATCTCCCAGGCTGGCACAGTTTAGCAGAGCATCGATTTCACGGTTCCGTAAGTCACTTTTAGGCCACTCCATTCTCTCGCTCCAGCCTAGCTATCAGACCTAATCCTCCACCATGATAGGCATCATACCACCAACTTTTCTGAATCAAATCGTGTAGTCAACCTCATACAAATCTCAAATTCTGTGAAGACCCTGCCCTTAGTTTGCATGCTTCCAAAACACGGTATTCACACTCCCTACTGACATTACTACATCATCTGACTTGATGCCATTAAACCTTAACAAGCATCTGATTATCGCAGCATTTATTGGCTCCTCATGATTCTTGCTTTCGGTGCTTATGGGTGCTTCTACTGAGCATGCTGCCACTAACCAGTTTTGCATGGTGACCATGTGCATGTCACCTCTACATATGTTATCATGTTGACATTAAGAGTGCAGCCACTTACCACTCGATTATGCTACCTTTGCAGCACATGCAAAGTGCCTAGAAAGCGATTAATTTCGTTAAGGGCAACATACTAATGTATTATTACCAATATCAAATAAACTTAACACGATAAGCTGCTTGCCGACATTTGGCCGACTGCTTGAGTTGATGGTTTACTCAAGCTGTGCTTCTGCAAGACAGTTGCTTCGTGGAGAGAAGGCCCTGAATACATGCTCTGATCGCTTGCCGGTGCTATATGAATGCGTCTGCATGTCCTTAGTAGCGTATTGCAAGCTTGGCAAAATTGTTGGCACATAAAATTGCTAGATAGAGGAAAGTTAACACCTGCAAACGGCGAGCCAGCAGGATCTGTGCATGGAGAGCAGTGCCCCCTGGGGAGCTACAGCAAGAGCAGCATGCTAGCCAGTAGGATAGGATATCACTTCTATGCTGACGATACTCAGTTGTATTTGTCATTCAAACCGTTGGAATCTGCTGCAGCAACAGAGAAACTGAATGCTTGCCTTGCCGATATTCGATCCTGGATGTCGGAAAACTTCCTGAAATTAAATGATAATAAAACCGAACTGCTGCTCATAGGACACCCTAAGCTTGTGGCTAGATTAAAAGGCTTTGCCGTTCTAATAGGTGATGCTATTGTGCTGCCATCACCACTTGCTCGAAAGTTAGGTGTCGTGTTCGACAGCTGCCTCAATTTCAAAATCTTCATTCAGAAGACTGCCTCTACAGCTAGCCATCACATCCGATCCCTGTCCAAGATTAGGAGCTGTCCCCCACAGTGGCTTGTAAAAAACTTAACTAGCTCTCTAGTTCTGTCTCGGCTTGATTATTGTAATTCCCTTTTGGCTGGGCTACCAAAAAAGCTATTATGCCACTACAGTGGACAATGAATATGGCTGCAAGGCTGGTCTTCAAGTCCCAGCGGTTTGATCACGTGTCTCCTTTGCTGAAGGAGCTAGGATGGTTGCCGGTTGAGCAAAGGATACAGAGCAAAGTACTTACACTGACCCACAAGGCCAGCCACGGCTTGGCTCCTTCATACCTAGCTGAACTGCTGCATCAGTTTCAGCCTGTTCGAGCCCTCAGGTCCTGTGTGGACAATAAATTAGCTGTCCCATTCCTCCGCTTAAAGACATTTGGTGACAGAAGCTTTAGCTCTGCAGGTCCTAGACTGTGGAACTCGCTTCCACAATTCTTACGCAGCGATAACTACTCTCCTACTGCCGATTATTGCACATCCTTTTCAGCGGTTCTGAGCTGCTACTTCTATGGTACTCACTACCTCAACTGCTCTCCTGACTCTGCTATGCTTCCCACTTTCTCTTTGTTGCGTGAGACGAAGTCTGTTGGCTACCGAATGCGTACCGAAAGCCGCTTAGGCTGTGAGTGGGCTATGCAAAACTCTCCTGCGTAACACCCACATAGTCTTTATAACTTTGTGGAGTTACAGACGGAGATATATTACATAACATTACATTACATAGGATTCACAGAAGGGCGACGTTGACCAGCTTGAAGCCAATCGACAGCGAGGATGACAGCTAGTCGATATTTTGATCGGCTATTGTGACGGCATAGACTAATTAGTGCAGAATATTAGTAGCCTTATCATAACTACTTAACTTGCGAGGGTGCAAGTATATGACCCGCCAGTTTCAATAGATTCTTCGACATGTGGGGAGGTGGGGCATTCACTAACGTACTGGCGACCGGATGAGAACCGGACACTGATAAAGTAATAGCTAGAGGCTACAGACAGTGGACATGTCACATTCATTAGTTTGAGCGGCAGCAATATAACTTGAGCTAGGACAGGTTTGATGTTTTCTCTTTGGCAGGTTTTTGTAGGCATGATAGACTGAATGCTTGCCATTCATTCCTTATGGTAGCATGGAGTTTCAAATCGTCGGTATTAAGATTTAGTTGAACTAGGATTTAAAACATTTCACGTAGCGTTATAACTACTTCGATTATAAAGCTAACGATGCTGATTTCCGTGGCATTGCACTGAGCAGTCCCCGTTAAGATGTTTGAGGGGGCAAAAACCAAAAAAAAAACGTCAGGCAAGTTGAAATGTACCAAACACTTCCTACACCTAATCACGAGAACGACAATGCCAATACTGAAAAATGGCAGAATTCAGTAATAGGCTTTATCTATTAACTAGTTTAGGACAAATAGGTAGCAACTCAAGCAAGCTCAAGTATGCCTGAGTGTGCTCGCGCACACACACATACACACACACACACACACACACACACACACTTTCCAAACACACAAACCGATTGGTTTGTGTCCACCCGCTGTAGCCCAGCACGTTGTGAAACGTCATCCCACGGCTGTTACAAAGGTTCAATTCAAATTCGAAGAGCCAGCGTCCGCCGGGCCGGACGCAAACGGTAGAGAATACGAGCCACTTCATCGCCGTCGCCCAGTTGTTGGACAGCCTCTTAAATTCCGCCTACTAAATGTCCGCTCGCTAAAAACCAAGGGGTTACTTATCCGCGATCAGGTGGTCCAGGAGAAGCTAGATGCATTTCTGCTTACCGAAACCTGGATGACGCCTTGTTCCAGTAGCTGTTTTTCCGAGACCACCCCACCCAAGTTCTCATTCTATCAGTCCATGCATTCTGACAAGGTTGGTGGCGGGGTTGCAATTGTTGTTCGCGAATCGTTTGGCTATAAAATGTGCAGTTTCTCGCATGGGTCATCGTTTGAATCGGTTGCTATCAGGTCTTCAAAGAAGACAATGCCTCTCACCGTTGTGATATACCGGCCTCCTTCTGGCTGTCTAAACTTGTTTATAGAGGAGTTTTCAGAGTTCCTCGCTAAAATATTTGTGTGTGAAAGGCCGCTACTGATTGTAGGAGACTTCACTATTCACGTTGACAACCCTAGCAACAGTCAGGTCCGCTCATTTCTTGAATGTCTGGAGAATCTTGGTTTGGCCCAACACGTTAATCATAGCACCCACGTCGGTGGCAACATTCTAGATCTCGTGATCACTAAGGATGTCCTCATCACTGACTTTGTGGTGTGCCCACTGACCCTCTCAGATCATTGTTCGGTCTCGTTTACTGTTCCTGCTCCCTCGTACGTGCAGGGCAATGTCAAATTTGCCAAACGACGTAACTTACAAAGCATTGACATGGACAAGTTTTTGAAATCTGTTTGTGATGCAGGCCTTCTTGATCTGCATTCAGACTCGACCGGCAGCCTCGATACCCTCACAGATGCGATGAACATGACACTCAGGAGTGCTCTTGACAAGCATGCTCCCGTTCGCTCTATCCGTGTTCAAAGTCGTCGAGATTGCTTTCAATTTACAAAAAAGCTCCTTAAGATGCGCCGTGTTAAGCGCAGGCTGGAACGTCGTTTCAAGAAATTGGGGTCTGAGGCAGACCTAGTCAATTTTAAAGACTTCCTTCGAGTTTACACACGAAAGCTTAAAAAAGCCAGGGCTTCTTTTTTCATTAGAAAACTGAATTCCTGCCAGTCGGACACTAAACAGATTTATAAGACAGTAAACCATTTACTGGCCAATGCTGTCAGGTCTGACTCCCCAGATATTAAGGGCTCAGCCGAAAAGTTTTCAGCCTTCTTTACTGAAAACATTGTGCACATTCGTGCCTCCGTTAAGCCCCCTCCGAACAAAGCAATCGCCGTTCCTCGACCTGTGACCTTTCTTAAAAGGTTCTCTGATGTTTCTGCCTGTGATGTGGCTGCCTTAAAGGGGTCTAGCAAAAAAAGCTCGTCTCCTGAAGACCCTATACCTTCATCTCTGTGGTCTTCACTTGCAGACCAACTTAGCCCTGCCATAACCAAGATTTTTAATGTTTCTTTGGGAAAAGGGGTCGTCCCCAAGTCCTTCAAATCGGCAATCATTTGACCTATTCTTAAAAAGCCTGGATTAGGCACAGAGGTCCTAGCAAACTATCGTCCAGTTTCCCTTCTTCCATTCTTATCAAAAATTCTTGAAAAAATTGTTGCTAAGCAGCTAGTTGAACATATTGAAAATAATGGAACGTCAGAAACATTTCAATCAGGGTTCAAGAGGCAGCACTCTACTGAAACTGCTCTCCTCCGTGTTAACAATGACATTCTACGTGGCAACGACGACGGGAATGTCACTGCCCTAGCTCTGCTAGATCTGTCTGCTGCCTTCGACGCCATTGATCACGAAGTTTTGCTTGAACGACTGAGAACAAGGATCGGTCTGGCAGACGAAGCACTGGCGTGGTTTAAATCATACTTGTCTGATCGTACTCAATCCGTGTCGTGTGGGGGTCAGGTCTCAGACATGAGAAGGGTCAGCTGTGGAGTCCCTCAAGGGTCTGTACTTGGTCCCTTGCTGTTCTCCATTTATACGCAACCTCTGGGAAAAGTGATTAAGGCCCATGGAATAGGATATCACTTCTATGCTGACGATACTCAGTTGTATTTGTCATTTAAACCGTCGGAATCTGCTGCAGCAACTGAGAAACTGAATGCTTGCCTTGCCGATATTCGATCCTGGATGTCGGAAAACTTCCTGAAATTAAATGACGATAAAACCGAACTGCTTCTCATAGGACACCCTAAGCGTGTTGCTGGGTTAAAAGGCTTTGCTGTTCTAATAGGTGATGCTATTGTGCGACCTTCACCACGTGCTCGTAATCTAGGTGCCGTGTTCGACAGCTGCCTCAATTTCAAAAGCTTCATTCAGAAGACTGCCTCTACAGCTAGCCATCACATCCGATCCCTATCCAAGATTAGAAGCTGTCTCCCACAGTGGATTGTAAAAAATTTAACTAGCTCTTTAGTTCTGTCTCGGCTTGATTATCGTAATTCCATTTTGGCTGGTCTACTAAAGAAAGCTATTATGCCACTACAGCGGACTATGAATATGGCTGCAAGGCTGGCCTTCAAGTCCCAGCGGTTTGAGCACGTGTCACCTTTGCTGAAAGAGCTAGGATGGTTGCTGGTTGAGCAAAGGATACAGAGCAAAGTTCTTACGCTGACCCATAAGGCCCGCCACGGCTTGGCTCCTTCGTACCTAGCTGAACTGCTGCATCAGTTTCAGCCTGTTCGCGCCCTCAGGTCCTGTGTGGACAATAAATTAGCTGTCCCATTCCTCCGCTTAAAGACAGTTGGCGACAGATGCTTTAGCTCTGCAGGTCCTAGACTGTGGAACTCGCTTCCACAATTCTTACGCAACGACATTTACTCTCCGACTGCCGACTATGGCACATGTTTTTCAGCGGTCCTGAACTGCTACTTCTATGCTACTCACTACCTCAACTGCTCTCCTAACTCTGCTATGCTTCCCACTTTCTCTTTGTTGCGTGAGACGAAGTCTGTTGGCTACCGAATGCGTACCGAAAGCCGCTTAGGCTGTGAGTGTGCTATACAAAACTCTCCTGCGTAACACCCACATGGTCTTTATGACTTTTTGGAGTTACTGACGGAGATACATTACATTACATTACATTACATTGTGCTGCCCCTGCTCTATCTCAAGTAGCTTGTGCCATGTAGTTAGCATTTCCCTGATCATAGAATCGTAAAGAAGCATGTTTTACAGAAAAATTGCACTGCTTTTAGTAGTCGGAGCAATTATTAGCATTTTCTTCATGTTAAGTCACAAATTACTGTCAAATTATACAAATTACTGCCAAATTACAAATTAAACGAGCTTACCGATTGTGAAGGGTTACAGGCTATTTACCAAGCATTTAGATTTGAGAAGTGGCTGCCGTTTCTAGAGTGGGCACTGATAGCAGCGGCCATTGTTGACTAGTGATATTACTCATCATTCAATCGTGTTTCCCTTTGCAGCAAATGTAAAGCGCCTAGAAAGAGATTGAGTTCTCTGAGGGCGATTTATCAAGTGCAGTATTATTATTGTTTTTTACAGAGTAATGGATATAATCAAATCGCGAGTTCGAAATGACGAAGATGGAGATATTTTGGGCGTGACCATGCCCACAATGCTCTGCCCCAGCCGGACTGACACCACTCAGCCCGGCCTATGGGCAGGCTGAGTACCACCTCATTAGGCTCTAAAAAAGCTCGTAAAAAGAAACCACCCTCCCCAGTGTGCCTTCACGGATCATCAAGCTTACCTTCCGAGGACCTCTTCGTAGGTGCTTCCAATAAAGCTGGTGGGTCGCTGCTGGCACCAGGCAGTAGGGCAGCAGGTTTGCCCTCATTACCTGAAAGAAAGAAGGAAGCACAGCGATTCAATACAATCACATCGCGTCAAAGAGGAAGGGCAAGGTAAGTTAGCTGCAGTAAAAAGAAGAGACTTTAGATTGAGCCATGTGAGTCTAACGATGATCTTACGACCGTCAAGCCGCTTACACAGATTGCCTTTACCTAGTCGTTTGAGGTAATTCTCTGCATCCCGAAAGTCCTGGTGTGAGCAGGAGCCTTCAAAGAGAAGTTGGTAATCGTCTGATAGCAGCATTAAGTGACCCAGTCACGGAGTTTTGTAAAACACATTAGAAGGAATGCTGATGGTAGCAAAGGTTCACCCTTCAGTTCTTTGCAATCAGCCTCAACAAATAATTTTAAATGAGATCTTTTGCAGCTACAAGGCGTCAGTGCAATTCCCAGTAGAGAAACGAAACTACTGGTAACTATCATCCCAGAAAAAGAAGAGCTGGTTGATTTTAGCTTTGGTGAGCCGTGATGGCACACTAGGTAAGGCGGTTGCTTTCACGACCTCAGTCGCGAGGTCGTGGGTTCGATTCCTGCTGTGGGCGATTCTTTATTGCCACTGCAAGCGGTGGTGATAGCCGTAAAGGCTCTACTGTCGCTATACAAAAAGAGGCTGTTTAATCATTTATTTATTTTTCATTTAGCGTAAGAAGTGCAAATATTATGTGATTGGTATGTGTGCATGTGTGCGTGTGTTTGTGTGCACGCCTGTGTGTGAGTGTGTGTGAGTGTGTGTGGGTGTGAGAGTGTGCATGTGTATAGTGTAGTTTCACCTAAAATAAACCTGCTCGAAACCAAAAAATGTTACTATCGGGCAAGGCTGGATCACAATTAAAAAAACAGGACACTAAGTCCAGGCAAAATGCAGTCAGCAATAATTTTAAACCTTTATGAGAAATTAGGTAATGGCGATTTTATAGTAACTGCCTGCATATATTATGCTATACAGTTGTCATTACATCAATTTTATAAAAGGTACATTAACTAAGCCTATTAAGTAATACTGGCACGAAGCTTAAAAAATTTGTTGTTCTAAGCTTAACTAAGCCTACTAAGTAATACTGGCGCGAAGCTTAGGAAATTTGTTGTTCTAAGCTTCAAGCGATCGCTAACAAGCTGTCATGCAACAATTGTTGTCACTACAATTTTTAAAAGAGTATAGAGCAGGAAAGTGGTACTAATCTGCCTCTTAATTTCTCACTAGCTACAGTACCGGCTCTCAATAAAATATTTCATCAACATAGCAACAAAAATAAAAAATTATTAAGCATCCGGATGGCTCTTTTGCAATTCTAATTGGCGTTAGCATTTCTATATTTCTTCCAATCTTGTAGTATCTCTTGATTAAAGTGAACGTGCATGACTTGCCTTATTAGCATGTAACTGTGCACGATGAAGGGTACAAGTGGCTTAAGATTACACTGATGATTCGATCATACCTGGCTGCCTTGGAAACATCCAGAATCCAGGTATGTCATCGTTGCAGTCTTGGCAATGCCAATCAGACGAGTGCTGCAGCTCAGTCCTGGAGAGCTCGCGCTTGACCAGATCATTCCAGGCCACAGTTCGGCCATGAAATTTCACCCACGGCTGGGGCCTATCGGTGCCTCTTGATCGAGGGCAGATGAGCTTACAAAGCGGCTGGACACCATGCCACGACTCTGCTACACATTCGACGACGTGAATGAGCAGTGGTTGCAAACCTTTCCAGACATCTTTCGTGGCAGATTTTGAAAATGCCATAATTTCTAAAGCGCTTACGTTTCACAGCATGATTACAGTCACACTGTAGAGTTCGACCAGTATTCCATCCTTCCAAGATATTGGTTCGGCTTTACTATTGTAGACAAATGATAGTACTGATGCTAGGAGAGTTGGAAAGAAAGCATGTGGCATACACTCCCCCCCAAAAAGGTAAGCTCGAATAACACTGGAGGATCCATTGTCGATGTACTTAGTAACTGCTGCAGCTTAGTAGGCCGATCGTCTGAAAGCTTACTTGGCATTATGTATCGTTTCTCGCCAACTGCACAAACCCTGCTGATCATGTGAAACTGTTGCATGAATTTTCCGACCACATCGACGATGTTTCCGCTTCCAAGCAGTGCTTCCAAAAGTGTCTCAGTCAGAATGCCGCGATTGTACTCCTTAATACAGCTGCCGTAAAACTGAGTGCCAACACAACTACGAAGTGCATCAGGATGGTTGTGATGCAAAACCTTCTTTAACTCTCTGATGATAAGCTGAGGTTGATGGAATACAAAGCCTATAAGAGAAGGAGAACTCTCTAACCAAATAATCTGGGATACAGATGCAAGAGAACGAAGGATTACTTTTAGTGTAGAATCGTCGGGCTCCGGTTGCAAGTACCTTGCATACACTTCTCTGACCTGCTGCCATTCTAAATATGGCTGACGGTTTCCATCGTCTGAATCACGCTTCGTTATGTCTTTCATAATACTACACCATGATGCAGGATATTGTACAGTGGCCTTAAGCTTCTCTTGGACTCCTGATTTCAACTTACTCAGGCTACTTTCACTCTCATCACTTCCACCACTTTCAGGATTATTAATGCACCTCATCATTATGAACGAAATGTCAGCAGCTGACATCGCAGCATAAGATTGTTTAAGGCAGACATCAACATTTTCTGCAGAGGAATCCTGACGAGCAAGTGCATTGGTGTAAAGCTCAAGCTCTCGCTTAGCAGACAAACGAAGTTCTTTTACGTAGTTCTCCACATCTTGAGCAGCGTTTTTGAGGTCGTTTTTTTTAAGAAGATCAGTGTGAGTGCCAACTACGATAACTCGTATCTCGGCTGATTTAGAGAATATTGTCATAAGCCACTTCTTTATCTGCTCCTTCTGCTTCTCAAGGTCTTTACTTATGTCGAACGCAATGATGCAAAGTCCTTTAGAGGGCAAAAATATTGGAATCACTGTTTGATACATTACATGCCCACCAAAGTCATTCACATTTATTATCCGATTTTCAATCTGTACAAGGCTCTGATCTAGCACACAAGTTCTATCATCAGCTCCAGCAAGAGATGGCATGCCAAGTAGTAAAGACTGAACGATGCTAGTCTTTCCTGCTCCCGTGTCTCCAAGCATGTTGATAGTAGCACAGCATAGCGATTCCTTCCCCTGAGTGCTATCTCGGAAATACTGCCGAATAGCTTCAATTCCCTGGTCACATACCTCACAAGGTGGAAAAACCATTGGATTGCCTTCCAATGAGAGAACGGTCAGTGAGGTATGAATAACTTCACCTGGCAGCTCAATTATCATGTTTCCACGTCCGTCAATAACCTAAAGCAAAACAAGAGAGCTCAACCAAAATTATCAACAGAAAATTGTCAAATTACGACACGGCACTTTTAGAGTAAAATAAATTAATATTTTTTCATGCATGCATGCTAGCAGACACAGCCATACAAATAACCTGCTGGACAATTATTTATTATTGTTATTACCAATAGAATTCAGCAAAGAGCAGTGGAATCAATACCTGACTGGAGATGGTTAATCACTGGTTACATTGTTACTGACCAAGGTTTTATGATTAGACAACATACATTTTCTCAAGCAAAAAACAGCAGTCAATGGGGAATATAAACTCCTTGTTAGCATAGACCAATAAACTGTTATTAGTTCAAGCGAGAAAGTCTTTTCTTCCTTCCGTCATGAGGAAAGATAGGACTCTACGTCATGCGGCGAATGTACAGTATTGCATTTCTACTGTAACTCAGCAAAGCAACTCAACAGGCTGTAGTTTTGGTTTAATTACTAAAAAATAAGTGCCATGCCAGGCGTACAATAAAAAGTAACTCATTTGCAAAGTTCCATAAAAGAGCCTAGTCATTGTACACACCTTTTTTATTCCTTCAGTTATTGTTTCAAGTACAATGCTAAATGTCAGTAGCCAATATTTAATTATATTAGCCTTTAAAGAGTGTGCTGAACAAGGCGGGTTCCTGGTACTGTCAATATATCGCCCATGCACGAAATTTTGAACGTAGGCATTTCACAATTACATTGTGTACTGTCCTCAATCATTGAGCTGCCTGAAATCCTGAGGCCACTCGGCTGGTGGGTTTCAAGTCTCAGCACACCAGGGCCCAGCTGAGTAAAACACCATACTTTCACTCACTGCAGTTATCCACACATGCTCTTGCACAGTGATAATCAGCCAAACATCGAGCAGGAAACAAAGAAGCTACATAAAGATGCTGACAATGAGAATCAGTCCAGTGAAGGGCTGAATTAGGCCAAATAAAAAAGTAATGGTGATCAAATCTGACAGGCTTGTTCGATTAGTGACAAAAAATTAATAGCTATCACCCCCATATAATTTACGTGTCCTGATCTAAAATAAGCTTGGGCTGCTGGACAACTTCGTCATGTAAAAACAGTAATGGCTGTCTACTTTCAGCAATACAATATTGCTACAATTTGGGCTTGTTGAGACAGGGACGTCACATCTAAATTGGTCCATGCATGTGCAAATCCAGTCTTGACTTCTGCAACTCATTGCTTGATGGTCTTACGGCATGTGCATTCAGGCGCTTACAGCTGGTGCAAAGCTCAGCAGCTAGGCTAGTATGGCGTGAGCACTGCAGTTGCTACATAGCACCACTTATCGCTGACATGCACTGGCTACCAGTCAAGCAACGCAACGACCTCAGGGTTTTGTCACTCACTTTTAGGTCCCTTCATTCTTTGGATCCAGCCGACCTCACAGATCTACTCGTCCACCAGGCTAAGGATAGTACCATTGGCTTTTCGGAATCTAACAGTTCACACACACATCGTGCAAATCTTAAATCCTTTGGAGACTAGGAATTTGGTTCAAATCCTGTTAAAGCCTGGAACTCAATAACGCCATGTGTTACATCTCCTAACTTTTCAAAACTTAAAAGAAACTAAAACTCATATATTTTAGATAGTATTTAGCGGGTTTGTGATTCGTCCTTATGTGCTTGTGCGTGCTGACACTTTGCCAGCTGCCACTAACTACATTTGCATGCTGACCATGTGCATGCCACCCCTAACCATGTCATACTTGTTGTTTATTGAGCATGCTGCCACTAATCATTCGATAGTGCTTCATTTGCAGCAAACGTAAAGCGCCTAGAAAGAGATTGAGCTCTCTGAGAGTATGCGTTATGATTACTATTATTATCACGAAGAAAATGACCTTTAAGTGACCTGCTTATTTACTCTGGAGCAAAGGTGCATTTTGAACTGTTATTTCTTCGAAGCCTGCCGAAACCTGCCGATAGCTTTGGGTATGAAGAGGAGTCTGTAGAAGAGCTACTAGACAAGGCACTGCCAAATCTCTGCCATGCATCTGCAACCGGCATCCTCGATGTGGCTCTAATGGAACGTAATGTATCTCAGTCTGCAACTCCACAAAGCCAAAGTAGCTTTCGGCACTCATTCGAAAGCCAACAGACTACATCTCAAGCAACTAAAAGAAAGTGGAAAGCCTAGCAGAGTCGGTAGAGCAGTAGAAGCAGTGAGAAGCCTAATAACAATAATAATAATAATAATAATAATGCACATGATGAAGCACCATCAAAGAACTTAATATTTTTTTAGGTGCTTTACACTTGCTGCAAAGGGAAATGCAATGGAATGGTGAGTAATACCATGCTTGATAAACAACATGCATAACATGGTTAGGGGTGACATGCACAGGGTCAGCATGCAAATGTGGTTAGTGGCATCTTGCACAGTGTCAGCATGGACAAGCACAAGAAGGACGAATCACAGAAACCCACAAAATGCTGTCCTAAATAGGTGTGTTTGTACGTTCTTTTTAAATGTGGTCAAGTCGAGAGATGTTCTGACGCAGGTCGGGAGGGAGTTCCAGGCTTTGGGAGCATGCGAACTGAATGCACATGAGTCTCCAAAGGATTTGAGGTTTGTACGAGGTATTGGATTTCGAAAAGCGGGTGGTACGATGCTTGGCCTAGGGGGGGAGTAGATCTGAGAGATAGGCTGGAGCCTAAGAATGAAGTGACCTAAAAGTGAGCGACAAAACCTTAAAGTCCATCCGTCGCTTGACTGGCAGCCAGTGCAGGTCGGCGAGAAGTGATGTGATGTGGCAACTGAGGCGCTCACGACAGACAAGCCTTGCTTTCTTGAGCAGTGGCCTGACTACAGCCTTTTTGAAAGGTGCTGGGACATGACCTGAGGCTAATGACATATTAATGATGTTAGTTATGCATGGCAGCAGCAGATAAATGCAACGTAGGAGCCTGTCAGTGGGAATATGGTCCAGAGGACCTGTTGTCTTCTTTGATTGAGATACGAACTTCAGGACTAGATCACTGGTGACCTGCTTAAATGTAGACATTGAGGTGCAGTCAGAAATCGGGGAAAAACATTCTAGTGGGGATATTGTCATCGCAGGGATGGACTTCCTGATCTTGTCTATCTTCTGCACAAAGAATCGAGAGAAGCGGTCGGCTAGATCATCACAAGGATCACCAGGTAAGCTAATCTGGGAGCGGTTGAGGAGATGGTTTACTGTTGACATGAGAATTTTTGGATTGTGCATCGGTGATTCAACAATGTTTTTATAGAAGCAAGACTTGGCCCGTGCTAGGATCGATTGGTACGACCTACAGTAGTCTTCATATGCCTTTAGATGGACAGACAGTCCTGATCTTCTTTCTGTATGCTTTTTCAAGCTTGTGCTTAGTAGACCTGGCTAGTTTGATGTCTGTGGTAAACCATAAGCCGTCTTGGCGGGTATTTGAGCGCACAGTGCGCAGTGCTTTGTCAGAGGTGCAAACCACTCTACCTACGATGGCCTGTCATTTAGTGTGTGTTGTAGCTAATCTACCAATGATGACAGAGTCGGAGGGGAGGGACCGGAGCAGCAGAGCTTGAGTAGATATTCTCGCACGGACAGCATCGATGTCAAGGGTCTACTGAGGTTTTGCCATTATTCACAGGTTATTTTAGAGGAGGAGGTGGGGCACACACTGTAGATCCATTGAATGAGATTCTGGGCATGTGGTCAAGATAAGGCAGAATTTGATAATAATTGGTGATGACAAACGTGCAGTTGTTTGAGCAAGGTTAAGATCCGGCTTGGAGTTGTGGCGACCCTTGATGTGAGTAGATTTGTGTGTTCGTGGCACACGAGGTACCAAGAGACAAATGAGTCAGGCACCCCCCTCCCCCCCCAGCACAAGACGGTGCTGAATTAGTCGTCAGGATAAGTAATCAAGAGCTGAAAACCGTGTGTGATCACCCATAAACGAGGAAGGCACGCATCACAAAGAATAAAAAACTAAAAAAAATAAAAAAAAAAAAGAACAAAGATAAAACTTAAAAAAGATAAAAAAGACTAAAAAAAAAAAAAAAAAAAAAACAAAATAAAAAAAAGAACAAAAGAAAGTAAAATTTAGATAAAGAAAAGAAAAAAAAAAAAAAGAATAGCAGGATCCGATTTCTGGCACACCACAATCGAAAAATGAGATCGGGAAATCTGAAGGTCATTCGAGTAATAAGTAGTGAGCATCAGGTAACGTAAAAAGGATAAGCCATAGGTCGCAGCGATGCAGTAGTAGTCAGTTGGCGTTGTGTAGAGATTGTGGAAACTGTGTTCCACAGTCCGGACTCCGCGGTTTGCGAGCCCCAGCTTTGTCTGTGCATAAACGGTCTTAAGCAGAGGAGTGGAACATTGGTAATTTATGACTGATGCATAATTTAGAGCTGCTTCGTTTTCTATAGTGCTCAGAACATTCCCCGACGACATTCTAAATTCAAGGATGGGTTGGTGACAAACTGTAGCTCGTGGGTATAAAAATGACAAGAGGCTTATTGGTATGCTGCTATCTGTGTATGGTTAGTCATCCTTCGATAGGTGACTTCCGATCAATTCTTGTTGAAATTTGGAATTTATTAATTTTTTTGAACACGTTGACGATTCAAAAGGGGTGGGACAAGTATGAACGTACACACACGTGCAGCCGTCTCGGTGCTTATGTTGGTCCTATTTATATTATGCCTATGTTGGATTGTGTGCAGGCATTCTTGTGTTCAACAAATTGTTAAAGCACACGTTAGTAATAAGAAGAGATGAGTTCTCCTTTTTTGCACGCTATCACGCTTTATCTACGTGCAGTATTAGCTAGCGTATAATTTGCTTTATTATCACGGACTATCCATAATGGATGCCAAGGTGTCGGTGCAAGAATCACAGACTATGCTAAGTCTGAGTATCATTCAAATTTGTAAAAACTGATTAAGAGTATTATGCTCCTAGGTTATGTGCTTTAAAGTTACGTGACAGTTACACCGAGGGGACCACTACTTTTGTCTAATCGTGTGCATGTTTTTAACCATGCAATTTCCTTCAAAAGGTGGTTTGTCCCACAAAGAATATTCACTTCGAGACAGGGGCACAGTAATGTAATGTAATATGTAATGTAGGACTTCCGTCAGTTAGGTTGTACAACAGCGCATAAAGTCAGCCATGTGGGTTGTTACTGACAGGAGATTTTTGATGGAGGAATATTGGCAACCATCATCACAGCCGTAAGCGGCTTTTCGGTAGTCGGATTCGGTAACCGCCCAACATGACTTCGTCTCCACGGACCAACAAAGCAGAAATTGGGACGTTCGACTGAGCAGATTGTCAGCTCCGAGAAGGCAGTTGATGCTGGTAGTGAGTTAGAGCTCATATGACAGTAATAGCCAGTTTTGCAGGTGACCGACTAAAAAAGCGACTGTGCCACGCATCTCCGTCGGCCCGTTGCTTTGCGCGGTGTAGAGTGCTCGTTGCGTAAAGTGAATTGTGGCACACGCGAGCTTCCAACAGTCTAGGACCCTTGCCGAGCTAAGATGAGGCCTGTCGCGCAAAACTATCTTAAGACGGAGGAACGGCACGCTAAGATTATTGTCACATCAGGACCTGAGGGGCGAGAAGCCGGGCTGAACCTGAATGTCAGCAGTTCAGAGGTAATGAAGAAGCCAGCCGTGGGCGGACCGAGGTGGGTCCAGCGTAAGAACTGTTGGCGCCGTATCCTTTGCTCACCGGCAACCATCCTAGCTCTTCCAGCAAAGGTGACACGTGCTCAAACCACTGGGACTTGAAGACCAGCCTTGCGCAGCCATATTCATAGTCGCTGTAGTGGCATAATAGATTTCTTGAAGCCCAACCAAAAGGGGAATTAACAATAATCAAGCGCGAGACAGAAACATGGAAGTTCTACAGAATGGCCGACAAATGCAATCCACCCACGTGAAGTTGTGTAATATATGCGATCTAGATCATTCTACAGGAGTCCGGGTTATCAATACTGTCCGTGTCGTACGTACAGCTGCATATTTCCCCAATATATTTGAACTTGGATATTATAGATGCATACACAGTTGACATGTATAATAGTTTTTCTTTAGTTTTTACAGATACGGCTTCTATAGAACTCAGTTTCTTGCATTTTTCCGAGGGCATTGGAACGTTTTAACAATGTGTAGAGTTAAACAGGTATGCTTCTACTAAAAGGTCAACATTTAAAATGTGAAAGATTTAACCTAGACTCTTACAAGTCATAAGAAGGACAACACGACAACTATGGTTACATCAAGATAGATAACTATTCCTTGCTCTCTACATTTGGCCAATTTTCATGCAGATTGTTCCGTTAGTATTAGAAATATCAATTAATGGGTGCAGCGATAGAGCTAAAT
>WPIO01000348.1:27500-74760 GCA_009760855.2 Cristatella mucedo | reverse complement strand
GCATGCTTTGCTGGGAGCTAGTAAAATTCGGCCGGAACTGGTGTGATGGTGCAGCTGCGACGTTTGCCACAGACCACTATAGCTGCCGAGATTTGGACCAGCTGTAAGAGCCATAGTGCACAGGCTGGTCGCAAAGATAAGCAGTGGGTTATAGAAGTCCAGACGAGATGTCGCTCATGCACGGACCAAATTAAACGTGGTATCTGTGTTTTAACAAGCCTGAGCGTCACCAAGGTTATACTGGCAGGAAATAACATCTCTGATCTTGACTACAAAGTGCTTATGTTTGATGGAGGCGCACAGTTGAAACCGAAAACTTCCTAAACTTGGATGACGATTAAACTCTCTCGATCTCTCTCTCCCCTCTTACCTTTGTTAACTATTAAATTTTCTCCCCTGAGAGTTTGCAACTGGTGGCACCCATCACAGCTGTACCATCTTAATAGCAAGATACTATTATGATCACCAAAAGTGCAATGTATGCGTGACATTAGCTATCCATGTTTACTGGCTGAACGGACTCACTCACTACAGTGACATTCAAAGTAAGTAACTATTTACGAAAGTAGACTGACTATTGAACCTTTGTGGAGCAATGGCTTAACAATAAAAACAATGCACTTGATAAAGCCCACTCAAAGAACTCGATCTGTTTCTAGGCGCTTTACATTTGCAGCAAAGGGAAACGCGATTGAATGGTGGGTAATATCACGATTGATAAACAACATGAATAACATAGTTAGCGGTGACATGCACACGGTCAGCATGCTAATGTGGGTAGTGGCAGCATGCACAGTGTCGGCACGCATAAGCACATGAAGGACGAATCGCAGAGACCCATCAAATGCTGTCCTAAATAGGTGTGTTTTAAGTTCTTTTTAAATGTGGTCAAGTAAGTGGACGTTTTGACCCAAGTCGGGAGGGAGTTCCTGGCTTTGGGAGCATACGAACTAAATTCACTAATCCAAATGGTCTCTATAGGATTTGATGTTTGTTCGAGGTTTTTGGTAAACTTTTGGATTTCGAAAAGTAGGTGGTACGATGCTTGGCTTGGTGGGGGAGTAGATCTGACTGATAGGCTGGAGCCAAATAATGAAGTAACCTAAAAGTTAGCGACAAAACCTTTAAGTTGATTCTCTGCTTGACTTGGAGCCAGTGCAGGTCTGCGAGAAGTGGTGTAATGAGGCAAGTGCCACGCTCACGACAGAAAAGCCTAACTGCAGAGTTTTGCACCAGCTTTAATCGTCTGATTGCACATGCCGGTAGGCCAGCAAGAAGTGAGTTACTGAAGTCAAGACGGGATGTCACAAATGCATGGATCAATTTAAACGAGGTATCCTCATCTAAACGAGCCCAAATTTTAGCAATGTTATGTGGCTGAAAGTAGGCGGACTTTACTGTGGAGTTGAAGTGGTTGTCTAACAAGAGATCACTTTGGAAAATGGCACCTTGATTTTGAGCTGATTCAACAAGAAACATGCTGGCAGAGCAAATTTGGAGGGTCAGCCTTTCCAGTTTCCAAATCACACTGGGTAGGCCCACAACTAGAAAGTTAGTTTTATCATCGTTCAGTTTAGGATAATTTGCTGCCATCCATTTGCGGATGTCATCTATACATGCTGCAACGAAATTGAGAGACTTCGAGGTGCTCAAAGGCTGGGAGGGATCAAAGCAAAGGTACAACTGAGTGTCTTCCGCATAGAAGTGAAAGCCTAGATTGTGCTTGGCAATCACATCAGCAAGAGGGAGAGTATAAACCGTGAAAAGAACCGGACCTAGCACGGAGCCCTGAGCTACGCCATATTCAGAGGTACCTCAGATGATCTTTGTCCATTCACGTCGATGCTCTGGAGTCTCCCACTGAGATAGGACCTGAACCACTGCAGAGCAGTGCCAGTGATGCCCAGGCGAGATGAGAAGTGCTCTAGATAAACTTTGTGATCGATGGTATCAAAAGCTGCCGAGAGATCAAGAAAAACAAGCAGGACGCTCTACCTATGTCTTAATTTATAAGTAGGTCGTTGTACACGTTGTACAATTAACCACAGCAGTTCTTATAAAATATCTCCCTCTCCTCTCTTTGCAATTCTCTATCCTACTAGCCATCGTTTGTAGAATGCCTAAACAAGATGATTGCCGAAGTTCTGGATGAGTGGTTTCTATAACTAAGTGCATGCAGTGTTTGCTCAGCCCAAATCGCCTATAACTTACAATTAATAAGAAAGCGGATATGAAATTTAAGTTCAAGCTTAAAAAAGAATACCAAAAATTGAACCCGGTTGACAATCGACTGAAATTTGAAGTCTAGTTCAGTTCATAACAGTTTTTTGTTGCTATAGCTTAGTTTTGTTTGCAAACAGTGTAATGAAATTAAAAATCCACACTCAAAAATGGCCGACGATACCCATTAATCATCTGCTAATTTGCCCTCAGGTCTGCAACATGCCCTAGCAAAGTTTTCTTATAGTGTCTTGGCTTGAAAGGTTGAAAATGTGAGAGAGTCAATTGCCGGAGGCATCCTCCCTGGACTCCAAAGCCGACGATCCTTGCTAGCTTCCGGAACGTCCAATTTCAGGCCTGCCCATGCCGATCCAATCTCAAGTTCCCTTCACAAACTACAGAGCCGGCACCCGTCGCGAGCCCAAATTTATTGGTACCCTGCTGAAATTCTCAGATGCAGTGCTGCCGCACATAGCTAATGTAGTAAATATGTCCCTAGAATAAGGATTTGCTCTTGCAAGTGACAAAGCCATTTCTGTCCTCATGCCAGTCATTAGGAATTCACCACAAGAAAAGGAGAATCTATTAACTTCCACGTGGTCTTTTCAGTCACTTTGAAATGCACTAGAAGAGTAGAGTGAATAATAGCAAATCGACACTAGCTACTTTGACAGCCTCGTTGGTATAAAGGCAGACGACACTTAACTTGTATCACAGCCGCTTGCAGCTAGCAATAAAATGACGCCCCTGCAGGGAAAAATTAGAACACACGACCTCGTTTGTGAACTGGGAGCACCTTACCTGCCGGCTGTCTGAACAGCTAAATTATTTAGAACATGAAATCTAGCCAGTAAGTTCTAACCTTCGTTAGAGAAATGGATACCGAATAGTCAGCTTTGTTATTGGAGAGCCTCCCGACCTGCATCAGAACATCCCCTGACCTGACCACATTTAAAAGAAACTTAAAAACATACCTATTTAGGACAGCATTTAGTGGGTCCTTGTGATTCGTCCTCGATGTGCTTATGCGTGCTGACACTGTTCATGCTGCCACTAACCACATTTGCATGCTGACCCAGTGCATGTAACCCCTAACCATGTTATTCATTTTGTTTGTTTTTCAAGCATGATTTTACTTACTATTCTATTGCGTATCACTTTGCAGCAAATGTAAAGCGCCTAGAAAGAGATTAAGTTCTCTGAGGGCGCTTTATCAAGTGCAATATTATTATTATTATTATTATTAACTATCAATCTGTAAACCATTAGTGCATGTTTAAATTTGTACCCGGATATTATGTACTCGGATGTCAATCGGCCCGAATTACTTCTAAGCCCTCTGGTTTCCCAATTTACATTTCCCAATTGCCCGATGTAATTGCCAAACACAATTTAGGTCCCCAATAGCGGGCCGATGACAAGCAGCTCTACTGAAAATTGTATAGCGCTCTGCCTTCCGGCATCTCAAAGTGTTCGTCACTTCCCTGCAGCAAGTATTTATAAATTCGCAATTAAATGGCAGCAACATTTCTCAAATGAGCGATTTAAAAAACTGCTAGATTCGATCAAACCTAGCTCCAATCATTTACTGGAAAGCTTAATGCCACAAATAGCCTCAACCGGCATATCTACTCTAGCCTGTGCCGGGAATGCTCTGATTGAACCTGGCCCCCGACAACTTACTGGAATCCTAATGCTAAAAATAGCCTCAACCAGCTTGTTTACTGTAGCCTGTGCCAAGAATGTAGATGTTCTGTTCAAAAATGACCTTTCATTTAACTACATTAGTACTACAGTCAAAGTGTCCGAGCTGGTTTGGTCTAGCGGTTAAGGTGCTCGCCCCGACCAAGGTCTGACTGAGGTCGTAGGCCCGAGCCCCGAGGCATATGTGAAGCGCCTGAATAGAGATTAAGTTCTCTTGTGGCGCTATATAAATGAATTATATATGTATATATAAAGTGACCCTATTTTCAGAAACTTACGATTGCAAAAATGAGAGCTTTTTTACACAAGCAAAGCTGGTCCATGCATTTGTGACGTTCTACACTCTCATACCTCACTACATACAGGTCTCCCTTCCAGAGTGATGCCATGCCAACAGTTGGTAAAAAAAACACTGCTGCTTAAAACAGCCTGTCACGAACTTCGTAACTACCCAATTAATACTACTCACCGACCTGGACAGAAGAATATGGCCATTAGGGCACTCTCTTCTTTTAGGCCATTATCTTTCTCCGGCTTGTCTGACTTGAGAAAGTTCAACATCAGGCTTTCACTTTACTATCCATTTCTCTGACTGTGGCCGTTTGACTGTCCTCGGGTACCTAAATACTTTTGCACACGTTCCCATCAATTCGTATGCTCCCAAAGCCAGGAACTTACTCTCCCGAATTCAATCGCTACGTTCCATGAAGGATCTGACATTAAAAAGAAGCTACGTTCCTAATCATTCCCAAGTGCTGACACTCGGTCTGAGCGAGTCGTCCTTTTTATAAATTCTCAAGCTAAACATGTTTTGTACATGTTATCACTGATTCGTCAAAATACCTTTTTTCCAGAGAATCTCAAACTCATAGAAAGACATTCGACAGCATAGCTTGCTAAACACATGATTTAAGATGATTATTATTGTCGATAATGTAGTCAGGTATGTTTACACTTTTGGTTTGTGTTTTCCAAAAAAGTTTGACTGACTTGCACTGTCTAAGGCGTCTCGTTGTTAAATACGAAAAAAAAACAATTATTCAGTTTGTATTCCTGCATTTGGGGGTTAGTTATGGTAACCAAGCAAAAGGCTCATTTTGGGCGCCCTTTACCTTGTTGCCACGTACTTCTGACATCCGAACGGTTCGGTGGACGGCGGCTGCGGAGACTAACGATAAAAAGATAAAATTTATGGATCATAGTAAGGCGATGCATGAACATTCGGCTTGCCAGGACTCAACATGGGATCCTGCCTCTATAGTAAAGCTTACGTATACCGGGAGGCGTTAGGATAGCTGGCTATGGAGCTAATATAGCCTTGTTTGTTCTCCCAGCCATGCCAGATCTGCTGTTGGCACCGAGGACATTGAAGGCTATTCAACACGATCGCCAGTGAATTTCCATACGTGAGTTAAATAAACGCGTTTCAGCTGTATTTATCATTTAAGGTGTCTCTGTGATACTTGCCGTTTAGCGTTTCTCTGTAATAATAAACCCTAAACCCGAAGACCTAAAACCTAAGGCCAAAAACTCAAATCCAAAATAAATCCATATCTGACCCGTAAAATGTAAGCCATAAGCCCCAAAACATACAGCCATTAATTACTAAGCTCAAACCCCTAATCGCTAAGCTAAAAAGATAACTAAAAGGTTTTCGTTAAACTCAAATAAAAACATTAGCTTGCGATCGTGTTTAAGAGCCCACCAGAAGCACCGTGGCTATAGCAGATTTGACATTGTTGGATGAACAAACGAACGAATCTGTATTAGCTGAGCTACGATGAGCACTAGGTAGTCGGTAATGGGCGCAATGCTAGAGGGAAGATAAAGCCAACAACAGGAGATAGCACTAACGGTGTAACTAGACATGCTGTTATTTGCCACTATTGCTCGTCTTATGGAAACAGCGTATGATGTATTAGATCTGCCGCGTTATGAGTGATAATTATTGCTCATTTTTTTGGTATAGCTAACAAGAACAGGTCATGACATAACCATTGGCTAAGGGGGATTAAACGCCGTGGTGATTTAATAGTAATTTAATAATAGTGACAGACATGTTGCCTTACGAGTTAAGATCAGTTCTGGCCCCATGCTTGGAGCGGCATGAAAGATGTAATAAGCGAATAATCATTGCGAATGCCGATAAATCTCCATCTCCGAATATTAGAGTTGTCAATAATATGGATATTAACTTTTTGCATTAAGGGGTTTATGTGTTTATAAGACGCTGATCGCCGATATGCAGTGTTCTGGAACTTTCGGCTTACCTTAGACCAACCCTTCGACACCGACGACCCTTTGGCAGCTATTACACCGCTCAGTGGACGATTGGTATTAGCGGAATGGCACTTTTAAGAGGGATGGGTTCGCATACTAAAAAATTTCCGTGCAATAAAAAAGGCGCGGGTTAAATTTTTTAAAGGTTATCTTAGAAGAACGTGGCAGCTAACTGCCCACACCCATCAAACTTGGTACCACGTTTCGATCGTGAGCAAGCTTCAATTTACTATCGGCCTTGAGCGAGGTGATAGTTGCTTAGGACGTTATGGATGTACGCAAGTATATATTTTGCATTAGAAGACCTTTATTTTTGTTCTTTGCTCGTCAAATGTTGGAACTTTACAGTCGAGGTTGTAGATGCGACATTCGGTTATAATTTCAAGTGACATTCGGCTATAGCCAGTCTTCTATTGCCAGGCAAAATGAAGATGATCTTAGTATATTTATATGTGGCACTTTAATAACAAGACTGCTACATCAGCCATCTCTCATGTTCCTATGTCTGTCATATTTAAACTGCTGGTAGCAGGGCAATACATTTAAGCTGAACACAATATAAATAGCATAGCTATATTTCTTATTTGCAGCTTGTGCCCACTTCTACATTAGGACCCTTCTCATATTTAAAGGATATAAGGATATCGGGTATAAGATCTCTTACCGATGATATTTGGCTAGAAAACAAGCACAATATTTTCTGAGAACATTTTTAGAATGGGTGATCCCACTGAAATCTTACGTGTAATTTACCAACTTGCCCAAACACCTTCTCTACAGCAAAATAACAGAGTTTGAGTAGCTATAAGTTCTCACTGTCTCTTTTCCGTAGACACTGTAAGTTATTAATTATAGCAGCAACCTCAACATGTAGATAGTGCAAGTAATGAAATATTACGAATGATTATGTTAGATGGTAGCAGAGAGTTTCTTGTCGATACGTTTTGTAGCTGAGTTTCCATGACATCCCTTTTTAGGCTAGAAAACAAGTCAAGAATCTTCTAGGCATTTGTATGATTTTATTCGGATCGCTTGTTGAGCTCGATCACACCTCCAGGCTCTAGGAGTAAACTGAGCGGTGGTGCGTCATCACTGTCGGCTCAGAAGGTACTCGAGAGCTCAATAAATACTAGACGACAATCAATGCATCAGCCGAGTCTGGTCGTCGGTTGCAACACGGTTCAGAGGCAGCCTTTCAAATAACAGCTAGCTTCATATTGCTAGCATTTGTAGCTGCAGGTCTGAGCTTTAAATATGCCATCGGGGCATGAGAGATTTAGGCCATGAATTTGGCCTGTATGAATTCTAGGGACGCCGGCTCATCGGGAACAATGGACTACCCAAATAGAGATCCCTCTCACCTAGATCACCTCTCTGAAACAGAGTTACTGCGCACATTTTCCCAAAATATAGGACCTATGAGTTAGTTTGTAGCCTAAAGGTGAGTTCTGTTTCATTCGAAGTTACAAACGGTAATGTATGAAATCTTTACCATGCAAAGAATATAATGTTGACCTCTTCAGCTTCGATTTAATGGCTATTTCTGTCCTGAGCAAATTGAATAGTAAAATCGCGAAGTTTTTAACGAAGAGCCATTCTGTCGCGATGGGAAAATAAACTAAAAATTAGAAGAGACCACTTCCTGTGTCCCAGATTGAGTTCCCACTGAAGCTAACATGCAGCTAGTTATCGCATGTCGGGATTCTTCGATTACCTACCCTTCAGGTCTCAGGAAGTCAGCAAGGGCTCTCGCTGCACAACTGCAACTCCTGTATTCCTTCTTGAGACGTAGTTTCTGAAACTACCTCTCAATATGCAGGGTTGTTTTTCTGAATCATCTTGACGGAATGCCCTGAGCCGGCGGGGCAAACAACGAATGAGGTCATGAAGAGGTTCAGTATGTGTTAGGAATTGAATATAAGCAGACGATGCCAACCAGCTTACCACAGGCGCTCTGTAGCATCGAGGAACTCCGCAGCTCTGCCCGACTGCTCAATCGAATATGCTGAACATAACACAATCTCTGCTCGTTGTCGTGCTACTCTGTGCATTGCTGAGGGCAGCACAAAGTGAGCAATCAGACGCCCAGGAACCAGCCGATAAGAGAGTCCGTGATGAAGTGCCTATTGCCGATGCTGCTGGACGATGCGTAACGGCAGGTTCCTGGTAAGTAGGCGCCTCGCATGTTGTTAGCTAAGGAAAATAAAATTGTGCAGTAAATTTGAGGATGGTGACCTGTATTACAGTCGATAATCAACTTGGTGCTAATTGGTGGCTGCTTACAATTGGCTTGTCGAAATTCGAACGGTAAAAACAGAATCAACCATCGTGACCAAAAGAGAGAGACAGAAAACATTTTGCATCAGAGATTGATAGATTGTTCAAAGTACGAATGGTAGAAGGGTAGTAAATAGCGTATGGCGTAGAGTAGGGATGGGTGGGTACTGAAAAATAAAATATGGAGAACCTGGCTGGGAGTGAGGCCTAGTGTGACCCTGACACATTGTGATAGGGCGGACAAGCATGCTAAAAATACAAGAAAGAGACCAGCCGAACGAGGGGAAAATATTACACACAGAGAGAAAGAGAAACTGAGAAAGTTCCATTAGGAATTATCAAATAGTAAATTGTCAATGGTTAGTTGAGTGGCATTAAATATAAAAAGTATATGGAATCCCTGTTCCTTAAAAACGACACGCCATACGTCTTAGCTATGAGCGTCGTTTGTGTAAAATGCGTTTTATGTTAGGCCGAATGAAAAATGGGAAATAAGATTTTGATGTTGCTTCACCAGCACACATTATTTATGCTTCCCTTTTGTTTTATTTTTAGGTTCAAAAAGTGCAACCGCTGTACTTGCCAGAAAGGATCTGTTCCAGCATGTACAAAAAAGTTATGTCCTTAATAGCGAAGTTGAAATGCCCAGATAGCAATGGGTCTGCAGACGCTAGGTAAGCTGATCAGTTTCTTTCCAGCTTGAATACTGCTGCAACTGAAGCTTTGAGTTGGCAGCTATCAGCGAACGCGTCCTGCACACAAGAGAAACTCGAGACGCTAGTTGATTACAAGGGAACCTATGTAAGGCTCAGTGTATTAGGAAGTCACACCAACATTGAATTTTGTTCTTTTCCTATGCTGGCCGCCTCAGCTGGCCATTTTAGTTTCAGAAAACCTTATCTTAGAATAGGACCCGATCAAGACTGCTCGCTTGGTTATGTGTTGCAGCAGCAAAAACTAGCCTCTCAGAGGATTAATCAGTGTGAACCCGAGTACTGGGTCCTTGTTATGTTTTTACATTAGTTAAACCATTTGAGTTTTTACAGAGAATGTGTAAGACCCTGCAGGAAAACTAAATCTTGAAAACTGGCTCTGACCTTCGTAATAAAAAATGCACTAATATCATTGTTAGAAAACACTACTCTTGAAAAGTGATCAAACAATGATAACAAGTTATTTTGAGGATACATAATATTCTCGCTATATCATTTCATACACTAGTGCATTCAAACTTTCTTTGATTTATTTGCAAGATCTGTTCAAGGCACACACTGGCCAAAGCTCATTAAGCACATCACTGGTATTACCAGCCCTGCTTTGGCCCAGTGGTTAAGGTACTCGACCCGATGAAGGTCAGTCCGAGATCGTGAGCTCGAGCACCGTAGCAGAAATGAAGTGCCTGAATAGAGATTAAGTTCTCGTGGGCGCAAAAAATGACATTATTTTATAGTATTCGTGTTGAAATGGGGTTGATAGATCTGTTCGATACACATACTAGCCAGAATAACATAAGCACATCTTTGAAGAACCTTCTTTACATTTACCACAGTAACAGGGCTGCGATAATTTGCTATGTTCTTCTTTACCAGATAAATTAAACTTTAGATTGTGTGCATTGCTTGCCAAGTGTATTTGCGAAGTACAAAGCAGCAGCAGCCAGTAAAGTTGGATAATGGCAATAGAGAGCAATCTGTGGGAACATCTTGTATTTGGTTGAAAGCATGAACGACAAGTAAAAACGTGAGATTTGCAATAACCTTGGGCATTCATTGCTCTTTGCAGACCTCGACCATACAGATCGGCGAATGCACATTGACTTTACTGAAGAGCCGTGGAATTGATCGGAAACTTCAGCCGAAAGCCTTCACGAGTCTTTCAAATAATAGACTAAGAGAGCTACGATTAAATGGCATGAGCAGTGAACGGATATGGCCAAGGTGGAGATGGGTTCTAAAGTATGTAGCGATTTGCTGAAAATATATTGCTATCGCCAAATCATCAAACTCAGATTCAGTACAATGCAAATTTGCACAACTACTTGAAACTATGCGTTAAGCGTTGTAATAGCTCACAAAGCATGAATTTACATCCGTCACAACTTGGGAGTATACATCCGTCAGAGCTTGGGTGGTGGTAGAAGAGCAGTGGGTTTATGAACACCGGGTACAGCGTAACGAGAAGAGTTCTGTCGAAGCCGCATTTACAAGTTCACCAAGACTGCAGCCCTATGAAACGGAACGTAACAAGAGTTACATGCCACCACGAATGCAACGCGATTTAAATGAAATTATTCCCAAAGGACTTTCAGTTAAAAAAATGCGGCCAAATACATTTCCGTCCTTACCACTCACCCTAGCAAGGCAAAACATATTTAAACATGATAATGTTTTGGGTCTCATTGACAAAGTTTGTCTTTCTAATCCTCACGGTCTCTCAAGAATTTGGCTAATCGCTGCTTGCTTGTCGCTGAGCATGAGAAAGACATACTTGGAGGGGCATGGGCTCACAGGCAGATAGACATGTGACTAGTGATGGATAAATAGACTGATTAATTGAGAATGACATTGACAGAGACAGTGATATTTTGATTTTCAGGCCGATAGACTGACGTTGGTGCACTGGTAGACAGAGACAGCAGCGATATATTGATTTAACAAAGAGAGGCAAGAGAAAGTTAAAGAGAGATAGAGAGAGAGAGAGAGAGAGAGAAAGAGAGAGAGAGTGAGAAAGAAAAATTGAGATAGAGAGGAACAGCACGCGAGAGCAGGAGAGAAGGATGGTCAGACAGGATATGAAATCGTTTAATAGGCACTGATACCGTTTTCCGAATGATAGTCAAATGTATGCATTATCCACGATGCTGTTGGCATGCAGCTCCTTGGAGCACACAGAAGAATGCAGGCTGTGCTTCGAAGCGCTTTCGGGTGGGGGTTAAAAAGCACACGAAAATGAATCTAATATTGCAATGAGCTTCCGATGAATTTCTTTAGCAACGACACCTGTGTGATTTAAGAAGGTAAAGCTGCCAACCCATCAGCAGACAATGTATGTGTCACTTCAAAGCAGGCGGACAGATCCAAAGTTTATGGCTGCTGGCATTTGGCCAGAAGACTAATGCTTATTCGGCAGAGAGACGTATTCAGAGAAATTCCTCACCTGGTTGGCCGGCCAGTGCAGGAGAAGGCACACTAGACACACTGTGACGTCAATTCATTTTGTCCATGGTGAGATGGATAAATGAGGCGGCTCGCCACATGAAGTGCAGGATGCCTGTGCCTTTCTTATTGCATTCGCTCGAAGCCTAAAGGCTCGCCCCTTCAGAAGCAAAAACCATAGGGACGTGATACACTACCTACTGCGACCTGATCAAGCTCTCTGCTTTGTTTGCATGGCAAGGTTGAATCTGTCAGCATTATCCGATGCTTTCTAGGAGCTCGATTTACTTGCCTCAGATAGGTACTTGCCACTATGCCCAATCGCTGGCGGTCATCATATAATTTCCATGCATACATACTGCTGCATTCTGAGCCGACAGAACGCTAACAGCTCAGGCGCAGTGAGCTACACATTACGTGGTAGTGGGATATTCCTTACGGTCCAATCTCTCAGCACCAGCCCACTTACCGATGAACAAAAGCTATTGAACGCTCGGTGACGACGTCGGAACTGAGAAGATCGATTGCTGGCAAGATCTCGTAAATTATTCTGCATGTAGCTAGAGGCCATGAGAAGTGTATTCAGCGAGCCATCTTCACTGCCAGATGCTTAAGAAATGGTTATCTGATTCAACAGCCCGATATATCTAGTGACAGGAGAGCAATACCAGCTTTCAGCACTGCTTGAGAGATCGAGAATCGCCAAAAGCAGGGCTCAAACCAGCGACCTTGGGTGAGCTAACGGTGAGCACTTTACCCCAGTGCTAAGATCTTACCACTTCTGGCCATCTCAGCATAATAGCGAGTGCTAGCTTCCCCTAATCTTTGAAGAAGAAGTAAAAAGGCTTCCAGTTTGTCGGATTGCTCATGCACATCATAGCAGGTTAGAAAGGAAATAACATTGCACAGTGTGAACCGAAACAGTCAGCCAAAAAGATTAAAGAAAAAAGTAATGATCATAATATTGCAATCCTAGAGTAATTCACATTCCGGGACTAAACGTGTGATATATTTTTAACGGAAATATACGGTACTATGTTAATTAAAAACTTACACTTCGAATCATTAAGATATCCACGGTTAAATCTATTAATAATAATAGTAATAATACGAATGCACTTGATAAAGTGCCCTCAGACAGCTGGATCTCTTTCTTCGCCGGTTTAGTGTCGGTAGCACGAAAGGCGACTGGCTGAATGAGACGCAGCATTTTTACATGGACGCAAACAGCGATCGCTGCCTTGATCGCCGTGCATCTGGAGCCAGCCCGGACTCCAGCTTGGTTAGGCACGCTTATAAGTAAAGAATAGTCCCGGCGTCTCGCCAAGTTCCGTCTGACATGTCATTAGCACGTGACGAATCACGAGGCATGGCTACAGTCATTGTCTTCTCTTGGACCTTTCGCATAGCCTACCACGAGGACCGCCGTCGAGCGATGGTGCTCTCGTGGCCATTCGAACGCCGATCTGGGGCGTCGACGTTGATTCGCAGTGCCCCTGACCCCTCGCTATCAGAAATAGTGAAGACTTTGCGGCTGGAGGCAGATACTGTTCGAAGCTTGCGAATCGGCTAAGAGCAACCAAGCTGCAAACTGTATATTAAAGAAGAATTATTAGTATTACCGAGAAAGACGCTGCAGTAATAACCTAATCGGAAGACTTTAAGCATAACCTATTTGCGGACTCAAAAAGATGCTGCAAATCACAGCTATTACGGGAAAGCATAGGATAGAAAGGTGAAATTTGTGCGATAGGCACGGTGCAAGTAGCAGAAAGTTTAACATGACGGCCAATAGCTTTAAAGTGCATATACTGAAAATGCTAAAACCCTAAATTATAGATGAGCGTACATACTGTAACCACCAAACCCTAAATCCTAAGTCTTTAAACCGGAATCCTAAATGATAAAAACCCAAATCCCGAACCCTAAAAACTAAACCTTAAAGGTCAAGTATGTCACACTATGTGTTTTCATAAATATCAACCAAAAAAAAATATATACACATAAACATGATTAGCAAACCATTAACACCAAAAAATCATAAGACTCATTTTAAATAATATGGGCAAGGCGGACATAGTACGATCCACATTAATATTTATAGACTTGCACCGAAGCGTCAAGCATCAGATCAAGCATCAAATCAATTTCAAGGGTACTCGTCAGCTTTGGGGGTCGCATCGCTCGTTAGTACCAGCCTACCTATACGAAATCCATGTTCCTACGTTGTGATCTCGCATAATGCTCTCCTCAGTATGATGTCATCAAGCCGGCCCTCGCACTAAGTCGAAATCATTTGCACGTGAAATCTTCAGCTCGTATGCACTGACAGCGTGGAGGTCCTCTCTTGCGGGTACAGTCACTCACTGCAATGGCCTTGCAAGTTTCCAGTCTTCAGTAAAAGACGCATATATCTTCAACCAAGCGAACTTGTCTTTCATCAGTCTCTTCATGTTTGCTTTAGCATTCTAGCCTAACTGCGATAATGGTTCGCTGTTGCATACTTGATAACGAGCAAGTCAGTAAGTAACCTTTGGTGCAATAGTGTAATGCGATCAGCTGTAAGCCTACGAGTTAGGTCTAGTTACAGCTGCCTACGAGGATACGCAACTGTATTTTCATTGAAAGCATCAAGAGGCTGCAAGCATCTGGCAGGTATACTTTGTTATATCTGCGGCTAATTTATTAAGACAGAGCAAAGGCGAGCCCTGAAGTAACTTTCTACCGGTGTGAGAGAACGTGACTTAGGGGCCCGTGATCGTTGGCTAAAGGCCCGACGAGGGATCAAACTGCTTAAGCAGCAGCCTACTCTCTCTGCTGCCGTTGAGCGCTGACGATGACGCTCACGGTGGATGACTCAGCAGTCAGGCACCATACATTCCATATATTACATATATTACCATACATTACAATCCATACATTGGCATCATCTGTGCGGACATCTATCTGCCAAAAACGGTCGCCAGCTGTTGGGCGGGCTTGGAATGAACAGTGGCTCGTCAGTGCAAGAGCCACGCACGCACGGAATATAAATGCTGCCTGAGCAGTACATAGAAGGTAAAAGGCTAGATCTGTCTATGCTGGCAGCAGCCGTCTACAATGCCAAGGTTGGCCTTGGCCGGCTTGGTCTCCGCTAATGAAGTGCATGGTATTTGAGCCAAGAGACTCTTGTTGCTCGGTCGCGCTACAACAACGCCTGACGAGAGGTCGTACTTAGATCTGCCATCCTAACCACTAAGCTCTCACTCTAGCTCTCACTCTGTGCATCTCCTCGCCGAGGATCAAAGCAGCGTCACGACCTTTTCGCTCGTCTTGTTTGCTGAGTGTGAGGATTTCGGCTGGGAAGTTACGACAGGCTTCAAAATGGTCGCCCGCCCCCCCCCCCGAAGGGTCAAAGAACCGGTTTGACCCGTGTTACCTACTATTTGGCCCTAGGGACAGCATGGACCGCCGTGAGTACTAGCACTGTCTGGACTGGCGAGTGACAGAGGTCCGAGTTCTCTGCGGGCAGCAGTAATATCAAGTGACAGCCAATCGTGGATACGTCTAACGGGAGCCTTCGAGTAGCTTTTTTTATTTTTTTTGGTTTTTTTTTTTGTTTTTTTGTTTTTATTTTTCTTGTACAGCCTAGGCGGCTTTCGGTACGCATTCGGTAGCCAACAGACATCGTCTCACGATACAAAGAAAAAGTGGGAAGCATAGCAGAGTCAGGAGAGCAGTTGAGGTAGTGAGTAGCATAGAAGTAGCAGCTCAGGACCACTGAAAATGATGTGCCATAGTCGGCATTTGGAGAGTAGTTGTCGTTGCGTAAGAATTGTGGAAGCGAGTTCCACAGTCTAGGACCTGCAGAGCTAAAGCTTCTGTCGCCAACGGTCTTTGAGCGGAGGAATGAAGATTACCTAGCGATCTTCTCAGGAAAGCTGACTTGAGCAGGCTTTGATCCTGGCTCTGGTGGATATTAGGGCTGAGCGCTCGGTACAATTGAGATTCCAAGAAACTCGATACCTAGTCCTCCTCGTTCGCTCATCATCATTTCTGTATATTACTAGAACTGCAGCGCAATGGCCTAGGTCCTATTTCAGTGGGAGATTTCAGAGCTTTGATATCAACGGACAACACTCATCCGAGGTACCTTTAAAATATCAGGTACCCTATGGATCTGTAATTGGTTCAATTATCTCCACAATTAATGCTTTCTCGCAAGTCGATATAATCCTCAGACACAGTATGTGCTAGTTTCCTAGATGGTCATCAAAAGTTGGATTGTGAAAGCAGCTTTATCAACAAAATTTACATGCACATCGACCAGTAAATGGAGTAATTTTAAAATTATTATAATCATGCAATTGTATAGCACCCCACAGAAAATAATCTATTTCTAGGCACTTTACATAGGCTCTAAAGGAAGCCTTATCGAATGGTTAGAGGTAGCATGCTCAATGTCAATGGGAATAACACGGCTAGAAGCATGATTTTACTTACTATTCTATTGCGTATCACTTTGCAGCAAATGTAAAGCGCCTAGAAAGAGATTAAGTTCTCTGAGGGCGCTTTATCAAGTGCAATATTATTATTATTATTATTAGAAGTACAAGGTCAACATGCAAATTTTAATAGTGGCAGCATTCGCAGTGTCAGCACCTATAACCACATAAAAAACCAATCACATGGCCTAACTAAATGCTGTGATAAATAGATGCGTTTTAAGCTTTTTTTAAATGTCGTCAAGACAGCGGGTGTCGTGAGGCCCGGCGAGAGGGATTTCAAGACTTTAAGAGCATACGAGGCACAGTCACAGTCTCCAAAAGACTTGAGGTTTGTACGAGGAGTAGCTAAACGATTCAATTCTGAAAACCAATTGGTATGACACTTTGCTTGGTGGGAGAGTAGATCCAGTAGGTAGGCTGGACCGAAGAATGGAGGGACCTGAAAGTGAGTGACAAAACCTTACCGATGAGCTGTCTGACAGGGAGCTGGTGCAGAGAGGCCAGAGGTAGTGTAATGCGGCGACGGCAATGCTCTCAATAGTAAAGCCTACGGAGTTTGGCACCAACTGTAAGCGCCTGTATGTACAGGCCGGTAGACCAGCAAGCAAAGAGTTATAGAAGAAAAGATAGCCTCTTTTGGTAGCCCAAAGGAAATAATAATAATCAAGCCGAGACAGAACTGCTAGGAGCTAGTTAAATTTCTTTGCAAGCAACTGAGGATGACAGCTCCTAATCTTGGATAGGGATCGACTTCATGGATTGACTTCAAGGTTTTGTCGCTCACTTTTAAGTCACTTCATTCTTTGGCTCCAGCCTATCTCTCAGATATACTCCCCCACCAGGCCAAGCATCGTACCACCCGCTTTTCGGAATCCAACCGTCTACAAATACCCCGTACAAACCTCAAATCCTTTGGAGACCGTAAATTTAGTTCGTATGCTCCCAAAGCCGGGAACTCACTCCCGACTTGCGTCAGAACATCCCCTGACCTGACCACATTTTAAAAGAATTTAAATACACACCTATTTAGGACAGCATTTAGTGGGTCGCTGTGATTCATCCTTGATTTGCTTATGCGTGCTGACACTGTGCATGCTGCCACTAACCACATTTGCATGCTGACCCGGTGCATGATACCCCTAACTATATCAATAATGTTGTTTATCAAGCATGATCTTACTCACCATTAAATTGCATTTCCCTTTGCAGCAAATGTAAAGCACCTAGAAAGAGATTGAGTTCTCTGTGGGCGCTCTATCAAGTGCATTATTATTATTATTATTATTATTATTATTATCGGACGTGATGGTTAGCTGTAGAAGCAGTCTTCTGAATGAAGCTTTAAAAATGTAGGCAGCTGTCGAAAACGACACCTAAATTTCGAGCACGTGGTGATGGTCGCACAACAGCATCACCTATTAGGAGAGCGAAGCCTCACGCTTAGTGTGTCCTATGAGCATCAGTTCGGTTTTGCCTTCATTTAATTTCAGTAAGTTTTCCGTCATCCAGGATCGAATTTCGGCCAGGCAAGCATTCAATTTCTCAGTTGCTGCAGCAGGTTCATACGGTTCGAATGACAAATACAGCTGAGTATAGTCAGCATAAAAGTGATATCCCATTCCGTGGGCCTTAATCACTTTTCCCCGAGAGTTTAAATGAAGAACAGCAAGAGACCCAGTACGAACCCTTGAGGGACTCTCTCGTTTCGGTCTCCCTCTCTCTCTCTCTCTCTCTCTCTCTCTCTCTCTCTCTCTCTCTCTCTCTCTCTCTCTCTTTCTCTCTCTCTTTCTTTACTCGTTTTTGTTATTGTTGCTTATAATAGTAATAATATTAATAATCAAGGCGCTTTACATTTGCTGCAAAGAGAAATGTAATTGAATGGTAAGTAAAATCATGCTTGAAAAACAAACAAAATGAATAACATGGTTAGGGGTGACATGCACAGGGTCAGCATGCAAATGTGGTTAGTGGCAGCATGCACAGTGTCAGCACGCATAAGCACGTGAAGGACGAATCAAAGGGATCAACTAAATGCTGTCCTAAATAGATGTGTTTTCAAGTTCCTTTTAAATGTAGTCAGGTCAGGGGACGTTCTGACGCAGGTCGGGAAGGAGTTCCAGGCTTTGGGAGCATACGAACTAAATGCACGGTCTCCAAAGGATTTAAGGTTTGTAGGGGGGGGGGTATTTCTAGACTGTTGGATCCCGAAAAGCCGGTGGTACGATGCTTGGCCTGATGGGGGAGTATGTCGGAGAGATAGGCTGGAGCCATAGAATGAAGGGACCTAAAGCTTGCCTCGAGCTCTGCTAAAAAGTAGATAGTCTCTTTATGGAGACGATAGTTTCGCCTTAAGTTCAGGGATGCAGCCTAAGTCAGCGGAGCGCAATTACCCGGCAAGGGCATGACGCCGACCGTTTGCGATGGATGAAGAACACGCGTCGATAGCCAAATCACGGACCCCTGAAGCAAAGATGGACACGCTTGGGTTAGAATGGGAGAGCCAAACTAGTTCAAGGGTTTGTGACCTCGCATTTGGACAAGTTCAATTCCTTCTTTTCACTACGGGTCTGTTCCCTTAATCGCGTGCAATCAGTGCATAACTTACCTTTTCGTCTGGGTTTTTTGTCAACGGCGTAGCTGCCGCACCAAACCACTTCTGACTGAGCATCAATGGCTGCCTACCGAGCATTGAATCAATTTCAAGATCCTTAGTTCTCCGACCTTGCTTCTCTGGCGCGCTCTCGTACCACCCGCTCGTCAGTATCTCTTTATCGTGCTGACATTCACAATAAATTGTAATATTTTGTCGATCGAGCGGTTATCTCGTATTCACCCGAAGGTCTGAAATTCGCTTTCGGCTACAGTGACTACCTGTAAATAACCTCAAATCTTTTAAGTCTCAGCTAATGGCGAATCTACTTTGGTCAGCCTTCCTGGCGGCCCAGTGACTTTTCAGGAATTTCTTACTCCGCTGCGATTCGAGCGCATACATGTGCACGATTCAGTGTCGGTTACTGGCAAAAGGTCATATTAACCAACGGCCACGGGTGTCTACACACTTAGAAAGAGATTGAGTTATCTGAGGGTTTTTTTATCAAGTGCATTATTAATATTGTTATTATTACACATTTGCTTTAGCGTGTTGCCCTGATCGTAATGCGGTTTCCTTTACATGCTCGATAGCGTTAATGGCAGCGACACTGTGGGTATTGATTCTATTGATGAGTTGTGAAGTGCCTGATAGAGATAAAGTTCTTTGATAGCGCTATACAATTTTCCTGTCTTTACTATTATTGTTACATTAACTGAACTGACTAGCACAAAACCTATAACTCAACTCTTGAATACTGAATGATTTTGGCTTTCACGCCGCCGTTTAAGCAAAATTACTATACTGTACATGTGGTTCCGACCAATTACAATTCAGGGACTGCGAATAATATCTCAGACGTCATAAACTATGTGATGCAGAACAGCAGCTGTTCATTAGGCACTTCACATAAGCTGCAAAGTAAGCATACTAACTGATTAGCGATAATAATATGCACAATGGCGGCAGGCAGAAGCACAAGTAAGACAATGCGCTTTGACGATGAATATGGTACGAGCATCATTTGAGTAACTTGTTTCGCTTGGAATGTCTCTACGTCAGGGGCGGTCGCGATGTCAGTCGACAGAGACTTGCCCAGCTGCACGTTCTTAAGAACTAAAAGATAGGTCTAAGAAGAGCTCAATGCTGGTATGCAAGAAAAATAGATAATCATTAATATTGTTGGAAGTTAGTGAGTGGCCCGAAATTAAATTCCTTGCCAGCAGCCAAGTTGGCTCTTGGTTCATCCACGACTAGGTTTACTAACGAGGACATACCACCCAAAAGTCTTCATAGCTGTACCCAGGCTGGGTTCCATTGGCTGGGACCGGACAGCTATAATGAGGACTAGGGTCACCGGCTAGGCCGGGGTCGGACCTACGGCAGATGTGGTGACGTGAGGCCACCGGGGCTCTTGGGTGGGAGAAGTTGGCAGAGTTGCACTGGTGCAGCTCTCAGATTAGCCGCGATGGGAGCCCTTGCCTTAGTGGGGTCGACTAGGGCGCCTAGTACAGACCCAGCTCCTGACTCACCTAGCTCAGGTTAGAATGGAGCTTTGTGCAGGCGATGCGGTTAGGAAATAAAGCGACTAATGTGGTTGTCTTAGCGGGTTCGACTTGGACACCTAGTGCAGGCCCGGCTCCTGGTCTACCCACTAAAGTTGGAATGAAGCCTGGTGCAGACGTTGCGGTCATGATGTGCACCGACTAATATGCTGAAGTAGAAATAGCAGCTGCGCGAGAGGTCAGGAGTTGAGTGGAGAGAGAATATAACGAGAAGCCCCGAGAGCTCGTGGCTGCAGCTTCGGTAGTCGATGCGAGACTATGCTTCGAGAGCACGAGAGACGAACCTACGGCGACGGACAGCTAAGTGCAGCTTAGACTGCGAAGTTGTGTTCTGCCGGCTACTCAGCTAGCTGCTCGTATCTTGGGGTGCTGTAGCGGCCCGCCTTCGGGGTTGGGACAATCGCTAGCGACGCGCGCATAGGATAGTTTATTATACTCGGGCTTCGGGAGTTCGCGCAGTTAACTCCGTCGGTCCGGTTCGCGCCGCGTAAAGCGCTTGCGCCGGCGCGTAACCACTACTAACAGGCCCACAATAAACTGTTGCTTTCGGCACCCAGTTGTGGCCGCCTGTGTTTTAACCGCACTGCAGCACTGCATCACACAGTCCACCGGTAGAGAACCAGGGGACGACCTTCTCTGCGCGGTTACAGAGTAAGTCGTGGTGGTGGAGGCTCCCGGTCTCGCCGAGTTATGCACCTGGATTCGTGCAGGCGTGCTCCGGCGATGCTGCCACGCACGCAAGGGAACGAGTACCCAAGGCCCGAGCGGAGCTGGATTGCACGCTCATTGTTGGGACTTGTATATTCCGCGTTTACCGTGTAGAGTGTTCGTGACCCCCCCCCCCCCGTGTGTTGGCGTCTTTCGATGGAAGCTCTCGACGGACGTCGACTCGGTGGACGTTGACTCGGTGGACGTTGACTCAGAAAAGCCAAGCAGTTACTCAGCCAGCCGGGTCTTGGACGGCGTACGCTCGTACTGTTGGATTCGGATTCGGTACAACGGCGGGACTGCGGAAGCCGACGGACCAACTAACACGTTTGTTCGTGCTTGCTGCGTCGTTGCGCCCATATAGTGTACTTTGTTTAGGACCCTCCTTGTAGACTTGTTTAGTTCCCCTGTTGTTGTTGGCGCATGCGTTATTACAAAGAGGTTTTATCTGACGGCCGGCCGCTCGTCTTACCCTAGCTCAGCGGCATGGTGAGTGGCAGCGTGGCCGGAGTATGGCGGGGTTTGGCGGGAACTAACCTTTGACCCCTGGAACTCGGCTACATAGTTATTCTGCTAGTATTTATTATATACTATCGTATGATAGAAGATGCTAAGTTTTGCCGAGCTGGTTTGGTCGAGAGGTTAAGGTGCGCGCCTCGACCAAGGTCTGGCTGAGGTCGTAGGCTCGAGCCCCGAGGCACATGTGAAGCGCCTGAATAGAGATTAAGTTCGCTTGAGATGCAAATGAACTGTATCTTTCTATTGCATCTAGGCAAGTGAATTGTATTTTTCTATTTTCCCTGTAAACGCAGCAGAATTAATGCATTAATGATATGCTTATTCTGTTAATAATAATAATAATAATAATGTACTTGACAAAGCGCCCTCAGAGAACTTAATCTCTTTCTAGGCGCTTTACATTTGATGCAAAGAGAAATGCAATTGAATGGTGAGTAAAATCGTGCTTAAGAAACAAACAAAATGAATAACATGGTTAGGGGTGACATGCACAGGGTCAGCATGCAAATGTGGTTATGTAATGTAATGTAATGTATCTCCGTCAGTAACTCCACAAAGTCATAAAGACCATGTGGGTGTTACTCAGGAGAGTTTTGTCTAGCGCACTCAGCCTAAGAGGCTTTCGGTACGCATTCGGTAGCCAACAGACTTCGTCTCACGCAACAAAGAGAAAGTGGGAAGCATAGCAGAGTTAGGAGAGCAGTTGAGGTAGTGAGTAGCATTGAAGTAGCAGTTCAGGACCGCTGAAAAAGATGTGCCATAGTCGGCAGTTGGAGAGTAGATGTCGTTGGTTAGTGGCAGTATGCACAGTGTCAGCACGCATAAGCACGTGAAGGACGAATCACAGGGACCCACTAAATGCTGTCCTAAATATGTGTGTTTTTAAGTTCCTTTTAAATGTGGTCAGGTCAGGGGATGTTCTGACGCAGGTCGGGAAGGAGTTCCAGGCTTTGGGAGCATACGTTAGAACATACTCCAAAGAATTTAAGGTTTGTACGAGGTATTTCTAGACTGTTGGATTCCGAAAAGCCGGTGGTACGATGCTTGGCCTGATGGGGCAGTATGTCGGAGAGATAGGCTGGAGCCATAGAATGAAGGGACCCAAAAGTGAGCGACAAAACCTCGGTAGGACTAGCTATTATTTAAAACCGGTGCCGGCTGGGATACATAGCTATATACTAATATTATACTGCTAAGGCCTGTTTAAAATGCATCTCTTTGGTCGACGAAATATGAAATAATAATAGGATAATTAACATGCGATAATAATTAAATTATAAAAAATAATTATTTAATTCGTATTAAAAGGAATAAGCATAAGGAATTGCATGCTTTGGGCATCTCAAGTGTTTTCGCTTTCGTATGCCGCCATCCGACCAATGCTGTGGCACCCGAGCAGCATCCACTACAGCCATGTCGGCTCTCAGCAGCAGTACTACTCGGTACCTTCGGTACTATTTTGTACCTGTCGGCTCCATCAGGCATATCAATCGTCGTTTGGCTGCTACCGTTCCTATGCATTCCTAGATTGCGGACTTTTCTGCCAGGGTTTGCAGTTTATATATCTCGCACGGAGAGAACAGAAGCGAAAAACAAAATCAAGACCAATAAAATAAAACAAAATAATACCAATAAAACATAATAAGCCTTTTGTGTAGCATCAAAAGAGAGCCACCTCTACAGATGGCCATCACGTTCATAATATTAATAAGGCACTTGATAAAGCGCCCTCAGAGAACTCAATCTCTTTCTAGGTGCTATACATTTGCTGCAAAGGGAAATGCAATTGAATGGTGAGTAATCTCATGAATGAAAAACAACATTATTAATACGGTTAGGGGTATCATGCACCGGGTCAGCATGCAAATGTGGTTAGTGGCAGCATGCACAGTGTCAGCACGAATAAGCACACCAAGGACGAATCATAGGGATCAACTAAATGCTGTCCTAAATAGGTGTGTTTTTAAGTTCTTTTTAAACGTTGTCAAGTCAGGGGATGTTCTGACGCAAGTTGGGAGGCAGTTCCAGGCTTTGGGAGCATACGAACTAAATGCATGGTCTCCAAAGGATTCGGGGTTTGTACGGGGTATGTGTAGACTGTTGGATTCCGTTAAGCAGGTGGTACGATACTTGGCCTGGTGGGGGAGTAGATCTGAGAGATAGGCTGGAGCCAAAGAATGAAGTGACCTAAAAGTGAGCGAGAAAATCTTGAAGTTGATCCGTTGCTTTACTAGTAGCCAGTGCAGGTCGGCGAGAAGTGGAGTAATGTGGCAACTGTGACGCTCACGACAGACAAACCTAGCTGTGGAGTTTTGCACCAGCTGCAATCGCCTGATCGCACATGCCGGTAGGCCAGCGAGCAGTGAGTTTCAGAAGTCGTGACGGGATGTCAAGAATGCATGGACCAACTTAGATGTGGTATCCTTATCTAAACCAGCCAAATTTTAACAATGTTACGTAGCTGAGACTAGGCAGATTTGACTGTGGAGCTGATGTGGTCGTCTAACGAGAGGTCACTTTCGAACTTGACACCTAGATTTCGAGCTGATTCAACAGGAGAAATGCTGGCAGAGCCAATTTTGAGCGTCAGCCTTTCCAGTTTGTGAATCAAACTGGGTTTGCCCATAACTAGTAAGTTTGAACCCTATTTCTAAGATTAAGGATTTTCTACAGCTATGACATCGTGAAAATCTTACTAACTACCTGGTTCTGTCTAGGCTAGACAACTGTTATTTCGTTATGGCTGGATCACCGAAAAAACCTATTAAGCCTCTGCAGCTGGCTATGAGTAGGGCTGCAAGACAAATCGTAGAGGTTAAGCCGCGTGTCTCCTCTGCTAAAAGAGCTGAGATGCCATCCGTTCGGTCGATCAATGAATACAGAGGAAATGAATTCTTACTATGACCCACAAAGCCCGACGTGCTTGACTCTATTGTACCAAGCTGAAAAGCTGCACCGGTTTTTTAGAACCGTTGGTGAAGAAGCTTTTTCACTACAGCTCCTTGGCTGTGTAACTCACTTTCATATTCACAATTCGTAGTGACATCTTCTCTACTGCTGTCAATACATCCTTTCCAGCCGTTCCGAGCTTCTACTTTAGTGTCACTTTATCAAATGAGCTCCTGATTCTGCTTTCTCTATTCTATTCTATTCTTTCTCTATTCTACATCTCGCTTTCTCCTTTGTCGCATCAGGAAAAATCTTTTGACTACCGTGTGGGCACCGTAAGCAGCTCTCAGTGTGCCATAGAAAACTCTTTGGCGTAATGCCCGTCTAGTCCTTGTGGCTTTGTGGAGTTACGGATAAAGATTCAGTTTATTACGTAACTAATATTCTATCATCCGTTATTATTCAGTTTAGTCTTATTAATTTACATACGTTTATTAAAGAGTCAATAACATGCAAGTTATCTTGCTTTGGCAAGCATGCAGAAGTACACCAAAAAGACACTCGCGGCCACTGACGAGCCGGGCCACTTAGTGATTAACCGAAGCTGAGAGGAATAGGCTCGTCTTTAGCTGAGACTTGAACGCTGCAAAGTCAAAGCAGGCGGTGCCAGAAGCCGAGGGCGAGTTCAAGCTTTCGATGCGAAGTAACCGGAGTCTGGATCACCGAAAGACTAGCATTTATCGCGAGGAACCACGAGGCAACTATAGACCAATAAATGGACAGTTCGAGGGCACACCGGAGTAGAGAGTTTGAGTAGGTCAAGGCTGGTGCTAGAGGTTGAAGCAGCATACAAGCCAGAGAGAGGGCGAGAGAGAGAGAAAGAGAGAGGATCCTTAACTTGATTCAGTGATTGATAAGGAGCCAGTGAGACTCAGACAGAAGTGGTGCGATACAGAAGCTACGCCATTGATGGCAGATCGGATAAGCTACAGAATTTCGCCCCAGTTCCAGTTCATTAGGGACACGAGCCGGGGTTCGGGATAATTAGAGTCATTGCAAGTCGGAATTGATGTCACAGCTTCGCTAGCTATTTTAGATGTCGTGCTATCGCACAGGCAGGCCCTAATTTTGGCCCCCAATGTTCCTCAGCTGAACGAAGGCTGACTTAAAGGTAGAGGCAGCGTGCTCATCCCACTTTAATTCATTGTATTACAGCACTACCATATAATGGGCAGACGTAGCTGAAGCGATTCTAGGGAGTAAAATATTGAGGTTGAGGTCACCTAACTTGAAAACGGGTAAGTGGAGCATTATCAGTATTTCCAGACTTTTTTACGATCCGCCCAGCGTGCACTCCCTCCAGTTCAGCAGCGCTGAAGCACTCTAACTTAGTGGTGATTAGGCCAACTATATCCCTGTCGGCCAAACTTCAGATGTGCATAAAGCATGCTTGTCCTATATGCGGTAACCTAATGATATTACGTGAAATGATGATGCCCTTAATCTTTTACCTCTAATTGAGACCTAATAATCATAATAATAATAATACATTAGCCACCCATCAAGTTCAGCAGCGCTGAAGCACTCTTAGTGGTGCTTAGGCCAACAATAACCCTGTCGGCCAAACTTCAAATGTGCATAAAGTATACCTGTCCTATATGCGGTAACCTAATGATATTACGTGAAATGATGATGCCCTTAATCTTTTACCTCTAATTGAGACCTAATAATCATAATAATAATAATACATTAGCCACCCATCAAGTTCAGCAGCGCTGAAGCACTCTTAGTGGTGCTTAGGCCAACAATAACCCTGTCGGCCAAACTTCAAATGTGCATAAAGTATACCTGTCCTATATGCGGTAACCTAATGATATTACGTGAAATGATGATGCCCCTGATCTTTAACCTCTAATTGAGACCTAATAATAATAGTAATAATAATACATTGGATATAGGGCCCTCGGACACTTCTATCTCTTTCTAGGCACTTTAAATTTGCTGAAAAGGAAGCACGATCGAATGGTTAGTAGTAGCATACTAAATAAACAGCAAGGATAACATGGTTAGGGTTGACATGCATATGGTCAGTATGCAAGTATGGTTAGTGGCAGCAGGCACAGTGTCAGCACGCATTACCACATAAATAACAAATCACATGGACCCACTAAATGCCGTCATAAATAGGCGCGTTTTTAGTTTGTTTTTTATATAATAATACAGTAGATAAAGCGCCCTCAGAGAACTCAATCTCTTTCTAGGTGATTTACACTTGCCGCAAAGGAAGCACGATTGAATGGCGAGTGGTTTCATGCTTGATAAACAACCTAAATAACATGGTAAGGGGTGACATGCACAGGGTCAGCATGCATGGGTGGTTAGTGGCAGCATGCACATGTCAGCACGCATAAGCACAAAAAGGATGAATCACAGGGACCCACTAAATGCTATCATAAAGTGGGTGAGTTTTTAGTTTCTTTTTAAATGTGGTCAAGTCAGGGGACGTCGTGACGGAAGTCGGGAGTGAGTTCCAGGCTTTGGGAGCATACAAACTAAGGCACGATCTCCAAGGATTTGAGGTTTGCAGAGGTATAGATAAATAGGTAGATTCCGAAAAGCGGCTGGTACGATGCTTGGCCTTTTGGGGGAGTAGATCTGATAGGTAGGCTGGAGCCAAAGTTTGAAGGGACCTCAGCGATTGACAGAACCGAAGGCGATGCGTTGCTTGACCTGGAGCCAGTGCAGGTCGGCGAGAAGTGGTGAGATGTGGAAACTGCTACTCTTTCGACAGACAAGCCTAGCTGACCAGTTTTGCACCAGCTGTTAATGCATGAGTTCACAGGCTATAGGCCAGCGAGCAGTGCGTTACAGAAATTAAGACGGGATGCCACAAAGGCATGGACCAATTTAGATGTGGTATCCCTGTCTAAGCAAGCCTGACTTTCCGCAATGTTATGTAGCTGAAAGTAGGCAGACTTGACTGGAGCTCATGTGTTCATGAATTCATTACCGAAATCATTGACACGTTAGCAAGCACTTATCCATTGTAATCTGTCTTCCGGCACATCACGCTTGCTAAACACCCTCGCAGCCTGTAGTGCTGAACTCGCACTCAGATGGCACTACCATTTCTCAAATTGAATTACATCAAAATTCAACTGTATAGCTGGTGTGAGCCCTGTGCCGTTTATAATTTGGAAAGCCTAACCCTCAAATTGGGGTCGCTGGGATCTCTGCACGCAATCTATTTAATGGGTATCCTGCTTCAATACTTACTTGCACTAGATGACGGCTTACGCTCTACAATTTTTAGTCGTTAACTTCCAGCCGAGTACACTAGAAATAATTCGGGCCTGCTGAAACAAGGCAATTGGCCAGCTGGTCCATGTTCTTTTGGCATGGACCAGCTTGGCAATTGACCTGCGGTAAGTAGCAAAAGCTCAGCGAGCCAGACGCAACTTTGAAGTAGATATAACGCCTAATTGGGAGAGAGCAGGTGCACGCAGTTGTACTGTAGCACCTGCCACGCTCACGAAAAACAAACCTCGCTGCATAGTTTTGCACCAACTGTAGGCGCCTGAATTGCTCACGCCTGAAGACCTGCAAGCAATGAGTTAAAGAAGGCAAGATTTGATGTCAAAAGAAGCCTCTAGACACTAGCTGCTTCGCTGCTGGTGCGATATATCCCTGGCATATTGGCAAAGAGTTCGGATGCCAATTTAGACAGGTTCAGTCCACGGCAGATGTCATAGATGTGGAATTTGCATCCTCGGTTGTGGTGAAGAATTTCGGCTGGTAAGGCGGAGGTATCTGGCTCTTGCCCTGAGTTCAAGGTTTGGCTCGCTCAGCTTCCCTACTTACAGTAGGTCCGTTGGCGAGCCGGTCCATGCATTTGCGACATCCCGTCTTGACTTCTGTAGCATGCTGCTTGCAGGTCCTATGGGGCGAAGAATTTAGGCGCCTGCATTAGGTGCAAAACTCTGAAGCCGGGTTTGTCTGTCGTGAGCGCTGCAGTTGCCACACTACACCAATTCTCCCCGATTTGCACTGGCTCCCAATCAAACGGCCTAACTATCTTAAGGTTTCTTCACTCACGTTCACGCTCCTTCATTTTCTGACTCCAGCCTACTGATCAGAACGTCTCCTCAATCAAGCTGAGCGTCGTACCACATGCCTTTCTAGCACAAATCGTTTAGCTGTGCCTCAGACCAACCTCAAATTGTTTGGAGACGGTGCCATTACTTCACATACACTCCCATAGCCAGAGAGTCATTCAAGACTGACTTTAAGTCTTCTGACTTAAGTAAATTTAAAAAGCTAAAAACCTACCTGCTCTTGACAGCATATTTGCTGTCCGTTGTCCTTTCTCTTTTGTGGGTGTATGTATACTGATACTGCATTTCATCACTAACCAGATGGAGTGCTTGTCTAGCACATTTCAAGTACCTGGAAACGGATTTAAATCTGTTAGGTATCTAGAAAAAAAGGTCTATATGACTGCTACGAAAGGTATTAGTTAACTCACATTGGTAATGGCGAGCGAGGCCGAGCAAGCTACTGCTACAAATCATTGGGACAGCTGACTTGTCACACAGACGACGGCCTACTGCCGGGGACCACCACAAAAAGTATGTGCTCAGCCTTAGCACACAGACGACGGCCTACTTCCGGGGACCACCACTAAAAGTAAGTGCCTTAGGTGAGGATCGAACTCACAACCTTCGCATCACTTACTGCATATAAGTACGACGCGCTAACCAATTGCGCCACAAAGGCTCCACTTATATCAAGCGTTATTGTTAACATAAATAGTTATAACTGTGTCCACAAGTAAGAGTTTGTACCGTTGAAAAACACGGGTAGCTGATGCCATTAACACCCCCGTCCCCTTAGTTATGCTTTTACTGTTTTATTATGAAGATTGTACAGCTGTGAATAGCGCGCCAGTTCAAAAATCACAGGGGAGATAATTTTAAATTTGCATATGCAGTTATAACACGCCATCTCGCAGTCAAAATTTAGTAGATGGCGGATTTAATTATGAAATAGAGATTAGCTGGCTCTTGATCATGATTATTTAATTACCTAGGTGAAGGCAATGAAGACTATCTGTCTCTGGATCAGGTAATAATGAAGAGTCCGACCTGGATAGTCGGTCTTAGCCACGGCCTGAGGCCAGCGATTGATTGCTGCTCAGTCTGTGTGTTGCTGCGAGCTTAGAAGTGGTGTCTTTAGTTTCATATTTTAATTTCCTGTTGATATTTGACTGTCATTCGCTTCTCCGGCTGTTTGTTGGGGTTAGACTGTGCCTCTTCCATTTGGGTGAACCCTACGAGAATTGGTTCATAGCTGTCACTCGGCCAGAGGTCGAAACCAGGGCGAACTCGTTGCCCAAATCTGTGTACTCAGATCGACAGCGCTTGTCTAAGCAAGTGAGATACTCATTCAGTGTTATCATCAGGCTGGTCAATAGTTTTTACCAATGTTCTTCCGGCTGGCTAGTTGTAGCAGCTAGACCACTAATAATAAGAAGAAGAAGAAGAAGAAGGCTAGAATTGACAGCGCCCTCGGAGAACTCAATCTCTTTCTAGGCACTTTAATATTGCTGCACAGACAGCTCGATCGAATTATTATTGGTAACGTTCTCAATAAACAAAAAAGTAACATGGTTAGGGGTGACATACACAGGGTCAGCATGCAAAGTATGGTCGGTGGCAGCACACAGTGTCAGCACCCATAATCACGAGGTCAAATAACAAAGACCCACTAAATGCTGTGATATGTAGATATGTTTTACTTCATTTACAAATATGGTCAAGTCAGGAGAAGTCGTGACGCAAGTCGGAAGTGAGTTTCAGGTTTGAGAGCATACGAACTAAGGGCACTGGTATCTATGCCATCCCAGCTATGCTTTCGACAGGAAGAGCTGTTTAGCGTGGGTATCAGGTGCTTTGGTGGGTTAAAATGCCAATGGCTCTCCCCAAAGCACCAAGGGGTTTTCTTTCTCTTTCACTTCATAAAACCACTTCAGATTAGAAGTTAAAGTTAAATGCTATCTGATTGAACAGCCTCGTTTATGTTGCCGAAGAATGATAATAATAAGAAGAAGAATGATAATACTGCACTTGATAAAGCGCCCTCGCAGAACTCAATCTCTTCCTAGACGCTTTACATTTGCTGCAAAGGGAAACGCGATTGAATCGTGAGTAATATCACGCTTGATAAACAAAATGAACAACGTGGTTAGGGGTGACATGCACAGGGTCAGCATGCAAATGTGGTTAGTGGCAGCATGCACAGTGTCAGCACGCATAGGCACACCAAAGACGAATCACAGGGACCCACTAAATGCTGTCCTAAATAGGTGCGTTTTTAATTTCTTTGCAAATGTGGTCAGGTCAGGGGATGTTCTGACGCAAGTCGGGAGAGAGTTCCAGGCTTTGGAAGCATACGAACTAAATGCACGGTCTCCAAAGGATTCGGGGTTTGTACGAGGTAGTGGTAAACTGCTGGATTCCGAAAAGCAGGTGGTACGATGCTTGGCCTGGTGGGGGAGTAGATCTGAGAAATAGGCTGGAGCCAAAGAATGAAGTGACCTAAAAGTGAGCGACAAAACTTTGAAGTCGATCCATTGCTTGACTGGGAGCCGGTGCAGATCGGTGAGAAGTGGTGTGATGTGGCAACTGCGACGCTCACGACAGACAAGCCTAGCTGCGGAGTTTTGCACAAGCTGTAATCGCCTGATTGCACATGCCGGTAGGCCAGCAAGCAGTGAGTTACAGAAGTCAAGTCGGGATGTCATAAATGCATGGACCAACTTAGACATGGTATCCTTATCTAAACAAGCCCGAATTTTAGCAATGTTATGTAGCTGAAAGTAGGCAGATTTGACTGTGGAGCTGATGTGGTCGTCTAACGAGAGGTCACTTTCGAACATGACACCAAGATTTCGTGCTGATTCAACAGAAGATATGCTGGCAGAGCCCATTTTGAGCGTCAGCCTTTTCAATTTGTGAATCACACTGGGTTTGCCCATAACTAATAAGTTAGTTTTATCATGGCTTAGTTTTAGAAAAATTGATGCCATCCGTGTGCGGATGTCATCAATACATGCAGCAATTGAGTTGAGAGAATTCGAGGTGCTCGAAGGCTGGGAGAAATCAAAGCAAAGGTACAACTGAGTGTCATCCGCAAAGCTCTGCAGGTCCTAGGCTGTGGAACTCGCTTCCACAATTCTTACGCAACGATAACTAATCTCCTGCTGCCGACTATGGCACATCTCTTTCAGCGGTCCTGAGCTGCTACTTGTAAACTACTCACTACCTAAACTGCTCTCCTGACTCTGCTATGCTTCCCACTTTCTCTTTGTTGCGTGAGACGAAGTCTGTTGGCTACCGAATGCGTACCGAAAGCCGCTTAGGTTGTGAGTGCGCTATACAAATCTCTCCTGCCTAATACCCACATGGTCAATATGACTTTGTGGAGTTACAGACGGAGATACATAAATAGAAGTGAAAGCCTAAATGGTGCTTGGCAATCACATCAGCAAGAGGGAGAGTATAAACCGTGAAAAGAACCGGACCAAGCATGGAGCCCTGAGGTACCCCATATTTCAGAGGTAACTCGGATGATCTTTGTCCATTCACGTCAATACTCTGTAGTCTCCCACTGAGATCTAACCTGCCTGAACAGAGACTTAACTGCTATCAATACACTTTGCCGAGGACAATAAAGGATAGACCACTTTAAGAATCATACCCACGATCTGGATCGTGAAGTGTGAGACTACTAGGCTGAGACTTCGTAGGGGTATTCTAGCACAGGAGATGACAAATTATATATATATATATATATATATATATGTGTGTGTGTGTGTGTGTGTGTGTGTGTGTGTGTGTGTGTGTGTGTGTGTGTGTGTGTGTGTGTGTGTGTGTGTGTGTGTGTGTGTGTGTATGTATATATATAGATTATGTAAGTTATAGATAAATAGGTCAGAGAATGACAAAGACAGGGACATCTTGATTGGCAAGCCGACAGACTGACATCGATAGATAGGCAGAAAGAGACAGCAGAGGTATAGTAACGTCATGAAGAAAGGCGAGAGCGAGAGAGAGAACGAGAGAGAGAAACAGCATGCGAGAAGAGGAGAGAAATATGGTCAGACAGGATATGAAATCATCGAATAGGTGCCGATACCTTTTCCGAAAGATAGTCAAATGTATGCATTATCCATGAGGCTGTTTGCAGGCACCTCATTGAGGGAGGCAGAAGACAGCACGCATTGCTACGAAGTGCTTTTTGGGTGCGGGTTAAAAAAGCACACAATCATGAATCTAATCATGCGATGACCGGCCGATAACCTTCCTTAGCGATGATATTAGTGCCGTTTAAGCAGCTAATGAGGGGATAGCTGGCAGGCTATCAGCCGACAATGTATGTGGTACTTCAAAGCACACTGACAGTTCTGAAGTTCATGGCTTCTGGCAGTAGGCCAGAAAACTAATGCTTTTTGACAGAGAGATTTATCAGAGAAGCATAGGCCTAGGTGTTCCAATGGCTTTGCAATATCTACGAGGGGGCGTTCAACACCGATGCATGCAATGGCTCCCTGTCGGGTCCATAGTCAAAATATGATGAGCGGCCTAGTGGGCTTTTAAATTGTACATTGCTCACATGGATGGCCGGCCCTGGGGGAGAAGGCCTGTGAGCGACTCCAATGTATTCCTCTAATGGTGAGAAGGATAAATGAGACGGCTCGCTACATGACCTCGCTACATGACCTCGCTACCTGACCTCGCTACATGACCTCGCTACTTCACTGCACGACGTGCAGTATGCCGATGCTTTTCTCGGTGCCTTTGCTCGGAGCCTGAAGGCCCGCCCCTTCGGAGGCTGAGACCGTAGGGACGTGCAACGCTAGCTGCTGCGACCCGATCAGGCTCTCTGCTTGCACAGCACGATCAAATCTTTCAGCGGTAGCAGGTGCTTTCTAGAAGCTTGCTTTACGTGTACTCGCCTCAGATAGGTACACATGGCCGACCCAATCGCTGGCAGTCACCATACAATCTCCATGCATACATACGGCGCAAATAGGAGCCGACAGAGCACGTAGGTGCAGTGAGCTACAGATTGCGTGGTAGTGGAACATAGCTTACGGTCCTCCGATGTCTCAGCGCCAGCGCGCGCTTATCGATGAACAAAAGCTGGCGACCGCCAGTCCTGTGGCGTTCGGTGTCAACATTGGATCCGAGAAAGATTTTCTCTGTTGGCAAAATCATCTCATGAATTATGCATCATAGAACATGAGGTCAATAGAAATGCATCCAGCGAGCCATCGTCACTGCTAGTTCCTAGGCTAGCTGATTTAACAGCCTCATTACTCTAGAGGCAAGAGAGCCATACCGGCTATCAGCACCACTTGCCGCGGGCGATGAAAAATCGCCGGTAGCAGGACTCGAACCCGCGACCTGGGCCGTGAACAGCGAGCACCTTATCACTGAGCTAAGACCCTACCACTTCTTGCCATCTAAGGACAAAAGTGAGTGCTCGCATCCTCTGATCTTTGATACAGAAGTGAACAGGGTTGCAGTTTGTCCGACTGCTCATATACATCATTGCAACAAGGTAGAAAAGAGTCAGCATTGAATAGGGTGAGGGCAGACAGTCAGAAGAAAAGTGAAGACTGTAAGAGATAGTGCGTCAATTAGATCACTACATGTGCTTCCCTTTCAGCATATGTAAAGTGCCTAGAAAGAGAGCATCGTAGCACCGGCTTTTCGGAAATTAACTGCTTACCTATACCTCGTACAAGCCTCAAATCCTTTAGAGACAGTGCATTTAGTTTTTATGCTCCCAAAGCCTGGAACTCACTCCCGACTTCCGTCACAATATCGCCCACTTTGACCACATTTGAAAAGAAATTAAAAACGCACCTTTTTAGGACAGCATTCAGTGGGTCCATGTAATTCGTCCTTTATGTGCTTATGCGTGCTGACACTGTGCATGCTGCCACTAACCACATTTGCATGCTGACCCGGTGCATGATACCCCTAACCATATTAATAATGTTGTTTATCAAGCATGATCTTACTCACCATTAAATTGCATTTCCCTTTGCAGCAATTGCAGCAAATGTTCATGCTGCCACTAACCACACTTGCATGTTGACCCTGTGCATGTCACCCCTAACCATGTTTATACTTGCTGTTTATTTAGCATGCCACCGCTAACCATCCGATTGTGTTTCCTTCGAAACAAGTTTAAAGTGCTTAGAAAGAGATTGGGTTCTCTGGACGCGGTTTAACAAGTGTGTTTATTATATATATATATATATATATATATATATGTGTGTGTGTGTGTTTATGTATTTATTTATTTATTTATTTATTTATTTATTTATTTATTTATTTATTTATTTATTTATTTATGGTATCCATGTGTATGGTATACTGTTGTATCTCCGCCGGTAACTCCACAAAGTCACAAGGATCAAGTAGGCTTTTCACGGGAGAGCATTGAAAAGCACACTCAAAGCCTAAGCACCTTTCAGTAAGCACTAGGTAGTCAACAGACCTCGTCTCACGAAACAAACAGAAAGTGAGAAAGATAGCTGAGTCAGGAGGGTGTTGAGGTAGTGAGTAACATGAAAGTTGCAGCTCAGAAAGGCTGGATCGGATGTGCCATAGTCGGCAGCAGGAGAGCAGTCGTCGTTGAGCTGTTTTGGTCCAGCGGTTAAGGTGCTCACCCCAACCAAGGTCTGGCTTAGGTTGTGGGCTCCGAGGCATATATGAAATGCCTGAATAGAGATTTAGTTCTCTTGGGGCGCTATACAAATTATTAACTTTTTTGTAAAAGTTGGGGAAGTAAGTTCCACAATCTAGGACCTACAATGTAAAAGCTTCTGTCGCCAACGGTCTTTAAGCAGAAGAATAGAATAGCTAATGTGTTGTCCATAGAGAACCTAAGGGCACAAGGAGGCTGAAACTGGTGGTGAAGTTCAACTGTTCATGAAGTTTGCAAAGCAACCAAGCCGTGGCGGGCCTCTGGGTCAGTATAAGAAACTCGCTCTGTATCTGTTGATCAATCGGAAGCCATTCAAGCTCTGTGAGCAAAGAAGACACATGGTCAAACCTCCGGGATTTGTAAACTACCCTTGCATTCATATTTCTCGCCAGCTGCAGTGGTTTAGGGACTTTTTTGGTAGCCTAGCTAAAATGGAACTGCAATAATCTACCCGAGCCAGAACCAGGGAGCTAGTTAAATGTTTGCAAGCCACCGTGGAAGACAGTTCCTAATCTATGAGAGGGAACAGACGTGATGGCTAGCTGGGGAGGCACTCTTCTTAACGAAGCTAACCATGTTATTAATAATAATAATACACTTGATAAAGAGCCTTCGGAGAAATCAATCTCTTTCTATGCGCTTTACATTTATTGCAAAGGAAACACGATCGGATGGTGAGTGGTATCATGCTTGATACACAACATGAATAACATGGTTAGGGGTGAGCATGAGGTCATGCATGCAGATGTGGTTATTCTTCTTGTTTATTGAGCATTCTACCACTAACCATTCGATCGTGCTTCCTCTGCACTTCACGTAAATTGCCTAGAAAAATATTGAGGTCTCTGAGGGTGTTGTATCAAATGTGCTATTATTATTATTATTATTATTGTAAGCTTTCAAAATGTAGGCAGTTGTCGAAGACAACATCTAAATTCTGAGCACACTCCGATGATCGCGCAACAGCACGAATGCACAAAAGTATCACAATCATTAGAAGTGAAGTCTAATATCCAGCCACAAGCTTGGGGTGTCCTATTAGTAGCAATTTCGTTTACCGTCGTTTAGTTTAAGGAAATTTGCCGACGTCTAGAATCGAAGTTCTGCAAGCCACGCATTTAGCTTATCAGTCGCTGCAGATTCCAATAGTTTAAACAACAAATACAGCTGAGTATCTTCAAGACAAAAGCAATAGCCTGTTTCATGGGCCGGAATCACTTTTCCCAGAGGCTCTGTATAAATGGAGAACAGCAGGCGACCGAGGACGGACTTTTGTAAGAATCCACAGATGACTGGTCTGTTGGATGAGACCTGAACCCAGACGACATGTATTAAACACGAACGGACAAGTAGGATTTGAACCACGCTAGCTAGTGCTTTGTCTGACAGACAGCGTTGTTCTCAATCGTTCAAGCGGGACATCGTGATCAATGGTGTCACAGGCAGCTGATAAATTTAGCACCGCTAGGGCAGTGACATTCCCGTAACCACGGCTGCCCAGGATGTCATTGGTTACATGGAAGAAAATAGTTTAAGTGGAATGTTGCTGCTTGAGCCCGACTAAAATTGTTCTGACAATTCATCCTTTTCATCGTGTCTTATAAGCTGCTTAACGTCGATTAATTCAATAATCTTTAACAAAAATGAATAATGGAAAGTGGGATATAGTTTGCAAGGACCCCTGTATCTAATCCATGCTTTTAAAGCATAGTCTACCTATGGCCGATTTGAATAACTTTTGTACAACCCTTTTTGCCAGAGCGTCGTTAAAAATCTCTGTAATGGCTTCGCTGAGATTTCTGCCAGTGAAGACCAAAAAGAATGTGGAATAGGGTCTTTGGGAGACGAGCTCTTTTACTAGACTTTATTAAAGCAGCCATATCACATGCAGAAACATCTGAAAATCTCTTAAGGAAGTAAACGACTCCGATTCAACAATTGCTTTAGTAGGCGGGGTACTATGGAAGCACGAATGTGCATAGTTGTTTTAGTGAAGAAGGCTGAAAATCTGGCCGCCGAGTCTATGCAATCTGGGCAGTGAGACCTCTTAGAATTGGCTAGCAATTTGTTTACCGTCTTAGAAATCTTTTTTTGGGTACGACTTGCAGGGCTTTTCAATTTTTGAGTGAAAAAACTCCTGGCTTTTCTAAGCTTTCGGGTGTAGATTTGAGGGTCATTGAAATTGGCTAGATCACCATCAGACCCAGACGTCTTAAAAGCAACATTTAAGCGTGGGCTTAACCCTGCATATCTTTTGAAGTTTTTTGTAAATAAGAAGGAATATCTGCGACTCTGTACACGGGCAGAATGTACTGGGCATGCTCGTCAAGGTCCCTCCTAATTGTCATGCTCACTGCATCAGTGAGACTCTCGAGATTGTATCTATTATCTCTCTACCTAAGGGTTTAAAATTCTCGTTTTGGGCTGTCGTGATGCCCTATGAACCTGTATAAATTTTGTTGGGAACCTTTAGGAATCCTTTATCATTTATGTTTTACATGAAAAATGCATTTTGACTGCTTCAAAATATAATGCCTACTTCAAATCAAGCATCGTGCCTGCCAATAGATAGCATGTACTGCGGTCTCGGAGATAACAGGTCTTCAATGAGAGACCTATTAGTACCAAGAGGTAGACGTACAACACAAAGAACTCTGTTATTCAGGCTTTCCTGCTACACATGGATAGTGTTTTGCCTTACTTTACCTGGGAAGCATCAGAGCTTACCAGCTTGTGGAACTTATCCTGTATCAGATTTTGCTGCTGCTGCTGCCGCCGCTGCCGCTCCTGCTCCTGCTCCTGCTCCTGCTCCTGCTCCTGCTCCTGCTCCTGCTCCTGCTCCTGCTCCTGCTCCTGCTCCTGCTCCTGCTCCTGCTCCTGCTCCTGCTCCTGCTCCTGCTCCTGCTCCTGCTCCTGCTCCTGCTCCTGCTCCTGCTCCTGCTCCTGCTCCTGCTCCTGCTCCTGCTCCTGCTCCTGCTCCTGCTCCTGCTCCTGCTCCTGCTCCTGCTCCTGCTCCTGCTCCTGCTCCTGCTCCTGCTCCTGCTCCTGCTCCTGCTCCTGCTCCTGCTCCTGCTCCTGCTCCTGCTCCTGCTCCTAGCTTGGGCTCATGCTAAAACAGTCGCTTGGGTGACGCTGAACAATTAAACTTGCCAGGCAACCTCCTAGAGGCACAACGATGGATCAATGCTGGTAGGGCACATGGATGCAATAGACTAAATGTAGAAGTCAATTGTTAACGGCGGCAGCCACGAGGTCAATGAGATATGCACTGCTAACAGAGTCCGGCTCACGCTCGCACGCTAGTGCCGCGGCGTCCTTAGCAGGTCTCTTTTGTTTCCCTTCTCGCTGAGGGGAATGCACCCACCCGAAGCACGAAAGCGACTTTGAGCTTGCTGAAAACTCTTAACGCCGAGCCTGGACTTTCGCACGAAAGCGGAATCCCCTACTCTGTTTTCCTGCTGCCTGCAGGTCAGTGTTGACCGCGGCGGGATACAACGCACTTTAACAAGCTACGTCGAGCACCGAGCTATCAAACACAGAGGGGCCGGCTTTAGAGCAGGCTTAGATCCGGATTGGATTTACTGCCTATCGCGACGATCAGCGATCAGCTAGCGTTTCCTCTTGTTAAGCTACGAATAGCTCGCTGAGCACGGCATTTAGTGGGAAAAGCTCTAGCAGATCAGCTGTCTGACTATGGGCGGCTACGATCTGAAGAAGTGAATCTGACTATCGCCTTGTACGGTGTGCAATTACGGCAGCCGTATCCAGGTATTCTGACGCTATCGTAGCCGTCGTGCTACTGGCTTCTGCAACTGAAAAGTATTCCATAGATATGTACTTTACCGGACTAGGTTTGAGTGCTAACCGCGATGGTGGGCAGAGGTACATTATTTGCTGCCGACAGCAAGCCCGATTCGGCGGCACCTGGTTCAGTAGGGGCGGACAGCAGCTCGAATTTGCGCTTTACCATCGCTTCTCGCGGCACCAATCCCTTAGTTACATCTCACGATCCCTGCTAGTAAAAGCAGGTGCAGGTAACATTGGTAGCACGTCCGACGAGGCAGACATCTTGGCTGCACGAAAACATGTGGCTCCCACCGAGCATGGGGACCGAGCTTCTTAAGTGCTTACCGGGCTTCTCTTTTCCATCTTCAACGTAGGTCACTTCCGCGAATGGCTTAGTTTTATTAACCTCCGGCTCAGCATTCGCAGACAAGCTCGCGTGACGGCCGCCCTAGTAGTTTAGTCTCGATCTGGCTCTTGTCTGTGTCTTTCCTAAATCGAAAGATGATAAAACCAACTTGCAAGTTATGGGCGAACCAAGTGTTATTCAAAAATTGGCAAACCTAGCCCTAAAATTGCCTCGTTCAGCATATCTCCTGTTGAAGCTGCATGAAATCTAGGTATCCTGTTCCAAAGTGACCTTTCATTAATCAACCACAAAGGCTCCACAGCCAAGTCTGCACGCTTCCAGCTAAGCAAAGTTGCTAAAAATGTGGGCTTCTTTAGACAGGGTTGCCGCATCTACATTGGTTCTTGCAGTTGTGACATCCCGCCTCGACTCATACAACTCACTGCTATCATCTCCTGGAATCCTGTACCTCAATTTCATTCATCACCTTAATGTCTACATTCAGGGAGGCCACTGATAACCTTGTTCTGAAGCATACATCTCAATCAAAGAATATAGCTCGTCCTCTATGCCTTATTTACATTGTCCTGCTTCTACGATGCATAGATCTGCTGCTGCCATGGATAACTAACATCATAAATATGTCATTAGCCTCAGGTCATGTCCCAGCACCTTTCAAAAAGGCTGTAGTCAGGCCACTACTAAAGAAGGCAGCAATAGACCAAGAGACCTTGAGAATCCTCCGCCCAGTCTTCCTCCTACCTTCTACTCAGTCTTTCTTCTACAGTTCCTAACAAAGACACTGGAACGAGTCGTGGCAGAGCAGTTGAACTCATATACTGAAACTTCAAACCTTGCTAGTAAGCTCCAGTCTGGCTTTAGAGCTAATCACTCCACAGAGTCAGCATTGCTTCGCGTGTATAAGGATCTACGTAGGCTTAAGTAGAGTGACCTAGCCTACTCTACTTAAGCAGTAGTACTAAAGTACTTACTTTAGCACTTAAGTACTAAGTAAAGTTTAGTACTTATTATAGAATTAAGTAGAGTGAGTACCTGCCTGCTTTTCTCGATCATTCGGCAGCTTTTCATACTATCAATCTCCAAGTTCTTCTTGAGTGCCTCTCATCTCAACTGGGCATCATTGGTACTGCTTTGCAATGGTTTAGGTTCTATCTCAGTGGGAGACTTGATTATTGATGTGAAGGGAAACAGATCGTCCAAGGAACCTCTGCAGTATGGAGGACCTCAAGGCTGTATGCTTACCCCCGTTCTCGTCACGGTTTATACTCTCTCTCTCTCTCTCTCCCCCTCTCTCTCTCACACACTCTCTCTCTCTCTCTCTCACACACACACTCTCTCTCTCTCTCTCTCTCTCTCTCTCTCTCTCTCTCTCTCTCTCTCTCTCTCTCTCTCTCTCTCTCTCTCTCTCTCTCTCTCTCTCTCTCTCTCTCTCTCTCTCTCTCTATGGACGATGTAAATTGCCACAATCTAAGCTTTCACTGCTATGCAGATCACACTCAATTGTACTTTTGCTTTGATACCTCCCAGCCCTCCAGCACGTCAAGTTCTTTTAACTTCCTATGTGCTTGTATAATGAGATCCGCACATGGATGGCAGCAAACTTTCTTAAATTTAATTATGATAAAACCAACTGACTAGCAATGGGCAAACCAAGTGCGATTCAAAAATTGAAAAGGTTAATGCTCGCAATAGCCCCTGCCAGAATATCTCCTGTTGAATCTGCACAAAATATAGGTGTCCTGTTCCAAAGTGACATTTCATTAGACGACCACATCAGCTCCACATTCAAGTCTGCCTACTTTCAGCTAAATAAAATTGCTAAAACTCGGGCTTGTTTTAGACAGGTATACCATATCAAAATTGGTAAATGCATTTGTGAAATCCCGTCTCGACTTCTGTAGCTCACTGCTTGCTCGTCTACCGGCCCGTGCAATCAGGCGCTTACAGCTGATGCAAAACAATGCAGCAAGGCTTGTCTGTCGTCAGCATCGCAGTTTCCACATCGCACCACTTCTCTCCGACCTTTACTGGCTCCCAGTCAAGCAGTGCATCGACTTCAAGGTTCTGTCACTCACTTTAGGTCCCTTCATTATTTGGATCCAACCTACCTGTCAGATCTATTCCCCCAACAGACTAAGCATAGTACCACTCGCTTTTCGGAATGTAATCGTGTATCTATACCTCGTAAGAACATTAAATCTTTTGAAGATCGTGCCTTTAGCTGGTATGCTCCCAAAGCCTGTAACTCATTTCCGACTTGTGTCACGACATCCCCTGACTGGACCACATTTAAAAAGAAACGAAACATGTTTACTACAGCATTTAGTGGGTCCGTGCGATTCCTTATTTAAGTGCTTATGCTTACTGACCCTGTGCATGTCGCCCCTGACTATGTTATGCTTTTTGTCATTGGGCATCCAACCACTAGCCATTTGATCGCGCTTTCTTTGCAGCAAAATCTAAAGTGCCTAGAAAGAGACTGAGTTCTCCGAGGGCGCTATATCATATGCATCATTATTCTTTTTATTTTTAGTAAGGTCACATACCATCTGTCGCATGATTTTACCCCTTTGGGCTTCCAGGGCCGCCGTTTATCGTAGGGACGCCTCTAAGCCCAAAGTCTATCCAGGATAAATCGCTGGCATTTTTTTTTACTAAGCTGCTCTAAAGAGCGCCTGTATGAGGCATTTACCATCATTAAGCGAAACCTATCTGCATAGTAGCCGAATTAGCGGTGTCAGTTGTGCTTTATGAGAAGTAAGCTTCGGCTGGGAGCCGCAGCAAATGCCGTGGTTTTTATCGCATTAGTTGAGCCACTGCCATAAGCTCCATCTAACGCATCCATCAGCAGAGACCGACGGTAGTTAATCCTGCACTCCGAGAAAAAAATGTATTTCCATGCCAAGCAATACGGCGAGTCCATCAATTACAGAAGGACTGCTGTGCAAGTCGTGGAGGACATAGCCAAATACGGTCGAGTGTAATTTGTTTAGAACATTTCAACATTCACTTTATGCGTGTCATTTAAGTCTCAACCTGCTCACTTTACAGCCGTGTTGGTTTTCTGATGTAGCACGGTGGTGTCCAAGCGATTACATCACCATAGAATCATCCGACATTAGTTACACAATTCATTGGTATTCGCTATTTACATACGAATATATGCAAAAAAGTCTTTTTCTCAATGTACAGATACGCAGTGCTATAAGGATGCTGCATTGGTGTAAGGGTGATTTCACCCCGCCGGCTGAAGGATCTTCGGAGGGACTCCGGTAGAACTTCGCGTCAACGTGGCTTTGTGCATGACTGTCCGGCGGCAAGCAATCGGTTGGTAGGGTGGCTGGTGGGGTAAGCACGCAGTGTCAATCCAGCACCATTGATTCGTCGGTCTAGCACAGCACATCTATCAATCTAGCACAATCGATCCATCGATCGATGCCTGTAATCGCTGGACAGGTGCTGCACGTGACACTGCCGATGAAGATAGACCACTATGATTGCATTTCCGAGTTATTTGGCCACGCAATAACTACGATTCAGAGTCTTCGGCTTGTCCAAGTGCGACAGAAGCTCGACAATCGCTCGAGTCACGTGGTCGAGCTCACTTCGCTCGCCCCCTTTTCTTTCCGTGCGCTCACGTTTTCTTTTCCTTGGCCCCTTCGCTCGCCCCCTTTTCCCTTCGCCACATTTCGTCTGTCGAGTATCGCAACTTCCCTCTCCATCTTTCTCTCATTCTTTTTGGCGCACCTTTATTGGCTTCACTTCCTGCTGAATCCTAATAGTGCTTGCATCAATCATGAAGCATCGGCATCTGTTTTGTCGCAGGGCGAAAACTTACTTCGGTGCACAATGGTTTATCGATTTCAAGAGCTGCTCTGCTTTCTGGTAAGCAAGTTGTTTTGAGCGCAATCCGTGCTTTGCTTCACTGTGCTTGGTAGAGCAGAACGTCCAGAGTGAATAAAAATGCAGGAAGTGTCTAAGCATTCGCATACTGTATGACTCTACTTCTTTTTAAATGGGCTTCCCTTCCAAGTGGCGAATAACGAGGCATCGGATAATTGCTCGGCGTATGCAGATACAAAAGCAGACGCCAATACGCGAAGTGGCTGACGACGCCGCACGTTCCTTACCGACTAACTAGGTCAGCGATATCATTAGTTTGAGCTAAGCTTGACTTTTTTCGCAAGTCAATAGCCAATAATGACCTTTTCCATAGCGCCGCACAGAGTGTGAGATAGGAGACCACTACTAGAACAGGCGAGCAGCGAACTGCAATGCGCCCGCCGCCGCCCTAGCAGCTCAGCTGCTCCGAAACCACGGCCGGAGAGCGGCAGTCGGAGCTACCAGTCTCACGCCACTTTGCCATCACTTTGAAAAGCACTGACACACTGAGAATCTCCAAGCAAACGAGTTACCCACCGCTCCCACACAGCGAGTCCAACACGGCGAGTGTCGCTCGGAGTCTTTTGAGGATTGCAGTGGCTCATCCGGTGGCTGCAGCCTTGTCTCCTCTGCCTGAGAGTCTGCTCCGGCCAAGCTGCAACCTTGCTTGAGCTGCGGCTTGGGCTCTGGCTGCCGCCGCTGCGAATATCCATTATATATATATATATATATATATATATATATTATATATATATATATATAATATATATATATATAATATAATATATATATATATATATATATATATATATATATATATATATATATATATATATTGTGAGCGTCGTAGTTGCCACATTAAGCCACTTCTCGCCGACCTGCACTGGCTACCAGTCAAGCAACGGATTGACTTCAAGGTCTTGTCGCTCACTTTTAGGTCCCTTCATTCTATGGCTCCAGCCTATCTCTCCGACATACTCCCCCATCAGGCCAAGCATCGTACCACCCGCTTTTCGGAATCCAGCAGTCTAGAAATACCTCGTACAAACCTCAAATCGTTTGGAGACCGTGACATTTAGTTCGTATGCTCCCACAGCCTGGAACTCCCTCCCGACCTGCGTCAGAACATCCCCTGACCTGACCACATTTAAAGGAAACTTAAAAACACACCTATTTAGGACAGCATTTAGTGGGTCCCTGTGATTCGTCCTTCACGTGCTTATGCGTGCTGACACTGTGTATGCTGCCACTAACCACATTTGCATACTGACCCTGTGCATGTCACCCCTAACCATGTTATTCATTTTGTTTGTTTTTCAAGCATGATTTTACTTACCATTCAATTGCATTTCCCTGTGCAGCAAATGTAAAGCGCCTAGAAAGAGATTAAGTTCTCTGATGGCGCTTTATCAAGTGCATTATTATATATATATATATATATATATATATATATATATATATATATATATATATATATATATATATATATATATATATATATATATATATATATATATATATATATAAGAGCTGGCCCGATAAGTTCTACCCATCATGGAAATTAACGCGAATTTAAAATTGCACTAATTTTCACAAAATCTGGTTCAAAAATACTACCACAGGGTAAGATTATTATGTGGCAGCAATAAATGTACCAGATTGTGCACGCGGCCGCCACCTCGGTTGGACTACTTCGGTTCGGAAAAACATGCACAGTTAACTTGCTGGGCGGTTTCACATTTGATGATTGCTGAAAAAATGCCCAACGCGGTTGGTGAGATAAATATTTCTAGAGTCGGATGCTAGATGCGTCGAGTAAATCTTACTTCACATTATTAGAAAAGAATATCTGTCGAGAATGGGGATGTTTTCGGCAGCCATAATTTTTTTCAGTTACTAATAATAATAAAAATAAAGTACTTGATAAAGCGCCATCAGAGAACTTAATCTCTTTCTAGGCGCTTTACATTTGCTGCACAGGGAAATGCAATTGAATGGTAAGTAAAATCATGCTTGAAAAACAAACAAAATGAATAACATGGTTAGGGGTGACATGCACAGAGTCAGCATGCAAATGTGGTTAGTGGCAGCATGCACAGTGTCAGCACGCATAAGCACGTGAAGGACGAATCACATGGACCCACTAAATGCTGTCCTAAATAGGTGTGTTTTTAAGTTCCTTTTAAATGTGGTCAGGTCAGGGGATGTTCTGATGCAAGTCGGGAGTGAGTTCCGGCTTTGGGAGCATACGAACCAAATTTACGGTTTCCAAAGGATTTGAGGTTTGTACGAGGTATTTCTAGACTGCTGGATTCCGAAAAGCGGGTGGTACGATGCTTGGCCTGATGGGGGAGTATGTCGGAGAGATAGGCTGGAGCCAAAGAACGAAGTGACCTAAAAGTGAGCGAGAAAATCTTGAAGTCGATCCGTTGCTTGACTGGTAGCCAGTGCAGGTCGACGAGAAGTGGCTTAATGTGGCAACTGCGACGCTCACGACAGACAAGCCTAGCTGCACAGTTTTGCACCAGCTGCAATCGCCTGATCGTACACGCTGGTAGGCCAGTAAGCAGTGAGTTGCAGAAGTCGAAACGAGATGTCACGAATGCATGGACCAACTTAGACGTGGTATCCTATCTAAACATGCCCGAATTTTAGCAATGTTGTGAAGCTGAACATAGACAGATTTTACTGTGAGCTGATATGGTCGTCTAACGAGAGGTCGCTTTGGAATATGACACCTAGATTTTGAGCTGATGCAACAGGAGATATGCTGGCAGAGCCAATTTTGAGAGACAGCTTTTCCAATCTGTGAATCACAGTGGGTTTGCCCATAACTAGTAAGTTAGTTTTATCATCGTTAAGTTTTAGAAAATTTGCTGCCATCCATGTGCGGTAGTCATCAATACATGCAGCTAGTGAGTTTAGAGAATTTGAGGTGCTCGAGGGCTAGGAGGGATCAAAGCAAAGGTACAACTGAAAGTCATCCGCATAGAAGTGGAAGCCTAGATTGTGCTTGGCAATCATATCAGCAAGAGGCAGAGTATAAACCGTGAAAAGAACCGGACCTTGCACGGAGCCCTGAGGTACTCCATATTTCAGAGGTACTTCAGATGATCTTTGTACATTCACGTCAATACTCTGGAGTCTCCCACTGAGATAGGACCTGAACCACTGTGGAGCAGTGCCAGTGATGCCCAGGCGAGATGAGAGGTGCTCTAGAAGAACTTTGTGATCGATGGTGTCAAAAGCTGCCGAAAGATCGAGCAAAACAAGCAGAGACACTCTACCCATGTCTGCATTCCTAAGTAGGTCGTTGTATACCCTAAGCAATGCTGACTCTGTGGAGTGATTAGCTCTAAAGCCAGACTGGAACTTACTAGCAAGGTGTGAGATTTCGATATATGAGTTCAGCTGGTCTGCCACGACCTGTTCCAGTGTCTTTGATAGGAATGGTAGAAGGGAGACTGGGCGGTAGTTACTCAATTTCTCTTGGTCTAGTGTTGCTTTCTTGAGAAGTGGCCTGACTACAGCTTTTTTGAAAGGTGCTGGGACATGACCTGAGGCTAATGACATATTAATGATGTTAGTTATGCATGGCAGCAGCAGATCAATGCAACGTAGGAGCAGGACAGTGGGAATAGGGTCCAGAGGACTTGTTGTCTTCTTTGATTGCGATGCGAACTTTAGGACCAGATCACTAGTGACCTGCTTAAATGCAAGCACTGAGGTGCAGCCAGGAACCGAAGAACAGCATTATAGTGGGGAGGTTGTCATCGCAGGGATGGATTCCCTGATCTTGTCTATCTTCTGCACAAAGAATCGAGAGAAGCGATCGGCTAGATCATCACAAGGATCATCAGGTAAGGAGCTAATTTGGGAACGGTTGAGGAGATGGTTTATTGTCGACATCAGCATTTTTGGATTGTGCACCTGTGATTCAACAATATTTCTATAGAAGGTAGACTTGGCCTTTGCTAGGGTCGGTTGGTACGCCTTACAGTAGTCTTCATATGCCTGTCGATGGACAGTTAGTCCGGATGTTTTGTATG
>WPIO01000348.1:0-22500 GCA_009760855.2 Cristatella mucedo | reverse complement strand
ATCTCTCTTACGTTACGCGAAATATGAATATGTACTCACGCCAGGGATTTTGCCAGGCTGCGCCGGCGGCCAATCGGCACGTAGTAGCATTTGAAAGAACTAGTCTTGGGAGTATAAATATACGGAAGGCAGAAGTATCAATAGCTGGAAATATCTAATGTAGCCGTCATGGCTAACCAGCAGTCTGCCGATGGCTAGGCTGAGACAGCTGCGAGACCATCCAGAACTTGGCTGAGCCGACGACAGAAATGGGATTGAGCAACTTACTAATGTTAATCGAGAATCTATGCGGAGTACTCTTCGTAGCTGCAGCATTCCCCTGCTTTAGGCATACCTGCGTGCACTGGCGACACGCCTACGAGTCCCTAGCAAGTGTGATGCAAGTTCGACGGCTTCGCCAGTATTCGTTTCGCTCCGGCTGGGACTAGCGCCGTTACGAGCGCTGCGTTTTCGGACTAGATCTACCCGGACGCGGAACACGCTGCGACCCGTTTGACACGAATTCTTGTGGCAATGGCCAACGCCTCCGACGACCGGCAGTCCAACACGCGTGCGTCGGAAGCGGATATCCGGAGTAAAATGCCTGCCTCGCGAAGCAGTCGGTCGCCCATGCCGACTGGCAGCAAATCTGCGCCGCCGACCCGGGTGCGGTGTGCTGTGCTCGCATGCGCCGCGAGGAACGGGAGCGGGCGGACGCTCGCACAGCGTCCGCCGTGAACTGGCCGTCGTCTGCCGCGCAGTGCTAAAGCAGTGCTGAAAAGCTCGCGGAGTTTTGGTGCGACGCTCCATTTCGCGCGGCGCGACTAGCCCACTATCCATCAGCCTGTTTCTGCAAAATTGAGAGCCCGACAAACGATCGCATTCGCGTCGGTCCTGGCGCTACCAAGCGCCCGCCGATGAGATTGAAGCGTCGGCGGACGCATGCGACGCAGCGCGCCCGACGACGCGGCTGAGAAGCGGAGAAATTTCGGCGTCTGTTGCTCGGGAGACGTCGAGAAGGAGCGGAACGACGACCGAGCGACGCGCGGCCAGAGCTCGAAGTAGACTCGGCCGCTTCGCGACGTCTCGGCCTCGCCGCCGCTCGCCGCCGACCGGTCGGCTTCGGGCTCGGATAGCCTTGACCCATCGGCCTCTCTCTCTCGTGCGAACGCTCGCGAGCTAAATGCGGTGTGGCGGGGATTGAGGGGTGTGGTGGCGGCGGCTGCGTAAACTTTGGCCTCAAGCTTGACGAAACCACTTCGCCCGACAGGTGACCCGACGGCGGCGCGCGCGGCGGCGGCGGCGCTGCCGGGCCTGCGATGGGCGCGCACCGCTTCGGCCAGGCGGCGGCGGCGGCTCAAAGCGTAAAGCCGCGCGAAGGCGGCGGGCGCATCCGGCGGGGCAGCCGCCACCGCCGCCGCCGCCGCCGCCGCCGCCGCCAAGGCAGGGGGGCGTGCAACGCGAGGAGGGCGCGGCGGTGCGCGCGGCGCGCGTCGATTGACGAGATATCCGCGAGCGGCTGCCGCGGCCGCAGAGCTCAGCTGCCGAGCGGATCGCGTTGCAGGTGTGCCCTCGGAGGCCACTGCGCCGCTGTGGCGGAGTGCCTCGGTGACGATCGCGCCCGGATGCGGCGGCCAAAAGTAGAGCGCTGCCGACGCCGCCGACGCGCCTGCTGTGCGAAAACTAGGGCGGTGACGACGACGGCAAGCAGGCGCGCGCGACGCGGCTACGGCTCGCGATAGTGGTCTGGCTATTGCGGTTGGTTTGCGCAGCCATCGCCAGAGAACGCCCGACACCGTCGTCTCGAAATCGCGCGCGAGTGGCGCAGTAAAGGGAAATTCGATTAAAATGCAATTGAGATGGAGAGCTTCAAGCGTACGACGCCTCGGCGTTTCGTGGCGGATTGCTGCGGATTGCGGCCGGCACCGCGGCAGGGGCCATCGAAGCGTATTGCCGCGAATTTCTGGTAGCGAACACGAGGTGCGAAAAGTTTTGGGCGAACATCAGACGGAGTCTATTAGCGTATGCAAGCTAAATAGGGGCTTCGGGTTGCCAATTTCAGGTGGATTTGCGTTGGACTAGAGTGTCCTGCGGTATTGACTCGGGCCATTTTAGTCAAACGCAGCTCATTGGCAGAAATTCTGCGTGCACAACGCCTAGTAACAGCGCCGCGGTGCACACTTGAGCGCGCGCGAGAACAGTCACGACGGTCGAGCGGCGAGCTCGATCGAAACTTTCTTTAGCTCGCCGCTCGCGAGCTCCGCGGGTTCGCGAGCGGCGACCTTGAACGGCAGGTCAATGTGATGCAAGATGAAGGCGCACAACTGGCTTCCGTGAACGGAGCAATAAACTACTTTCTCGCGAGACTGCAGCTCGAGGCTGCCGGTGAGCACGCGCCTCGCTTCGAGGATCGCTCGGCTTTTGAGAGAGACCGCACAATGGCTATCGGCAATCGTGGCAGCCTCTGACTGTGGCCTTGTCGTCGTGAAATTGTAAGGGTCTTGTGAATTGTGAATTTCGCTCTCCGAAGAGGCGCGAAACTCGCCGGAAGAAGAGCATGCGACTATCGGCATCGATGAGGTCATGAGGGAAATCATGGCGGCATCTGAAAAAGACACGGCAATCGAAAGATAATCACAAACTCGCCGCATGAAGGAGAGTGATAGCTGATAGCCGACGGCGTCATCTCTGGCTAAAATATGAACGTTGAATTAGCCAATCCTTCGAAAGAATGAGCACGCACAAAAAGGTCGTGAGAAAAGTGCATCGGCCGAGCGACTCGCCTCGGCGGCAGCGGAGTCTAGAAGAGCTGGCGTCCTCGCAGCCACGTTCACCCATCGTCTCAAGATCTCGTCTTAAGATCACGCTTCGCGGCTGGACATCGTCGACTCGACTTGTGCGAGAGCCGCCATGAGATGGCCTCGGAATAAAGGCCACTCTCCGAATTTCGATGCGCGCTCGACAGGGTGTGCGACGACTAATAGACATGGCGAGACGCTCGCGACGTCCGACGCATCGGCACGCTACGCGCCGAACTGCGCGGCAAGGGCCGGCGCCAGAATGGCCTGCTGGTACACTGTTCATCGCGAAAGCTGTCTAAATTATGAACCTTGCCTCGGTTAGTCAGTGCGCTGAGAAAGGTTAACGTGCGACATTTGAGCAAAACTAGGCGACGATATTCAACCCCCTCTGCAAACTTGCTCGTATGGACGTCGGTGGACGAAAAAAATGGGATTAGTATTCTATCTGCCGAGCTAGCCGTAATTTATCGACGCTGCTGCCCGTCGTTTGCTCGCTGGTGGCGTTGGCGCACATTCCGACGTCGTCGTTGGGTTTGAATCCTGCAGTTGGCAATCCTTAATCGCCGATGCAAGCGGTAGTGATAGCCATAAGGACTCTTCTATCGATATGCAAAAGAGGTAGTTAAATTTGGTTATCTGAGTGGGCTATATCAAATGTAGTATTACTATTGCTATTATTAATATTAAGAAGCGAGAAATGGTGACTGCTGAACTCGATTTCAGACACGGTCATTTTTCCGTAAGTTTATGTGCGTAGCCGCCTGCCCGCAGAAGGTGCGTGCAGAGCGTAATACCCGTACCTAAAACAAGGAGCAGTTGTGCGTGCTCGCTAATAGAGTTGGTGCACATTCCGATGTCGTTGGGCTCAATGGTCACATTGTCGAGTCACTCACCTTTACTTTTTATTGTCAATCTATGACGTCACTCGCGGCGCGATTGCTTATTGCATGCAAAACAAAGTCTCGTTCAGATAGCCGAAGAGTATGGAGCAGGCGTAGCGAAAGAAACGCCGCGGAAGATCAACATGCTACTTTTTGAGAGCGGTGGTGAATATACTTCAAACGGAATGATAGTACTGTCAAAGAAACCAGGCATGCAGCATCAGCTCACCGTACGAACCTCGGCAAAATGTCGTCGCGGCAGAACCGAGTAGCAGGACTATTGTGGAAATGGCAAAGTCAACCTTAGGTCACAGCAATGTAGAGAGGAGACTCTGGCCAGACGCAGTGAAGTCTGCATTCTACACAAAAAACCAGTGCACACACGGGGCTTTCTTGCATAAGAAACCAGAGGAGACATGAAGTTGCGTTAAGCCCAACTCGTCACATTTTTGTCCATTTTGCTGCATAGCGTACGCTCATGTGCCAACACAAATGCGAAGGAAACTGGATGCAAAGACCAGATGATGAATTATTCCCTGGTTATATAATACTGATGCTGGGTCGAAAATTGTACGCTCGTTCGACCCTGAGACTGGACGCTTGGCAAGACTCGACGTGGTGTTTGATGAATGCTTGGAGGAACGCTTGCGGAAAGCGATAAACAAGTCAGAGACCGAGCGATAGGACTGGCGCCTTCGGCACAGAAATGTCACCAGAAATAATAGTCCGGCAGCCGCTGCAGTCTGCGCTCGATTCAGCGCACATGCAAAGAAGTTCAGCCTGCGGTCACAGTAGGCGAATCGGGAGTGACGCAATCAGGTGCATCCGGAGTGACGCGATCGGCCAAATCAGAGGGGCGTCGCGAAGAGCCTCCGAATTACAGACACCCGGACAAGCTCTACAGCCAGCTGACCAATCCTCAGAGCTAGACTACGCAGGCGCTTTCAAACTGCAACGACGATTCTAGCCGTTCTACACGACCGCTCTCCTCCTCGTCGAGCGCAGTTGGTGAGTCAGCATCTGCCCATGCGGCCGCCGGCAGCAGAGAGCCCTAAACTCTGGACGAAGCACTTGCGGCGCCTGGCCTTGCAAGAAGACATGCGTGACAATCATTTCTAATAAATTTACAGCACTGCCGTGCGGACAGCGCGCTATTAGCTGCAAGCTTATGCTTATGGTGAGGCGGATTGCCGACGGCAGTCAAAGCTCGCTATGGCGGCGGCGTGCCTTCCGGCTAAGAGGTATTCCGAAGTGGACTGCGTGTGAATGTACGCGCTCGTGTTGCGAAGTGACACTCTATCGGAGCCACGCTAGCTATGTTACTGCACAAAGGAACTTCAAAGTGCATCAGAAGGATGCTACGACGGCGCCTCTGAATGCCAAGCTTCAGGAGGAGGAGCTGTGCCCTCATCGAGCAGACGGTTTTAGTCGATCAAGAGAAGAGCGTCCGACGTTGCGATTGAAGGAGGCATTGTACAGACTAAAGCAGTAACCGCCCGTGCGGAACTACCGTGCTACGACAGTTAGAGAAGAGAAGAGAGATTGATGGATTTCTCTGCACAGAGGCCGATCGCAGTCTCAGCGGGCACGTCGATTCAGACAGCCGTATCATTATTGCAGTTTGGGTTGACGATCTGTTCCGGCTAAGAGGAAATTTCCCATCCAACAGAAAATCTGTCATCTACAGATGAAATGAAGGATATTGAAGAGGCACACGAGAAACTAGGAACCCGCGCGACACGGAACGGGCAGAAGAAAGCACCAAGAAAACAGCCGATAAAAATCTATAGAAGAAGGCACCCTCCGTCGTTACGATACGAATAAATGCAAGCCGGTTGCTACGCCCATAAACCCGTCAGCTGACAGCCCATCAGCTCAGTCGGCGACGCAGCTGGCGATCCTGTGATTAGTCGCATTCCATACTGCTGAGTAGTTGGAGGCTTGGTGCAGTCCGTGACAGCAACAAGGCCTGTTATAGCTGCTTCGCTAGGCCATGTACACTGCCCTCCAACAGTTTTTTCTCACCTTATCCATCTACCTGAGTTCACCTCTTGCTAATGCCCGTAGTCGAGTAAGTCATTGCGGTACACTAATTATTAAATCGTAACAATCTGTCAATATAATATAGGCCTTAGTTGTAGCTTGCTAAATTTGGCTTAGTGAGTAACTGCATTCGCCGGCAACGGAGTCAATAGCTCCCAAGTAAACTGATGAGCAGGCGGTCACGTGGTCTCGAGACTATTCCACCCCTCTTTGATGCCATCCAGTAGAACCCATTTTTTGGCTTTGGACTGCTACCGTTGAAGCAGAGTGCCATAAACTGGTGAGTCTAAATACAATCTCATTGGTAACTTCAAAAGGAAAAAAGTGCGTTCGCCGGCGAATGGATGAAGTGTACGCGGACATTTGTCGGAAAAGACTATGCGCTACGAGCTCAAGTTCACTCGCTGAGGCGGTTAAACGGTTCTTCACGTATCCGCCGACTAGAAGTTTAGAAGCTTCCAGCCGATTGCGGTTCTTCTGTGGCTAAGCCAAAGCCCGGACTTGAGCCAAATAGAACATGTGTGGAACAAAGTCGAGCGAGCTTTTACGGTTGAGAGTTCATCGGCGCATAAAACCCGATGATTTTATTGAGGAGATTTTTAAAGACTGCTGGGAATCAATTCCTTCAGACACCTGCCGGCAGCTGGTCGAGTCAATGACGAGACGATTGAGTGAAGTTATCTAAAATCGTGGTTCCTCGACAAGTTATTGATTGTACCCAATAAATTTCCATGTAATTATATATTTCTAAGCTTTTCTGCATAATAAAAATGTTATAGAGTTAAATCCAATCTAAGTCGTCTGAGTTTTGAGTGAAAAAGTATTCTGGTAGGGTATAGCGTTCGGGAAATATGCTGGAGGGCAGTTTAAGCAGCTTTCTAAGCTTATGCTAAGTGACGTCACTGAGCTGGTAGCACTTTCGGGTATTTTTGTAGTGGGGAAATCCAAATGGAAGCTGATATTGGACTGTTCCTCAGAAGAGAGACTTGCATACCATCATGCCGCGCTGAATAGGAAAATGCTGGTGAAAGAAAGATGCTCTGCCTCACCGCATCTTAGTGTCAACAGAAGCACACTGCACCGCGGTCAGTCAAGCTGCGAGAGAGGGCGTTGCTGCGGCCTCGGCAACTCCTTACCGAGCTTGGATCTCTAAGTAGCGTCCCCTCAGACAACGATTTCATGTAGTGACAAAAGAGGTAAAACTCAAAGGCATCATTTGCATAGCGACAGAAGAGCCTTACCGGCCATGACCATCGCTAGCAGCGGGCATTAAAGGACCGCGCCCACTGCAGCCAACTCGAACCCGCGAATTGGGTCGTCCAAACCAAGCACCCAGAGTGCAAAGCACTGAGGAGTAGCCAGGTACACCATTCGAGAACTAAGCAGATAGTAAGCTTCGCCTCGTGCGTCAGCTCTATGAATGAAGCGCTGCATTTGATCTTGTCCATTGTAGGACTTAGGTGACGGCGACCGATTTCCGACCGGAAGTAATGCTAAAGCTGAAGCACCTTTCATCTAGTATTGCAGCTGAGCTCAATCCTCTGGAGTCTACTGATACCTACGCGTCATTATAATTGCAGAAAGGTCTTTAGTTCGCTGTACCGTGATAGCATTCTGCTTCGGCGGAAGTAGCCGAGGAGAACAGCGGACCCAAAAATATACTTTTAAATTCCGAGCTAGGATCAGTCATTGGGGCCACTAGCTTCCGCGGGGACTGCATGCAATACACGGCCTGCCGCGTTGTGCATTCGATAGTCTGGTGTGCGACTGCTCACAAATATATTCACACATAACAAGAGGTATCTAGACTGAGCTCCCTTGCAGTTCGTCACCCGCGTACAGGATTACCGATCGACTAACTCAATGCGAGATTACTGGTCACCAAGGATCGCAGTACCGATGCTTCATCGGTAGCTTGTGGGACTGTTGGTTTCGGAACCGTCACTAAGCATTCCACGTTTGGTAAGAGTCGCTGGTTGCTATAGCTGCCAGCGCCATAGCAACCTGCTACATCCGTCGAGCGCTAACAGCTCCGGTTGCAAGAATGCTGCGATTGGCGAAAGCAGACGATTCGTATTCGTATTTTATTAATGCATTATTATTATATTTATTTTTATTACTATAATATATTATTATTATTTTATTATTGCACCCGCGGCCTCGCGCGCCGCTGCTGCGCGGCATGAGCGCAGCATGAAGAAGATTCTGCTCCGCAAGACCCGCCATCGATTCGCTCTGCGGAGCTGCACGGCTCTCAGCGAAGAGAGAGCGCTCCGTCGCGTCACAGCGCTCGCCCAATGGTCGGTCGGCGGGCGCCGCCGCCGCTCAAGGCTCGACGTCACGCTGCTTCGCTCGCGCGACATCGAGGCCGCTCCTCCTCTCTTCCCGTCGAGCTCACCGCTTCTCTTAGTGGCCAGCGTTCGGCGAGCGAAGAGCTCGTCGTCTTCCCGCCGCGCATCCGCCGCCGACTGCAGCGCTCCGCGAAGGTTCCGGCGAGCGAAGAGCTCGTTCGGTCGGTTTCACTTGGATCGCGACTGCGCTTCCGGCCGGCCTTCGAATCATCGCGGCAGTCGTTGTCGCGCGAGCTGAAGTGGCGAAGCTCAACGGACGCAGGTCTCCGATCTCGGCGCGCAACAGCGGCGGCGCGTAACCGAAGCGCCGCCGCTGCGAGACGCGGCGGCGCTATCGCTCCGGTCGGCGGCCGACGCGCGACTCTCGCGACGCGCAATGGCGGCTCCCCCTAAGTACGAGCGCTCGCGAACAGCGGAACGCAGCTGCTGCGGATGCTCCTGCAGCGGCGTTTCGGTGACACCGGCTACCGTCTGGGCGTGAGCGTGCCCTCGGCGGCTGCGGCGGCAATGCCTCGGCCGTGAATCTCACTCGGAGTCGCGGCGCCATTTTTTTTTATAAATTTTGAACGGCGCCGTTCGCACGCCAGCAAAAGCCGCTGCGTCGCTTACTTTAGCCAGCCGGTGGCTGAGCGCCTGCGCAGAGCGTTCGCACATCCGTCGAGCGGTGCGCCGTCCGGCGAAATTGCGTATAACAAAGAAAGGGAAGAGTCAGTCGGCAACGACAATCCTTAGCTATGCGCTGCGGCGCTTAAGACGAACTTCTCCGGTGGACGTCCGACCTTACAGCGCACGCGCAGTCACGGCAAGCTTCTTAGCAGCGCAATGATAATAATAATAATAAAAATAATGGATTTGATTTAGCGCCTTCAGAGAACTCAATCTCTTTTTAGGCACTTAACATTTTCTGCAAGGGAATCACGATCGGATGGTTACTGGTAGTATGCTCAATAAACAACAAGAATAGCGAATTTACGGTTGGCGCGAACTGGGTCATCATGCAAGTATGTTTAGTGGCACTGTGCACAGTGTCAGCACGCATAAAGGACGAATCATAGGGACCCACTGAATACTGCGATAAATAGATGCATTTTTAGTTTCTTGGAGCGAGTCCTAATCGGCGACTTTTACGAAATGCCGTTTTCAAACATGAAACTCGATGCACTAAAAGTTAATGGCTCCTCGGCTCCTCCAGCGTTTTTGCGTCGAGTGCCACACGAAATGGGGCGCTCGATAGGGAGCACTCGATAGGGGGCGCTCGATAGGGGGGTGCTCGGTAGGGAGCGCACAGCGAGCTGCGCCAGACGAAGTGCGTGACGCTTTCATGGAAATTTGGTAATTGAGTGAAAAGAATACGTCAGCTTCCGTCAGCTGTGCGCGTCGAGCGACTGAGCCGCCGAACGCTACCGCGACGCACTCCAGCAGGCGGCTAATTTAGAGCACCTGCTGCGAGGTGCCCTTGGGGAATAGAGGGGTCATCGCTATGGGCGTTGCACGTAGACGAGACGAGCTCAGCTGCGGGGGGGGCGGCGGCGGCGGCGGTGCGCAGGCGGTTTTGTAACGGACCGAGCGGTTTCAGAGCGACTTGAGCACCGACAGCCAAGCCTGAAGCAGCAGCGGTGGCGGCGCTGGCTACGACTGCGGCGCTAGGACTGCGACGCGGCAGAAAGCACCGGAAGCTTTTTCCTCGGCGGAAGCTCAGCGAGCAAGCGAGCGACTCGCTGTTGCACCGGCCGCCCCCCCCCCCCGCTCCCAAATGTTCGTGCGTCGCCGTCGCCACCGCCGCTGCCATAACGCGGTCTTTACCTCTTGCCAATCAATCAAACGGGGGAAGGAGGAGATTGAGGATCGGGACGGAGGAGGGGAAGGAGAAGATCGAGGAACGCGGCGGCGGAGGAGGAGGTGGGCTCTTCGCTACGAAGTCTGCGAACCAATTGGGCAAGGGAAGTGCCTGTCCGTCATAATTTGAATCGAGAATTCGAACCTAGAAATGAGCAAATTATTGCATCCTTAGTATGCCTATCCGTTTGATGTGCAGTAGCGACGTAAAATGACGCTGCCGTGTTAAAACGACTGATTCGACTGGTGGAGATAATCCCTCGACGGAGCTCTTTTCTTTTCGTCGTTTGACCGGAGGCACGAGCAGGACGTAAAGAGCGCACCGGAAACTCACTCTCGCTTTCTGTGTCACCCACTTTCTCAAATCCTGGTAAGACAATATGACACCAATGGGATAGCGGCTTAATCCGGGTCAAATGCTTAATCCGGGCGTCAAAAAGCGTAACGCAAACCTTGATTGACGCTCCACCAGCTCAGCGCGAGCAGCTCAGCTCGAACCCGGAAGCGGCTTGGCCCCCCAAAGCTCCGTTCTGAATCGAATCGTTTAGCCTTTAACCTCGTGTGAACCTGAAATCCTTTTGAAACCGCACCCTTAATTTGTAGGCTCTCAAAGCCTGGACCTCACTCCCGACTCACGTCACGAATCCTGTAGCTTTGTGACATTTTAAAAGGAGCTAAAAACGCACCTAGTTCTCACAGTATTTTCTGCATAAATGCGTTTATCCCTTGCGTGCTTATTCTTGGTGACTCTCTGCATTCTATAACGAACCTGTCGACAAGCTCCGTTTCTAACGTCGCAGGTGAATTGCTCAAAGAGATACTTTCTTCTTTTTGATCCATAAACGTGTATGCGAAGCTTAATTTGCATGTGCTTCTGATACGCAGGCCGGAGAGAACCAATGAAGGGACCTAAAATCGAGTAGTAGAGCCCTGAAATCCATGCGCTGCTCGATTGAGAGCCAATGCCAGTCGGTGACAAGTGGTTTGATATGGCTGCAGTGACGCCCACGACCAAACAAGCCTAGCTACCAATTTTTGCACCAACGGAACGCGTCTTATTGCACAGTGCGCAGGCAGCAAGACCTGAAAGAAGTGAGCTGCATGAGTCTAGATCCGGCTTGAGCGAGCCCGATTTTTCAACATGCTGCGTAGCTGAAGATTCAACTCAGACTCAACTGCCCATCTCATGCCGTCATCTGGCGAAAGGAAAGGTTTTTACGGATCATGACACCCATATTGTCTATATCCCAGAAACGTAGCACCTGGCGCAAGAAGATGCTTCCCTTTTAATCTAGAACCGCGGAGCTTAGCCGATTTCTCGAGTGCTGGTTTTCCTTGTAGTTGTCTCCCCCCCCCTCACCTCGGTACTCGGTACTCGGTCTCCTCCGGTCGATCTGCTTCCGCTGGTGTGCTAAGTCTGTAGCGCCAAGATGGCGCGGCGCGGCCGAAGCTCTGCTTGACGACGGCTCACTTTCTTTCTTTGGCCGTCACGTTGGAATTCGGAAAAGGTGCGGGTGCCCCATTTATGTCACGCGGTAGGCATCGCCGGCGACCGCCAAGTGTCTGCCAACTCAGTAAGCTATCGTGTGTCATGGGACTCGTGTCGCGGGGCCAAATTTGATAGAGTGCGCGCGTTACAATTGCTTAGGTCACGCGAAAGCAATGAGCTCATACCATTGTCTCGCCGACCGCGAGATGGCGCAATGCCTATGAGGAGGCCCTGGGGTGCATCGCTCATATCCGGGCCGCTCGTACCCGGGCCTCGATTAGACGATCCGCTTGCCGATTGTTCTTAAGCTTAGCTGAGCTCCATAGCGACTGCCGCGGCTCACACTAATTCTATCTCGGCCGACGGTGCCGGCCGTCCCAGCATCAATGCTCAGACACGCAAATTCTGATTCTGCATTTTTCTACATAAAAAAATTAATAAAACTCAGCAGCTGAATAAAAAAACGTTACATTCAACAGCAATGGGAGATCAAGAGGAATCAAGGAATCAAGAGGCGCAAGAGGAATTTCGAGAGGAAGTAATATCGGGTCGTAATATAATACTATAATATAATAACAATTATAATATAAGTATATAATAAAAATATAGTAATAATATAATACGTAATATACGAGTCGTCTCTCGGATATGCGCATGTCATTCTCATTCATTCAGGTCACCTGTTCATGGAGCGCTCAGCAGCTCGCGATCGAACCGTTAGCTACAGCGAGTTCAGCTATCACTCGAGTGCCACAATGCGACAGCTGGTATTTTCTTGTAAGCTTCTAGGCTACGAAGACTCGATGGTGAGTCGAAAAGGACGATGCCACGGCGAATTTGATGCATGAGCATTGAGGTACTGGATCCTCTGCGTCTGGAGTTCGATTGCTTAAGATGACCCTGCGAACGTTCATTTCTCCCATTTCTAGCTCAATGGCATCCCTTCAGGGTGTCGTTCAGCTGAATAAATCTGACTGGCAGGAGAGGCAGGAGAGGCAGGTTCTCCTGGCAGGAGAGGCAGGAGAGGCAGGTTCTCCTGACAGGAGAGGCAGGAGAGGCAGGTTCTCCTGGCAGGAGAGGCAGGCTCTCCTGACAGGAGAGGCGCTTTTGTTTTTCGCCATCGAGTATCGCAGCTTTCCCCACCAGCTACTCGACACCTACCTGCTGTCCGTTGAGGAAACCGACAGACATCGATGGTGGACGGCGGGGCACAGAAGTTAACACTATGATTCATGATTCAGTTATGACTTTGTTTCAGTTGTAGCGCCCTTGACAGAAATTGTGTATCGCTGCTCGTACAAGGCGTATTGCGCGCGCGTACCGACGACTCGCGCTGACAATGGCTCGCTGCCAAAAAAAGGTTTGACGCGAACGACGGCTACAAGCAAAATTGAACGCGAGAAAAATAAATACAAGCTTGCCTCATGACTCGCTCTAAGAGCCTGATCGATGTCTCAGTGATGAGTGGAGAAAGCTATTCGGCTGCTTCCGCCTAGCGAGGCGGACGTCAACTCGTCGAGGCTGCGTTATCTCCTCTAAAATCAGTCGCCGTCCTCGTTCATCGCCGACCTTGCTGTGAAAGGACGCTAAGGCCGTCAAGATGGACGAACTGAGTCTGATCGATTGTATCACGCCGTGGGCAAATCCGCTCGGCACAATGAGCTATCGCTCGGCTCTCGGCTCTCGGCTTATCCCCTCCGGCGGCTCCGCTGCAGGCGTGACCTCGACAGGTCGGCCCTCGATCTCCTTCTCGTGCAGCGAAGCGAAAATATTCTCCTTCCGCAGGATGGATCGCAGGATTGCAGCTCTCCGGGTACCTCCGCCCCCTCCGTCGATGGATAATGACTCACGCTTGGCAGGTCATGTGGGGCCGACCGCCAGGGGTCGCATTCGTCGCACTCGCCCAGATCGACCGCTCCCCTCGGTGAGCACCTGCAAGCCCACCTACACGAGCCCATCTTTCAGCAGACAGACAGACAGACAGCATCTCGGTCCACGTCAGGGTTGCCCCTCTAGGGGCGAGAGGGGTGTCCCTCTAGGGGCGAGAGCGAAACTTGAAGCCGCGCCATCGTTCAATCCGACAACCGAGTTATTTCACAGAGGTATCTGACTATCCGGCGATTGGAGGGAGAGAGAGAGAGAGAGGGAGGGAGGGAGAGAAAGAGAGAGAGAGGGAGGGAGAGAGAGAGAGAAAGAGAGAGAGAAAGAGAGAGAAAAGAGAGAGAGAGGGAGGGGAGGAAGGGAGGAAGAGAGAGAGAGAGAGAGAGAGAGGAGGAAGACAGACAGACAGACAGAGAGGGAAAGGGGGAGGAAGGGGAGGGAGGGAGGGAGGGGGGAGGGAATGGAGGGAGGGAGGGAGGAAGAGAGGGAGGGAGGAAGAGAGGGAGGGAGGAAGAGAGGGAGGGAGGGAGAGAGGGAGGGAGGAAGAGAGGGAGGGAGGAAGAGAGGGAGGGAGGAAGAGAGGGAGGGAGGAAGAGAGGGAGGGAGGGAGAGGAAGAAAGTCTGGCATTCATAGAGGGCGCTGTGCAGCAGCAGTAGTGGACTAGGAAATTGCCGGAGCACCATCGTCTGGCGCTCATAGAGGGCGCAGTGCCGCAGAAGCGTGTCACTGATTTTCGCCTGCTGTCGGCTCATCTGTGCGGAGGTCTTGGTCACGTGCAGGGCAGAGCTCGATATGATGGGCGCGCCTACGGAGGCCTAGGCATTGTAGATACCACCTCAACCTCTCAACTAGCTCACTGATCGCAGGTCTTGCGCCATGTGCAATGCCGCACTTACAGCTGGTGCAAAACTCAGCAGCCGGGTTCGTCTGTCGTGAGTGTCGCAGTTGCCAAAGCACACCACTTCTCGCCTACTTGCAGCGGGCTCCGATCAAGCAGCGTTTAGACTTCACGACGCTGTCACTAGCTTTTGGGCACCATTTTTTGGCTCCAGCTAACTTATCAGAACTACTCGCACCCCCTATCAGGTTGGGCATCGTACCACCCGTTCGTCTGACTCGAGTCGATTAGCTGTACCTCGTACGAATCACGAATACCTTGGAGACCGTACTTTTAGCTCGCATGCTCAAATTCCTGGAACTCACTCTCGACGGACTTCATGACATCCCTGGCATGATGGCATTTAAAAATGAAAGCTAAAAACGCACTCGCTCCTCACATCCGTTGCTGGGTGTGTGCGAACAACTCCAGCGTTTGCCCCTCTTGCTCGCTGACGCTGTGCGTTCGCATCACCAACCAAATTGATAACTTTTCCTTGCAGAATGTGGAAAATGCACAGAGAGATATTTCCTTCTCTCTGAGCGAATTTACATGCCTAATACTAATATTATTATTATTATCATTATTATAGGCTCTGAGCTATTCATCTACGTGATGGGCTTTTTGGTGAAAGTTGAATCGAAGTTCGTATCAGCATATTGTCTTGAAGAGTTCGGCGTGGGCTGAACAAATGTCTGAGTCCTGTGGCTGGAGCGGGAGTTTTCGCCTCAATAGAAGCTGCCTCGTGTTTATTCCTATTGGGACAGTCTGAGACGTCTCACTGCACGAAATAGCAAAAAAGTTGGGATCCTGAGACCGGTGTGCCGGTCATTATACACGTGCAAGGTTCGTTACATGAACGTAGTAGGCGCACGACAAGTTTCGCGGAAGCAGCAAATGCAGATCTTCGACCTGTTATCACGTGGCCAATGATAGACTAGAAAGAGGGCGAACCAGTCGCAAAGCGAGTAGGCGATCGCTTAAGCCGAAATAGCTAGACTATCTCTCACCTTTTGCCCGTTTCTCAAAGTGAACCTGTCACTCAAATAAAGGCTGCCTATGGTGATTTGTTCGTCTCACGCAATTGCCTCTACATCAATTGCCTTTCGCACGTCCTATTCTATAATTGAAGCCGCAGTCCACTTGTTAGGGTCTTCTCGCAGTTTAATGTGGCATTTTCTGAGCGAGCAGTGGCCATTCGTGTAGTCTTTAATGAACAGTACGTTTTGTATAGTCATGAAGCACCAGCACTTGGAATGTGATTGGATTTTATCGTAGTTAGATTGCATTGTATTGTAAGTATGAGGTGGCCAGCAATTCATTAATCTTCTGGAGTTAAAATACGCCACTCCACCAAAATTCTCTGATCGGTCGCTGACCAACTTTATTGATTACAAATCATTTGAGTTTCGCAACACGTTTGTGTACGCTCGGTTGATCGAGACACATTTCTTCCGCAACCGAATCGGTTTTTCTACAAATAAACCAATGCACAGAGGTTAAATTTTAGAGGCCATCATTAAAGAAATTACAGAGCTTGTAGGTAGCTTGACGCAAGCTGACATTTCATTGCGCTGTGCAGGCATTGAGCGTTGGAGTACATGTATGTATCTCTCTCTGTAACTCTAAAAAGTCACAAAGACGAAGCAAGTGTCACTTCAAAGCCTGCAGATAGGTAGCTAACAGTACTTCATCTCAAGCAGCAAATAGAAAGTGAGAAGCATAGCTTAGTCGGGAGGGCAGTCGAGGAAGTGAGTAGCCTGGAAGTAGCGACCCGGGGCGGCTGGAAAGGATGTGCCACATTCGGCTGCAGAACAGTAGGCGTCGTTGCGTTAGAGTTAGAATTGTGGAAGTGAGTTCCACAGTCTATGATCTTCCGAGCAAAAGCTTCTGTCTCCAGCTGTCTTTGCACGAGATGTCAAGTAGCAGGCTCGTTGCCTCGATCGGGCACCGACTCTGACATCCACGATCAATTCCGGGACTCCAGCTCCCACTCGAGGCGACTGTCAAGTGTTTGAAGCCCATTGGAGAAATTCATTTCTCACAAGCCTTGTCTCGTGGGGCTGCACTCACACCGCTACAGCTTAAGGTAAAGCGGCGCTTGGCTGTCATTTGTTCGGGTGCTTTTTATATGTAATGTAATGTAATGTAATGTATCTCCGTCAGTAACTCCACAAAGTCATAAAGACCATGTGGGTGTTACGCAGGAGAGTTTTGTATAGCGCACTCACAGCCTAAGCGGCTTTCGGTACGCATTCGGTAGCCAACAGACTTCGTCTCACGCAACAAAGAGAAAGTGGGAAGCATAGCAGAGTTAGGAGAGCAGTTGAGGTAGTGAGTAGCATGGAAGTAGCAGTTCAGGATCGCTGAAAAAGATGTGCCATAGTCGGCAGTTGGAGAGTAGATGTCGTTGCGCAAGAATTGTGGAAGCGAGTTCCACAGTCTAGGACCTGCAGAGCTAAAGCTTCTGTCGCCAACTGTCTTTAAGCGGAGGAATGGGACAGCTAATTTATTGTCCACACAGGACCTGAGGGCGCGAACAGGCTGAAACTGATGCAGCAGTTCAGCTAGGTACGAAGGAGCCAAGCCGTGGCGGGCCTTGTGGGTCAGCATAAGAACTTTGCTCTGTATCCTTTGCTGAACCGGCAACCATCCTAGCTCTTCCAGCAAAGGTGACACGTGCTCAAACCGCTGGGACTTGAAGACCAGCCTTGCAGCCATATTCATAGTCCGCTGTAGTGGCATAATAGCTTTCTTTGGTAGCCCAGCCAAAAGGGAATTACAATATGTTTCATCATCATCTCGATCTACTCTGCACTAATAGGTCACAGGTTGTTCGCAATCGTTGCGAATGCATGGCTTGGTTGGCTCTGTCAGTAGGAAAATGGTCTTGCGACCTCTTGGCGTGAGTCGCGTTCACTTTCTCTTTCTACGTCACTTTCTCTTTCTACGTCACTTTCTCTTTCTACGTCACTTTCTCTTTCTACCTGCTCTGCCAGCAGTTAGCTGATTTATACTTGATCTCCGATAATGTTTATTTCCTTAACGGAGTTTCTCAGCTTGCCATACGATCGACATACGGGCAATATCAAGAGCTTAAACAGCCGACGTCTGACGGAATCTCCGGTGGCGCTGGAGCCACCTGCTTTCAAACAGAATGGGAGGTCAGCTAGCTCAAGTCTGCCTACATTCAGCTACATAACATTGCTAACATTTGGGCTTGTTTAGACACGTATACCATATCTGAATTGATCCATGCATTTGCGACATTCCACCTTGACTTCTGTAATTCACTGCTTGCCGGCCTACCGGCCTGTGCAATCGGGCGTTTACAGTTGAGGCAAAACTCAGCAACTAGGCTCATCTGTTGGGAGCGTCAAATTTGCCACATCATACCACTTCTCGCTGACCTGCACTGGCTCCCAATTAAGCAGGGCACCGACTTCAAGGTTCTGTCACTTCTAGGTCCCTACATTCTCTGGCTGTAGCTATCAGAGCTTCTCCCCCACCAGGCGATGAATCGTACATTTCTGAACAATTCTGATTTCTGAGCAATCCTTTCAACAACTCTGACTTGAATCGTTTAGCCATACTTCGTACTCGAACTTCAAAACTGTTGGAGGCCATGCCTTTAGTTTCTATGCTCCCAAAGCCTGGAACTCACTACCGACGCACCTCACAGCGTCTCATGACATGACGACGTTTAAAAAGAAGCCTAAAACGAACCTTTTTACTACAGAACTTGGTGGGTCTTTGTGATTTATCTTTAGTGTGCATGTACCTGCTTACACTATGCCTGCCGCTTGAGGATGCTACCACCAAACATTTGGTAATGCTTTATATAAGGCATCTATAAAATGCCTGAAGAGAGATTCAGTTGCTATCTGAGGGCACTTTGCAAATGTATTATTATTATTATTAACAGACAGCGTCTGAAGGTGACGGTTAAGGCTATAGACTCGGCTTGATGCCGACGGCGTATGGCATGAGCTAATGTCGACGGCGGAGATCGGCAAGACCAGGAGCACCAGCCCGGGCAAGCCACGCTTCCCTTTGAAGTGGCACCATAAGGCAATGCGGAATGCGGGCGAGTGCCGGCGAACAATTCGGCGCCGTAGGCCGCAATGAAACGCTGGTGACAGCTTGATTTATGCCGACCGTGCGAGCGCCTTGCCGACACTGGCGCCACTGGCGACATCTGTTGCCACCCTCAGCCCACATGGCCACACGGTACGACCTGCTACCTCCGGCCCCTAGATATGCGACAGAGGGTCGCATTTTCGTCGCATCCGCAGAGAGCGGCACCAAAAAAACCCTCGCTCGTCGCAGTGCGTTCGGCCAGCGGCGACTCTCACTAGCCGTCGAAATCATCCGCCATCCATCATCATCCGCCACCACAGTAGTTCATTCTTTTGTTTGCTCCCGCTGACTTCATCCACCTTCGACCTCCCGCTGACTTGGTCTATCGTTCATCCTGCTAAGCTTTACCCGACCTAGTTCCAGAGTCGTTGCTATGATTCCTGCAGTGCTACTAATAATAATAATAATATTGCACTTGATAAAGCGCCCTCAGAGAACTTAATCTCTTTCTAGGCGCTTTACATTTGCTGCAAAGTGATACGCAATAGAATAGTAAGTAAAATCATGCTTGAAAAACAAACAAAATGAATAACATGGTTAGGGGTTACATGCACTGGGTCAGCATGCAAATGTGGTTAGTGGCAGCATGAACAGTGTCAGCACGCATAAGCACATCGAGGACGAATCACAAGGACCCACTAAATGCTGTCCTAAATAGGTATGTTTTTAAGTTTCTTTTAAATGTGGTCAGGTCAGGGGATGTTCTGATGCAGGTCGGGAGGGAGTTCCAGGCTGTGAGAGCTCGGCCTCAGTACGGGTGAAAAGGTCAGACGGTCAGTAAACGAAATCCGAGACCATTCGTCAGCCTGCTGAGAGCCATACTACCTTCACTAAGAAGCAGGATCGAGTGTGCAATCGACGGCTGCAGGAGCGACCCAATCGCTCTGAATCCGTAGATGTCAAGGACAGCCGTAGCTGTCGCTCTGTGTAGCGAACTCAGGAAAATCAAAAGGCAGCACCAGGAAAAAAGAGGTTGTGATTTCGTAAGAGATTGTGGAAGTCGCTGCAGAATCACGCACCTGGCAATCCTGGTATCCGTGACCAATGCTGAGGTGAACGAGGTGCTCTTCGGCCCGGTCAGCGATCGTCATAGTGGAGCATGTGACCACTGGGTCACTTGCTTTGGGAGTGTTACTAGAACAATCGTCGTTGACTCGGCGGACTTATGGGCCAATTGGGATTGAGCTGCTTTGACCAAGTGCAGCCGACTGTGCCTTCACTTCATCGTGTGGACCGTCAACTTCATCATCACGTGACAGTGACCCCACGCTGCTTTGATAATAGAGAAGCAAAATTGACATGAATGTGCGTACGCCAATGCTTTTGGAACACAGCAAAGACCCAAAGATCTCATCTATCGCATACTCGCAGCCTTATAATGAGTATTCTCGTTGCTATCGCCTCAGTCCAGCGTTTCTGCTGATTACGCTGATGCTTTTTTTTTATTGTGCTGCTATTGAAGCATACTTAGTTATTGCCGGCATACCAGCGCACTTATTTTCTGCCGCCGCCGTCAATCGTTAGACCAAAACCTGGTGGCGAGATTTTTTCTTGACGCGATGATGACTTACCTGGCGAGATTTCTACCTGAATCGGTCTAGGACTGAGGTTTTGGCAATGAGTCGAGTGATATTATAAGTGCACAGTAATCTATGAGTGATGTGAAATCCGGAAGTGAGTTAATGCGTTTTTACGAATGTGTCAGGATTGTATATATAACATATATATATATATATACTAATATATTATATATATATATAATATATTAATATATGACATATTATAGATCCATATAGTTATATATATATATATATATATATATATGTATTTTATATATATATATATATATATATATATATATATATATATATATATATATATATATATAATATAACATATATATCTCTATCTTTATATCTCTCTCTATATATATATATATGTAACCTTCTAATAATAAATAATATATATATATATATATATATATATATAACATATATATATATATATAAGATATATATATATATATATATATATATATATATATATATATATATATAATATATTGTCTGCTATTATATATATATATATATCTTTATTCTTCATTCTTATATATATAACATATCTTTTAATAATATATATAAGCTTATGCCTATCTATATATATAATATATTATTATATAAATATATATATATCTTTCTATATATATCTCTCTCTTTCTCCTCTCTCTCTTCTCTTTCTCTCTCGCTCTCTCTCGCACTCTCTTCTCCTCCTCCTCTCCTCTTCTTTCCTCACTCTCCTCTCTCTCTCTCTCTCTCTCTCTCTCCCTCTCTCTCTCTCTCTCGCTCGCTCTTCCTCTCTCTCTCTCTCTCTCTCACGGTCTCTGTCGCCCCCTCGCTCCTCGCTCTCTCCCCCCCCCCCCTCTCTCTCTCTTGTCCACACGCCCCCGAACTCTCAACTCTTACCTCTCGTTTGGGCTTCTCGGGCTCTCTCGCTCTCCCCCGATCTCTCCCCGCTCTTCTCCCCTCACCCTTACTCTCTCTCCTCTCGCTCGCTCCCCTCGTCGCTCCTCCCTCTCTCTCCTCTCCCGCTCACTATCCCCCCCGCACCGCGCCCCCCCTCTCTCCACTCCCTCCTTCCTTCCCCTCCCGCTCCCTCGCTTCCCCATTCCCCTCCCTCCTTCTCTCTCTCTCGCTCTCGCTCTCTCTCAATCGCTCTCTCCGCTCTCCTCCTCTCTTTGTCCTCTCCCAAGCTCTCCACCCCCTCGCGCGCATCTCTCTCTCTTCTCTGCCTCTCTCTCTCTCGTCTCCTCGCGCGCAGTCTCTCGCTATCGCTCGCTCGCATCGCCCTCCCTCTCTCTCTCGCTCGCTCTCGCTTCTCGGCGCCCTCCTCTCTCTCTCTCTCTCTCTCTCTCGTCTGTCTGTCTGTCTGTCTGTCTGCTCTCTCCACTCCTCCCCTCCTCTCTCTCTCTCTCAGTCTCTCCCTCCATCTCTTTCTCACTCCTCCTCTCTCTCTCTCTCTCTCTCTGTCCTCTCTCCCTCTCTCCAATCTCTCTCGCTCTTTCTCGCTCTCTTCTAACTATCACCTTTTACCATCTCTTTTTTCCTCTCTCTTTGCTCAGCTCTCTCTCCCACGATCTCTTTTTCCTCTCTCCCTCTCACCCTTACTCTCTCTCCTCTGTCCATTGATTTTGTTGACCCTTTCGATCCCAATTGATTTGGATGGCGTTAAAATCATGTGAATATGCCCAGCATATCGAGTCCTAAGGTCCTACGGTGCTGACTCGATCAAACCCTCGATCGCATGCTTCTATGCCGATCAGATGCTAGTGCTTCCGTATTTTTTTCAGCGCAGGATGGCGAGAGGGCTACCCATCTGAGTCATCCATCACACATTTCCCACCGGTTTCATTGGCCCTTAGAGCGCTACGAAGAGACAGTTCTTTATATACTTTGATAGCATGGATTGGCCCGAGCGACTTGCTTCCTATGAAATTTCTCGCTGGAGCCTATTAGTCAACACAGGTTTCTATAGACGTGATTTTGCAAGCTTCCGGAATATAGTTAGCTTCCGAATCGGCTAATTGATTTGCGTGGGCCACTCGTTCGTGAGATCCCATTAACGTCATTGGCAGGGCGACATGTACCGACGAATGCTAAACACAAGCACGACCGAGTGGCCTGCTTATGGATGAATTTGCCCGGTTTAGAAAGTTCGCATTTCTCAGTCGCAGACGTCCAATAGGAATATTTGTTGTGGACTTCGGAGTGCGCGATTACTCAGTCACTTTCATTTTGAGGTGCTGACAAAGTTTAAGAAATTTGAGATTGGCGATGTTTTTGTTTTCCGCAGACGAGCGACATTCTTTGTCGAGATAGTGACGATCTGGCTTTTTACATGTCGCGCCCATTTCCATCTTTCTAACCTCTGACGACTTACCTGTGCGATGTAGCGGCCGACAAACCAGTTCTTCAAGTTCAAGTTCAAGTCTGCTTTGATGGCAAACGGAAGCTCGAAGAATTAGATGGCGCTCGGCATTGGCATTACTATGCGCCCCCGCCCGCCAGTCGAGTGTCGGTAGCAAAAGAAAGAATAAATGAACGAACGTGGACTTTGTGCCATGTCAATGAGCTGTCAGACCGTTCCCACTAGATTTAGAAGACAATTTGCCTGTACCACCGGAGTCGAATGTGCCGCTTCTGTAGTACACCTAAAGCATGCCAT
>WPIO01000347.1:0-75349 GCA_009760855.2 Cristatella mucedo | reverse complement strand
AGGCTAGTAATTTAGCAAGCCTAAAAGAGGTGGACAGATTGCAATCGGCTAGTATTTGTTGCGCTGTTTAGCGGTTCTGATTGGCCGTTGGGTTTGCGTTTAATTTACGAAATCACTTAAGCGACCTAATAATGCTGCATCAATAGGCCTTAGTGTTACTGTAGTTACATTAAGCCCTTATTTTATATGTATCAACTGCATGCCTATGCAATTAGTGGACATAGCACAGCAGCGTAACATCACGTGGGCATAAATTCAACGAACTAATCTTTCACAATACACGACTCTAAGCGGCCTGTCCAGTATGCCTGATGGTTTGAACGGCTGTCATCGGTAAGGTTGTATAAAGCACTTAAACGTGTTTGTGTATTTCTTGCTGGGGTGGGCCTGCAAGTATTGTTTACATACAGGGTTAGTACATTTTCTGGGCTACCTACTGAAAATTATTTATAGCATGCCTAGATTGCATGTGCTTGCATGTCCTCTGCAGATATTGCAATGACTGAATGACCTCTACTTATCTTTTTTAAATTCTTTTGTAGTTTTAGGCCAATGCACGGACCAGTTAGAAATTGGTTTTCCTCAACATTTCAGATCGCCATTTAATGATAGAATTTCAGTGAGCACATTCCTAGCTGATTAAAGAGTTTCACTTGTACGGCTGCAAAGTAGTCTAAGCAGCAATAACAGCCTCTTGTACCTGGGAATATGGTATCACGTACGGGCAGAATTTAAAAACACGATCACCTCAATTGTTAAAAGGACGCACTTTTCACCCTCGGCCCTGAAGGAAGATTGATTCCACTGTTAAGCAATAATGATATGCAGCTTAAATTCTTCTTTTAGGAATACTCTTAAAATTCCTGCACAAGCCCTAATAAAACGGGCACCTCGGCATGCTTCTTGGTCGCAGAGAGAATCGAAATACTGTGTAGCACAATAGGATTAAAAATAAAGTACACCCACCGGTCAGGAGCATACAAGCAGAAGCTAATAATGGGCTTGGGTGTGGGAAATCTCTTCGATCGAGGGCTTAATTGAAAGGAACGAATTAAAACAACGTAAAATAGGCATCAAAAGAAGTTCAAGTCCTGCCATAACTCACTACTTGCCCCCGAGCTGCTCAATAGTTAGGCTTGCTGTCACTCAGATGAGAAATGAGCAAGAATAATCCAGCTAAGCTGGAAAACGTGCACTTTCTAAGTGTTCGACAGTGTAAAAGGTTTTCTTACTGCGTGTTGCAACAGTTTGCTTTGCATTTCCATGTGGTAATCGATTCAGGATTAGGTGGTACTAACGTTCTTCCACTGCTGCCCCTTATGAATGTGCTCGTGCATTTGCAGGCAGGCTGGTTGGGGGCACCTTATCCGTGTCGTTGATGGTATGTCTTCACCCTTACGTCAGAGAGCTTCATCGAGGAGACACTTTCGATAAACGTCTAAGCTATTGACTTACAATGCATACTAATCCCATCATCTGACCTTTAGAAATATGTAAGAGTGCGTCAAATCTAACTGGACGTGTGTATTTTGACGTGACAATTCCGAGTGGTCATCGCTTTACATCGACTTCCTAACGAACCTAGTTCTTGTGTTCTCGGACACGGCGACGGTGAGGACACTGGGTAGTCTCCCGATCTCATTGAGTTCACGACAATCCACTGAATTGTCAGCAATTCCACTAGAAGCAGTAATAGCTGTGGTCATATCGGTTTCCCACATTCATCCCTTCTCCTGTACAAGTGACCATACAACAAGCTGCACCACTGTATTACCGAGGGTAATCGCTATTAAAGCTGGTGCAAACAGCCTCAATTAGACTAGTAAACGCTTAGGGTAACGTCCCGACGTATATTTTCTGCCTGAGTGTTTCACGTTTAAAGTGGACTCAAGGCATTAGCCCACAATTCAGGTTAATGAGGCATTTGGGTCCAACGATTGGTGTATATAATGTGCCTTGTCGGTAACCGACGGTTTTTTTACGATGGTGGAGCACGGCAGTAAGATCGATTACCTGTAAAATCCTGCACTACTGAAAGTTTACTAAGTTCGGAGAGAGCTCGGTGGGGCATGCAGTAGTTCCACAGATGACTACCACCTATTAGTATCCCTTCATCGAATAAGATTTGCGAACGACTAGCACGACCACTATCACCTACAGCAATCACCTATATCTTCACGATCTTTATCTTACCGTCCAGTATAACCCGTTAAGCTAGTGCAATTCCGTCATCGGACAGGGTCAAACGATGCGAAATGTGAGAACCTGTTCGCAGGCTATTGAGCTGCATCAGCATGAGTGGACGGCATTAACTAGGTGTGTAAGGACATCCCACCGTGGAGCTTATGCATTCAGTTGATGTTAGCCGAATGTCAAGAGCACGTATTTCTATAATACGTAATGACAACCATGGAATCACTGACTTTTTCGAAGACCCGTCAAGCAAGCTCGTTCTTCGATGAGGCTGCTTTATGCCTCACTACCGGCATGGACTAATTAATATTAAGCCTAACTGGGCTGCTGAGAAGAAGTGGTATATTTAAAAGACAGGAGAAAAACTGTAGGCCTTTATCGGAAAAGCAGGCTGTAATTTAACAAACTAAATAGGTCAAAATATTACAACCAGTAGCGTTTGTTAAGCGTTTTAACAAACGGTTTTATAGGACCTTGGGTTGGTGTAATTTGAACATTAGGCGGCCTAATGTTGCAACCGTTTAAGGTTTATGTGTCAGTTTAATAGTGTTAACTGCTGCACGGCCTAAGCAATCAGTGAACTAGCCAGCAGCTTGGCATAGCATAGATTTTGCAGCAAGTCAACACACCAATCGTTCACAACTCATGATTCTAGCCAGTACGTAAACATAGAGCCACGAGTAGATGTCTGTATTTCCGACAATGTCAATGCTGATAACGCTAGAGATTTTGTCGTTCTCAGGGACTGCTTGAATTAAAACTGTGAAATTTCTGCATTAAAAAACAGTAGGCACTAAGCACATACCTCTAACGGCAAACCTAACAGTTACTATGAACAAGTGCATGGGGGCTAACGACCTAAGAAGCCATTACTTTTCTATGGATAAAAAGTTGCTGATAGGTTGTACAGAGATTCTTTTTTTCTATTATTCGATGACGTCAACCTCTTACTGCATACCAGCTGCATTGAATAGAAGCTTAGCATTGGGGATTGCGGCCTGTCAAGTCTACCTGATGGTTTGGAACAGCTGACATCGGTAAGGTTGTATAAAGCACTGAAACGTGTTTGTTTATTTCTTGCTGGGGTGGGCCTGCAAGTATTGTTTGCTAGCAGGGTTAGTACATTTTCTGGGCTACCTACTGAAAATTATTTATAGCATGCCTAGATTGCATGTGCTTGCATGTCCTCTGCAGATATTGCAATGACTGAATGACCTCTAATTATCTTTTTAAAATTCTTTTGTAGTTTTAGGCCGATGCACGGACAATTTAGGAATTGGTTTTCCTCAACATTTTAAATCGCTATTTAACGATAATGTTTAAGTAATGACATTCTTAGCTTATTGAAGAGTTTCTGTTTGTACGGCTGCAAAGTATTCTCATCGGCAGTTACAGCCTCTTGTACATGGGAATATGGTTTCTTATACGGGCCGAATTTAAAAAGACGACCACCTCGATTGTTAAAAGGACGTATGTTTTCCCCTCGGCCCTGAAGGAAGATGGATTGAACAGTTGAGCTCTAATGATATGCGGCTTAAATTCTTGTTTTAGGAATACTCATAAAATTCCTGCATAAGCCCTAATAAAACGGGCACCTCGGCATGCTTCTAGGTTGCAGAGAGAATCGAAATACTGTCTTGCAGAATAGGATTACGAATCAAGTACACCCACCGGTCAGGAGCATACAAGCAACAGCTAATAATGGGCTTGGGTGGGGGAAACCTCTTCGATCGAGGGCTTAATTGAAAGGAACGAATAAACAACGTAAAATAGGCATCTAAAGAAGTACAAGTCCTGCCATAACTCACTACTTGCCCCCGAGCTGCTCAATAGTTAGGCTTGCTGTCACTCAGATGAGAAATGAGCAAGAATAATCTAGCTAAGCTGGAAAACCTGAACTTTGTATGTGTTTGACAGTGTAAAAGGTTTTCTTACTGCCTGTAGCAACAGTTTGCTTTGCATTTCCATGTGATTATCGATTCAAGATGAGGTGGTACTAACGTTTTTCCACTGCTGCCCCTTATGAATGTGGTCGTGCATTTGCAGGCAGGCGGGTTGGGGGCACCTTATCCGTGTCGTTGATGGTATGTCTTCACCCTTACGTCAGAGAGCTTCATCGATGAGACACTTTCGATAAACGTCTAAGCTATTGACTTACAATGTATGCTAATCCCATCATCTGACCTATAGAAATATGTAAGAGTGCGTCAAATCTAACTGGACGTGTGTATTTTGACGTGACAATTCCGAGTGGTCATCGCTTTACATCGACTTCCTAATGTACCTAGTTCTTGTGTTCTCGGACACGGCGACTGTGAGGACACTGGGTAGTCGCCCGATCTCATTGAGTTCACGACAATCCGCTGAATTGTCAGCAATTTCACTAGAAGCAGTAATAGCTGTGGTCATATCGGTTTCCCTTATTCATCCCTTCTCCTGTACAAGTGACAATACAACAAGCTGCACCACTGTATTACCGAGGGTAATCGCTATTAAAGCTGGTGCAAACGGCTGCAATTAAACTAGTAAACGCTTAAGGTAACGTCCCCACTTATATTTTCTGCCTGAGTGTTTCACGTTTAAAAGTTGACTCAAGGGATTAGCCTGCAATTCAGGTTGATGGGGCATTTGGGTCCAACGATTGGTGTATATAATGTGCCTTGTCGGTAACCGACGGTTTTTTTACGATGGCACAGCATGGCAGTACGATCGATTACCTGTAAAATCCTGCACTGCTGAAAGTTTATTGAGTTCGGAGAGAGCTCAGTGGGGTATGCAGTAGTTGCATAGATGACTACCACCTATCAGTATCCCTTCATCGAATAAGATTTGCGAACGACTAGCACGACCACTATCACCTACAGCAATCACCTATATCTTCGTGATCTTTATCTTACCGTCCAGTATAACCTGTTAAGCGAGTGCAATTCCGTCAGCGACAGGGTCAAACGATGCGAAATGTCACAACCTGTTCGCAGGCTATTGAGCTGCATCAGCATGAGTGGACGGCATTAACTAGGTGTGTAAGGACATCCGACCGTGGAGCTTATGCATTCAGTTGATCTTAGCCGAATGTCAAGAGCATGTATTTCTATAATATGTAATGACAACCATGGAATTACTGACTTTTTCGAAGACCCGTCAAGTAAGCTCGTTCTTCGATGAGGCTGCTTTATGCCTCACTACCGGCATGGGCTAATTAAAATCAAGCCTAACTAGGCTGCTGAGCAGAAGTGGTATATTTAAAAGACAGGAGAAAAACTGTAGACCTTTATCGGAAAAGCAGGCTGTAATTTAGCAAGCTAAATAGGTCAAAAGATTACAACCAGTAGCGTTTGTTAAGCGTTTTAACAAACGGTTTTGATAGGACCTTGGGTTGGTGTAATTTGAACTTAGGCGGCCTAATGTTGCAACATTTTAAGGTTTATGTGTCAGTTTAATAGTGTTAACTGCTGCACGGCCTATGCAATCAGTGAACTAGCCAGCAGCTTGGCATAGCATAGATTTTGCAGCAAATCGACACACTAATCGTTCACAACTCATGATTCTAGCCAGTACGTTGACATTGAGCCACGAGTAGATGTCTGTATTTCTGACAATGAGAATGCTGATAACGCTAGAGATCTTGTTGTTTTCAGGGACTGCTTGAACTAGAACTGTGAAATTTCCGCATCAAAAAACAGTAGGCACTATGCACATACCTCTAACGGCAAACGTATCAGTTACTATGAACAAGTGCATGGGGGCTAACGACCCAAGAAGCCATCACTTTTCTATGGATAAGAAGTTGCTTATAGGTTGTACAGAGATTCTTATTTCCATTATTCGATGACGTCAACTTCTTACTGTATACCAGCTGCATTGAAATTTGATTGGCTCTACCTGAAATTTGTAGAAGCCGTCGTTTAGGCATGTACGTGTATACGTTAGATGTTACGTGTCGGTTTTCACTTGTGAATTTCTTATTCTTTAACATACCTTTCATCAGTTATAAATGTCGTTTAGCTCGAGGAGCTCGATATCAGCTGGAATAAAACACTCAGAGAAGTACCTTCATTCTTATGTCAACTGAAAGCACTGAAGAAGCTTGGCATTGGGCATTGTGGCCTGTCACGTCTACCTGATGGTTTGGAACAGCTGACATCGGTAAGGTTGTATAAAGCACTGAAACGTGTTTGCCAGTTAGAAATTGGTTTTTCCTCATCATTTCAGATCGCCATTTAATGATACAATTTCAGTGAGCACGTTCCTAGCTGATTAAAGAGTTTCATTTGTACGGCTGCAAAGTAGTCTCATCGGCAATTACAGCCTCTTGTACCTGGGAATATGGTATCACGTACGGGCAGAAACTAAACACACGGTCACCTCGATTGTTAAAAGGACGCACTTTTTCACCCTCGGCCCTGACGGAAGATAAATTCAACAGTTGAGCTTTAATGATATGCAGCTTAAATTCTTCTTTTAGGAATACTCTTAAAATTCCTGCACAAGCCCTAATAAAACGGGCACCTCGGCATGCTTCTAGGTCGCAGAGAGAATCGAAATACTGTGTACCCGAATAGGATTACAAATAAAGTACACCCACCGGTCAGGAGCATACAAGCAGCAGCTAATAATGGGCTAGGGTGTGGGAAATCGCTTCGATCGAGGGCTTAATTGAAAGGAACGAACAAACAACGTTAAATAGGCATCAAAAGAAGTTCAAGTCCAGCCATAACTCACTACTTGCCCCCGAGCTGCTTAATAGTTAGGCTTGCTGTCACTCAGATGAGAAATGAGCAAGAATAATCCTGCAAAGCTGGAAAACCTGCACTTTCTTAGTGTTCGACGGTGTAAAAGGTTTTCTTACTGCGTGTAGCAACAGTTTGCTTTGCATTTCCATGTGGTAATCGATTCAGGATTAGGTGGTACTAACGTTCTACCACTGCTGCCCCTTACGAATGTGCTCGTGCATTTTCAGGCCGGCTGGTTGTGGCACCTTATCCGTGTCTTTGATGGTATGTCTTCACCCTTACGTCAGAGAGCTTCATCGATGAGACACTTTCGATAAACGTCTAAGCTATTGACTTACAATGCATACTAATCCCATCATCTGACCTTTAGAAATATGTAAGAGTGCGTCAAATCTAACTGGACGTGTGTATTTTGACGTGACAATTCCGAGTGGTCATCGCTTTACATCGACTTCCTAATGTACCTAGTTCTTGTGTTCTCGGACACGGCGACTGTGAGGACACTGGGTAGTCGCCCGATCTCATTGAGTTCACGACAATCCACTGAATTGTCAGCAATTCCACTAGAAGCAGTAATAGCTGTGGTCATATCGGTTTCCCACATTCATCCCTTCTCCTGTACAAGTGACCATACAACAAGCTGCACCACTGTATTACCGAGGGTAATCGCTATTAAAGCTGGTGCAAACGGCTGCAATTAAACTAGTAAACGCTTAGGGTAACGTCCCCACGTATATTTTGTGCCTGAGTGTTTCACGTTTAAAAGTGGACTCAAGGCATTAGCCTGCAAATAAGGTTGATGAGGCATTTGGGTCCAACGATTGGTGTATATAATGTGCCTTGTCGGTAACCGACGATGTTTTTTACGATGCTGGAGCACGGCAGTACGATCGATTACCTGTAAAATCCTGCACTGCTGAAAGTTTACTGAGTTCGGAGAGAGCTCGGTGGGGCATGCAGTAGTTCCATAGATGACTACCACCTATCAGTATCCTTCCATCGAATAAGATTTGCGAACGACTAGCACGACCACTATCACCTACAGCAATCACCTATATCTTCGTGATCTTTATCTTACCGTCCAGTATAACCTGTTAAGCGAGTGCAATTCCGTCAGCGACAGGGTCAAACGATGCGAAATGTCACAACCTGTTCGCAGGCTATTGAGCTGCATCAGCATGAGTGGACGGCATTAACTAGGTGTGTAAGGACATCCCACCGTGGAGCTTATGCATTCAGTTGATGTTAGCCGAATGTCAAGAGCACGTATTTCTATAATATGTAATGACAACCATGGAATTACTGACTTTTTCGAAGACCCGTCAAGCAAGCTCGTATTTCGATGGGGCTGCTTTATGCCTTACTACCGGCATGGGCTAATTAAAATCAAGCCTAACTAGGTTGCTGAGAAAAAGTGGTATATTTAAAAGACAGGAGAAAAACTGTAGACCTTCATCGGAAAAGCAGGCTGTAATTTAGCAAGCTAAATAGGTCAAAAGATTACAACCAGTAGCATTTGTTAAGCGTTTTAACAAACGGTTTTGATAGGACCTTGGGTTGGTGTAATTTGAACTTAGGCGGCCTAATGTTGCAACATTTTAAGGTTTATGTGTCAGTTTAATAGTGTTAACTGCTGCACGGCCTATGCAATCAGTGAACTAGCCAGCAGCTTGGCATAGCATAGATTTTGCAGCAAGTCAACACACTAATCGTTCACAACTCATGATTCTAGCCAGTACGTAAACATTGAGCCACGAGTAGATGTCTGTATTTCCGACAATGTGAATGCTGATAACGCTAGAGATCTTGTTGTTTTCAGGGACTGCTTGAACTAGAACTGTGAAATTTCCGCATCAAAAAACAGTAGGCACTAAGCACATACCTCTAACGGCAAACCTAACAGTTACTATGAACAAGTGCACGGGGGCTAACGACCTGAGAAGCCATCACTTTTCTATGGATCAGAAGTTGCTTATAGGTTGTACAGAGATTCTTTTTTCTATTATTCGATGACGTCAACCTCTTACTGTATACCAGCTGCATTGAAATTTGATTGGCTCTACCTGGAATTTGTAGAAGCCGTCGTTTATGCATGTATATGTTTACGTTAGATGTTACGTGTCGGTTTTCACTTGTGAATTTCTTATTCTTTAACATACCTTTCATCAGTAACAAATGTCGTTTAGCTCGAGGAGCTCGATATCAGCAGGAATACAACTCTCGGAGAAGTACCTTCATTCTTATGTCAACTGAAAGCACTGAAGAAGCTTAGCATTGGGGGTTGCGGCCTGTCAAGTCTGCCTGATGGTTTGGAACAGCTGACATCGGTAAGGTTGTATAAAGCACTGAAATGTGTTTGTTTATTTCTTGCTGGGGTGGGCCTGCAAGTATTTTTTACTAGCAGGGTTAGTACATTTTCTGGGCTACCTACTGAAAATTATTTATAGCATGCCTAGATTGCATGTGCTTGCATGTCCTCTGCAGATATTGCAATGACTGAATGACCTCTAATTATCTTTTTAAAATTCTTTTGTAGTTTTAGGCCGATGCACGGACAAGTTAGGAATTGGTTTTCCTCAACATTTTAAATCGCTATTTAACGATAATGTTTAAGTAATGACATTCTTAGCTTATTGAAGAGTTTCTGGTTGTACTGCTGCAAAGTATTCTCATCGGCAATTACAGCCTCTTGTACATGGGAATATGGTTTTTCATATGGGCGGAATTTAAAAACACGACCACCTCGATTGTTAAAAGGACGTATGTTTTCCCCTCGGCCCTGAAGGTTGATGGATTCAACAGTTGAGCTCTAATGATATGCGGCTTAAATTCTTGTTTTAGGAATACTCATAAAATTCCTGCATAAGCCCTAATAAAACGGGCACGTCGGCATGCTTCTAGGTTGCAGAGAGAATCGAAATACTGTCTTGCAGAATAGGATTACGAATCAAGTACACCCACCGGTCTGGAGCATACAAGCAGCAGCTAATTATGGGCTTGGGTGGTGGAAACCTCTTCGATCGAGGGCTTAATTGAAAGGAACGAATAAACAACGTAAAATAGGCATCTGAAGAAGTTCAAATCCTGCAATAACTCACTACTTGCCCCCGAGCTGCTCAATAGTTAGGCTTGCTGTCACTCGGATGAGAAATGAGCAAGAATAATCTATCTAAGCTCGAAAACCTACACTTTCTAAGTGTTCGACGGTGTAAAAGGTTTTCTTTCTGCGTGTAGCAGCAGTTTGCTTTGCATTTCCATGTGATTATCGATTCAGGATTAGGTGGTAGTAACGTTTTTTAACTGCTGCCCTTTATGAATATGCTCGTGCATTTGCAGGCAGGCTTGTTGGGGGCACGTTATCCGTGTCGTTGATGGTATGTCTTCACCCTTACGTCAGAGAGCTTCATCGAGGAGACACTTTCGATAAACGTCTAAGCTATTGACTTACAATGTATACTAATCCCATCATCTGACCTATAGACATATGTAAGAGTGCTTTAAATCTAACTGGACGTGTGTATTTTGACGTGACAATTCCGAGTGGTCATGGCTTTACATCGACTTCCTAATGATTCTAGTTCTTGTGTTCTCGGACACGGCGACTGTGAGGACACTGGGTAGTCTCCCGATCTCATTGAGTTCACGACAATCCACTGAATTGTCAGCAATTCCACTAGAAGCAGTAATAGCTGTAGTCATATCGGTTTCCCACATTCATCTCATCTCCTGGACAAGTGACCATACGACAAGCTGCACCACTGTATTACCGAGGGTAATCGCTATTAAAGCTGGTGCAAACGGCTGCAATTAAACTAGTAAACGCTTAGGGTAACGTCCCCACGTATATTTTCTGCCTGAGTGTTTCACGTTTAAAGTGGACTCAAGGCATTAGCCCACAATTCAGGTTAATGAGGCATTTGGGTCCAACGATTGGTGTATATAATCTGCCCTGTCGGTAACCGACGGTTTTTTTTACGATGGTGGAGCACGGCAGTACGATCGATTACCTGTAAAATCCTGCACTGCTGAAAGTTTACTGAGTTCGAAGAGAGCTCAGTGGGGCAAGCAGTAGTTGCATAGATGACTACCACCTATCAGTATGCCTTCATCGAATAAGATTTGCGAACGACTAGCACGCCCACTATCACCTACAGCAATCACCCATATCTTCGTGATCTTTATCATACCGTCCAGTATAACCTTTTAAGCGAGTGCGAGTCCGTCAGCGACAGGGTGAAACGATGCGAAATGTGAGAACCTGTTCGCAGGTTATTGAGCTGCATCAACATGAGTGGACGGCATTAACTAGGTGTGTAAGACATCCCACCGAGGAGCTTATGCATCCAGTTGATGATAGCCGAATGTCAAGAGCACGTATTTCTATAATACGTAATGACAACCATGGAATCACTGCCTTTTTTGAAGACCCGTCAAGCAACCTCGTTCTTCGATGAGGCTGCTTTATGCCTTAGTACCGGCATGGACTAATTAATATTAAGCCTAACTGGGCTGCTGAGAAGAAGTGGTATATTTAAAAGACAGGAGAACAACTGTAGGCCTTTATCGGAAAAGCAGGCTGTAATTTAGCAAACTAAATAGGTCAAAAGATTACAACCAGTAGCGTTTGTTAAGCGTTTTAACAAACGGTTTTGATAGGACCTTGGGTTGGTGCAATTTGAACGTTAGGCGGCCTAATGTTGCAACATTTTAAGGTTTATGTGTCAGTTTAATAGTGTTAACTGCTGCACGGCCTATGCAATCAGTGAACTAGCCAGCAGCTTGGCATAGCATAGATTTTGCAGCAAGTCAACACACTAATCGTTCACAACTCATGATTTTAGCCAGTACGTAAACATTGAGCCACGAGTAGATGTCTGTATTTCCGACAATGTGAATGCTGATAGTGCTAGAGATTTTGTGGTTTTCAGGGACTGCTGGAACTAGAACTGTGAAATTACTGCATCAAAAAACAGTAGGCACTATGCATATACCTCTAACGGCAAACGTATCAGTTACTATGAACAAGTGCATGGGGGCTAACGACCTAAGAAGCCATCACTTTTCTATGGATAAGAAGTTGCTTATAGGTTGTACAGAGATTCTTATTTCTATTATTCGATGACGTCAACCTCTTACTGCATACCAGCTGCATTGAAATATGATTGGCTCTACCTGAAAATTGTAGAAGCCGTCGTTTAGGCATGTATGTGTATACGTTAGATGTTACGTGTCGGTTTTCACTTGTGAATTTCTTATTCTTTAACATACCTTTCATCAGAAACAAATGTCGTTTAGCTCGAGAAGCTCGATATCAGCTGGAATGGCACTCTCGAAGAAGTACCTTCATTCTTATGTCAACTGAAAGCACTGAAGAAGCTTAGCATTGGGGGTTGCGGCCTGTCAAGTCTGCCTGATGGTTTGGAACGGCTGACATCGGTAAGGTTGTATAAAGCACTGAAACGTGTTTGCTTATTTCTTGCTGGGGTGGGCCTGCAAGTATTGTTTGCTAGCAGGGTTAGTACATTTTCTGGGCTACCTACTGAAAATTATTTATAGCATGCCTAGATTGCATGTGCTTGCATGTCCTCTGCAGATAGTGCAATGACTAAATGACCTCTAATTATCTTTTTAAATTTTTTTTGTACTTTTAGGCTAATGCACGGACCAGTTAGAAATTGGTTTTCCTCAACATTTCAGATCGCTATTTAACGATAATGTTTAAGTAATGACATTCTTAGCTTATTGAAGAGTTTCTGTTTGTACTGCTGCAAAGTATTCTCATCGGCAATTACAGCCATTTGTACATTTGAATATGGTTTCTCATATGGGCGGAATTTAAAAACACGACCACCTCGATTGTTAAAAGGACGCAGGTTTTCCCGTCGGCCCTGAAGAAAAATGGATTCAACAGTTTAGCTCTAATGATATGCGGCTTCAATTTTTGTTTTAGGAATACTCTTAAAATTCCTTCACAAGCCCTAATAAAACGGGCACCTCGGCATGCTTGTAGGTCGCAGAGAGAATCGAAGTACTGTCTTGCAGAATAGGATTACGAATCAAGTACACCCACCGGTCAGGAGCATACAAGCAGCAGCTAATAATGGGCTTGGGTGGGGGAAACCTCTTCGATCGAGGGCTTAATTGAAAGGAACGAATAAACAACGTAAAATAGGCATCTAAAGAAGTTCAAAACCTGCCATGACTCACTACTTGCCCCCGAGCTGCTCAATAGTTAGGCTTGCTGTCACTCAGATGAGAAATGAGCAAGAATAATCTAGCTAAGCTGGAAAACCTGCACTTTCTAAGTGTTCGACAGTGTAAAAGGTTTTCTTATTGCTTGTAGCAACAGTTTGCTTTGCATTTCCATGTGATTATCGATTCAGGATGAGGTGGTACTAACGTTTTTCCACTGCTGCCCCTTATGAATGTGCTCGTGCATTTGCAGGCAGGCTGGTTGGGGGCACCTTATCCGTGTCGTTGATTGTATGTCTTCACCATTACGTCAGAGAGCTTCATCGAGGAGACACTTTCGATAAATTTCTAAGCTATTGACTTACAATGTATACTAATCCCATCATCTGACCTATAGAAATATGTAAGAGTGCGTCAAATCTAACTGGACGTGTGTATTTTGACGTGACAATTCCGAGTGGTCATCGCTTTACATCGACTTCCTAATGAACCTAGTTCTTGTGTTCGTGGACACGGCGACTGTGAGGACACTGAGTAGTCTCCCGATCTCATTGAGTTTACGACAATCCACTGAAATGCCTGCAATTCCACTAGAAGTAGTAATAGCTGTGGTCATATCGGTTTCCCACATTCATCCCATCTCCTGGACAAGTGACCATACGACAAGCTGCACCACTGTATTACCGAGGGTAATCGCTTATAAAGCTGGTGCAAACGGCTGCAATTAAACTAGTAAACGCTTAGGGTAACGTCTCGACGTATATTTTCTACCTGAGTGTTTCACGTTTAAAGTGGACTCAAGGCATTAGCCCACAATTCAGGTTAATGAGGCATTTGGGTCCAACGATTGGTGTATACAATGTGCCTTGTCGGTAACTGACGGTTTTTTTACGATGGTGGAGCACGGCAGTACGATCGATTACCTGTAAAATCCGGCACTGCTGAAAGTTTACTGAGTTCGGAGAGAGCTCAGTGGGGCTAGCAGTAGTTGGATAGATGACCACCTCTTATCAGTATCCCTTCATCGAATAAGATTTGCGAACGACTAGCACGCCCACTATCACCTACAGCAATCACCTATATCTTCGTGATCTTTATCTTACCGTCCAGTATAACCTGTTAAGCTAGTGCAATTCCGTCAGCGACAGGTTCAAACGATGCGAAATGTCATAACCTGTTCGCAGGCTATTGAGCTGCATCAGCATGAGTGGACGGCATTAACTAGGTGTGTAAGACATCCCACCGAGGAGCTTATGCATTCAGTTGATCTTAGCCGAATGTCAAGAGCACGTATTTCTATAATATGTAATGACAACCATGGAATCACTGACTTTTTCGAAGACCCGTCAACCAAGCTCGTTCTTCGATGAGGCTGCTTTATGCCTCACTACCGGCATGGACTAATTAATATTAAGCCTAACTGGGCTGCTGAGAAGAAGTGGTATATTTAAAAGACAGGAGAAAAACTGTAGGCTTTTATCGGAAAAGCAGGCTGTAATATGGCAAGCTAAATAAGTCAAAAGATTACAACCAGTAGCGTTTGTTAAGCGTTTTAACAAACGGTTTTGATAGGACCTTGGGTTGGTGTAATTTGAACTTAGGCGGCCTAATGTTGCAACATTTTAAGGTTTATGTGTCAGTTTAATAGTGTTTACTGCTGCACGGCCTATGCAATCAGTGAACTAGCCAGCAGCTTGGCATAGTGTAGATTTTGCAGCCAGTCAACACACTAATCGTTCACAACTCATGATTCTAGCCAGTACGTAAACATTGAGCCACGGGTAGATGTCTGTATTTCTGACAATGAGAATGCTGATAACGCTAGAGATTTTGAGGTTCTCAGAGACTGCTTGAACTAGAACTGTGAAATTTCCGCATCAAAAAACAGTAGGCACTATGCACATACCTCTAACGGCAAACCTAACAGTTACTATGAACAAGTGCATGGGGGCTAACGACCTATGAAGCAATTACTTTTCTATGGATAAGAAGTTGCTGATACTTTGTACAGAGATTCTTTTTTCTATTATTCGATGACGTCAACCTCTTACTGCATACCAGCTGCATTGAAATATGAATGGCTCTACCTGGAATTTGTAGTAGCCGTCGTTTAGGCATGTATATGTATACCTTAGATGTTACGTGTCGGTTTTCACTTGTGAATTTCTTATTCTTTAACATACCTTTTATCAGTAACAAATGTCGTTTAGCTTGAGGAGCTCGATATCAGCTGGAATATAACTCTCGGAGAAGTACCTTCATTCTTATGTCAACTGAAAGCACTGAAGAAGCTTGGCATTCAGTGTTGCGGCCTGTCAAGTCTGCCTGATGGTTTGGAACGGCTGACATCGGTAAGGTTGTATAAAGCACTGAAACGTGTTTGTTTATTTCTTGCTGGGGTGGGCCTGCAAGTATTGTTTACTAGCAGGATTAGTACAGTTTCTGGGCTACCTACTGAAAATTATTTATAGCATGCCTAGATTTCATGTGCTTGCATGTCCTTTGCAGATAGTGCAATGACTGAGTTACCTCTGATTATCTTTTTAAAATTCTTTTGTAGTTCTAGGCCAATGCACGGACCAGTTAGAAATTGGTTTTCCTCAACATTTCAGATCGCCATTTAATGATAGAATTTCAGTGCGCACATTCCGAGCTGATTAAAAAGTTTCATTTGTACGGCCGCAAAGTAATCTCATCGGCAATAACCGCCTCTTGTACATGGGAATATGTTATCATGTACGGCAGAATTTTAAAACACGACCACCTCGATTGTTAAAAGGACGCCCTTTTCACCCTCGGCCCTGAAGGAAGATGGATTCAACTGTTGAGCAATAATGATATGCAGCTTAAATTCTTCTTTTAGGAATACTCTTAAAATTCCTGCACCAGCCCTAATATAACGGGCACCTCGGCATGCTTCTAGGTCGCAGAGAGAATCGAAATACTAAGTAGCAAAATAGGATTACAAATAAAGTACACCCACCGGTCAGGAGCATACAAGCAGCAGCTAATAATGAGCTTGGGTGTGGGAAATCTCTTCGATCGAGCGCTTAATTGAAAGGAACGAATAAACAACGTAAAATAGGGATCTAAAGAAGTTCAAGTCTTCCCATAACTCACCGCTTGCCCCCGAGCTGCTCAATAGTTCGGCTTGCTGTCACTCAGATGAGATTTGAGCAAGAATAATCCAGCTAAGCTGGAAAACCTGCACTTTCTAACTGTTCGACATTGTAAAAGGTTTTCTTACTGCGTGTAGCAACAGTTTGCTTTGCATTTCCATACGATTATCGATTCAGGATTAGGTGGTACTAACGTTCTTCCACTGCTGCCCCTTATGAATGTGTCGTGCATTTGCAGGCGGGCTGGTTTGGGGCACCTTATCCGTGTCGTTGATGGTATGTCTTTACCATTACGTCAGAGAGCTTCATCGAGGAGACACTTACGATAAACGTCTAAGCTATTGACTTACAATGCATACTAATCCCATCATCTGACCTTTAGAAATATGTAAGAGTGCGTCAAATCTAACTGGACGTGTGTATTTTGACGTGACGATTCCGAGTGGTCATCGCTTTACATCGACTTCCTAATGTACCTAGTTCTTGTGTTCTCGGACACGGCGACTGTGAGGACACTGGGTAGTCGCCCGATCTCATTGAGTTCACGACAATCCACTGAATTGTCAGCAATTCCACTAGAAGCAGTAATAGCTGTGGTCATATCGGTTTCCAACATTCATCCCTTCTCCTATACAAGTGACCATACAACAAGCAGCACCACTGTATTACCAAGGGTAATCGCTATGAAAGCTGGTGCAAACGGCTGCAATTGAACTAGTAAACGCTTAGGGTAACGTCCCCACGTATATTTTCTGCCTGAGTGTTTCACGTTTAAAAGTGGACTCAAGGCATTAGCCTGCAATTCAGGTTGATGAGGCATTTGGGTGCAACAATTGGTGTATATAGTGTGCCTTGTCGGTAACCGACGGTTTTTTTACGAAGGCAGAGCATGGCAGTACGATCGATTACCTGTAAAATCCTGCACTGCTGAAAGTTTATTGAGTTCGGAGAGAGCTCAGTGGGGCAAGCAGTAGTTGCATAGATGACTACCACCTATCAGTATCCCTTCATCGAATAAGATTTGCGAACGACTAGCACGACCACTATCACCTACAGCAATCACCTATATCTTCGTGATCTTTATCTTACCGTCCAGTATAACCCGTTAAGCTAGTGCGATTCCGTCATCGGACAGGGTGAAACGATGCGAAATGTGAGAACCTGTTCGCAGGCTATTGAGCTGCATCAGCATGAGTGGACGGCATTAACTAGGTGTGTAAGGACATCCCAATGTGGAGCTAATGCATTCAGTTGATGTTAGCCGAATGTCAAGAGCATGTATTTCTATAATATGTAATGACAACCATTGAATTTCTGACTTTTTCGAAGACCCGTCAAGCAAGCTCGTTCTTCGATGAGGCTGCTTTATGCCTCACTACCGGCATGGGCTAATTAATATCAAGCCTAAGTAGGCTGCTGAGAACAAGTGGTATATTTAAAAGACAGGAGAAAAACCGTAGGCCTTTATCGGAAAAGCAGGCTGTAATTTAGCAAGCTAAATAAGTCAAAAGATTACAACCAGTAGCGTTTGTTAAGCATTTTAACAAACGGTTTAGATAGGACCATGGGTTGGTGTAATTTGAACTTAGGCGGCCTAATGTTGCAACATTTTAAGGTTTACGTGTCAGTTTAATAGTGTTAACTGCTGCACGGCCTATGCAATCAGTGAACTAGCCAGCAGCTTGGCATAGCATAGATTTTGCAGCAAGTCAACACACTAATCGTTCACAACTCATGATTCTAGCCAGTACGTAAACATTGAGCCACGAGTAGATGTCTGTATTTCTGACAATGAGAATGCTGATAACGCTAGAGATCTTGTTGTTTTCAGGGACAGCTTGAACTAGAACTGTGAAATTTCTGCATTAAAAAACAGTAGGCACTAAGCACATACCTCTAACGGCAAACCTAACAGTTACTATGAACAAGTGCACGGGGGCTAACGACCTGAGAAGCCATCACTTTTCTATGGATCAGAAGTTGCTTATAGGTTGTACAGAGATTCTTTTTTCTATTATTCGATGACGTCAACCTCTTACTGCATACCAGCTGCATTGAAATATGAATGGCTCTACCTGGAATTTGTAGAAGCCGTCGTTTAGGCATGTATATGTTTACGTTAGATGTTACGTGTCGGTTTTCACTTGTGAATTTCTTATTCTTTACCATACCTTTCATCTGTTACAAATGTCGTTTAGCTCGAGGAGCTCGATATCAGCTGGAATGAATCTCTCGGAAAAGTACCTTCATTCTTATGTCAACTGAAAGCACTGAAGAAGCTTAGCATTGGGGGTTGCGGCCTGTCAAGTCAGCCTGATGGTTTGGAACGGCTGACATCGGTAAGGTTGTATAAAGCACTGAAACGTGTTTGTTTATTTCTTGCTGGGGTGGGCCTGCAAGTATTGTTTACTAGCAGGATTAGTACATTTTCTGGGCTACCTACTGAAAATTATTTATAGCATGCCTAGATTGCATGGGCTTGCATGTCCTCTGCAGATAGTGCAATGACTAAATGACCTCTAATTATGTTTTTAAAATTCTTTTGTAGTTTTAGGCCAATGCACGGACCAGTTAAAAATTGGTTTTCCTCAACATTTTAAATCGCTATTTAACGATAATGTTTAAGTAATGACATTCTTAGCTTATTGAAGAGTTTCTGTTTGTACTGCTGCAAAGTATTCTCATCGGCAATTACAGCCTCTTGTACATGGGAACGTGGTATCACGTACGAGCGGAATTTAAAAACACGACGACCTCGATTGTTAAAAGGACGCACTTTTCACCGTCGGCCCTGAAGGAAGATGGATTCAACTGTTGAGCAATAATGATATGCAGCTTAAATTCTTCTTTTAGGAATACTCTTAAAATTCTAGCACAAGCCCTAATAAAGCGGGCACCTCGGCATGCTTTTAGGTCGCAGAGAGAATCTACATACTGTGTAGCAGAATAGGATTACAAATAAAGTACACCCACCGGTCAGGAGCATACAAGCAGCAGCTAATAACGGGCTTGGGTGTGGGAAATCTCTTCGATCGAGGGCTTAGTTGAAAGGAACGAATAAACAACGTAAAATAGGCATCAAAAGAAGTTCAAGTCCTGCCATAACTCACTACTTGCCCCCGAGCTGCTCAATAGTTTGGCTTGCTGTCACTCAGATGAGAATTGAGCAAGAATAATGCAGCTAAGCTGGAAATCCTGCACTTTCTAAGTGTTCGACAGTGTAAAAGGTTTTCTTACTGCGTGTAGCAACAGTTTTCTTTGCATTTCCATGTGGTAATCGACTCAGGATTAGGTGGTACTAACGTTCTTCCACTGCTGCCAGTTATGAATGTGCTCGTGCATTTGCAGGCAGGCTGGTTGGGGGCACCTTATCCGTGTCGTTGATGGTATGTCTTAACCCTTACGTCAGAGAGCTTCATCGAGGAGACACTTTCGATAAACGTCTAAGCTATTGACTTACAATGCATACTAATCCCATCATCTGACCTTTAGAAATATGTAAGAGTGAGTCAAATCTAACTGGACGTGTGTATTTTTGACGTGACGATTCCGAGTTGTCATCGCTTTACATCGACTTCCTAATGTACCTAGTTCTTGTGTTCTCGGACACGGCGACTGTGAGGACACTGGGTAGTCGCCCGATCTCATTGAGTTCACGACAATCCACTGAATTGTCAGCAAATCCACTAGAAGCAGTAATAGCTGTGGTCATATCGGTTTCCCACATTCATCCCTTCTCCTGTACAAGTGACCATACAACAAGCTGCACCACTGTATTACCGAGGGTAATCGCTATTAAAGCTGTTGCAAACGGCTGCAATTAAACTAGTAAACGCTTAGGGTAACGTCCCCACTTATATTTTCTGCCTGAGTGTTTCACGTTTAAAAGTGGACTCAAGGCATTAGCCTGCAATTCAGGTTGATGAGGCATTTGTGTCCAACGATTGGTGTATATAATGTGCCTTGTCGGTAACCGACGGTTTTCTTTACGATGGTGGAGCACGGCAGTACGATCGATTACCTGTAATATCCTGCACTGCTGAAAGTTTACTGAGTTCGGAGAGAGCTCGGTGGGGCATGCAGTAGTTGCATAGATGACTACCACCTATCAGTATCCCTTCATCGAATAAGATTTGCGAACGACTAGCACGACCACTATCACCTACAGCAATCACCTATATCTTCGTGATCTTTATCTTACCGTCCAGTATAACCTGTTAAGCGAGTGCAATTCCGTCAGCGACAGGGTGAAACGATGCGAAATGTCACAACCTGTTCGCAGGCTATTGAGCTGCATCAGCATGAGTGGACGGCATTGACTAGGTGTGTAAGACATCCCACCGTGGAGCTAATGCATTCAGTTGATCTTAGCCGAATTTCAAGAGCACGTATTTCTATAATATGTAATGACAACCATGGAATTACTGACTTTTTCGAAGACCCGTCAAGCAAGCTCGTTCTTCGATGGGGCTTCTTTATGCCTCACTACCGGCATGGGCTAATTATTATTAAGCCTAACTGGGCTGCTGAGAAGAAGTGGTATATTTAAAAGACAGGAGAAAAACTGTAGGCCTTTATCGGAAAAGCAGGCTGTAATTTAGCAAGCTAAATAGGTCAAAAGATTACAACCAGTAGCGTTTGTTAAGCGTTTTAACAAACGGTTTTGATAGGACCTTGGGTTGGTGTAATTTGAACTTAGGCGGCCTAATGTTGCAACATTTTAAGGTTTATGTGTCAGTTTAATAGTGTTTACTGCTGCACGGCCTATGCAATCAGTGAACTAGCCAGCAGCTTGGCATAGCATAGATTTTGCAGCAAGTGAACACAGTAATCGTTCACAACTCATGATTCTAGCCAGTACGTAAACATTGAGCCACGAGTAGATGTCTGTATTTCTGACAATGAGAATGCTGATAACGCTAGAGATCTTGTTGTTTTCAGGGACTGCTTGAACTAGACTTGTGAAATTTCCGCATCAAAAAACAGTATGCACTATGCACATACCTGTAGTGGCAAACGTATCAGTTACTATGAACAAGTGCATCGGGGCTAACGACCTAAGAAGCCATCACTTTTTTATGGATAAGAAGTTGCTTATAGGTTGTACAGAGATTCTTATTTCTATTATTCGATGACGTCAACCTCTTACTGCATACCAGCTGCATTGAATAATGGTGGGCTCTACCTGGAATTTGTAGAAGCCGTCGTTTAGGCATGTACGTGTATACGTTAGATGTTACGTGTCGGTTTTCACTTGTGAATTTCTTATTCTTTAACATACCTTTCGTCGGTTACAAATGTCGTTTAGCTCGAGGGGCTCGATATCAGCGGGCATACAACTATAAAAAAAGTACCTTCATTCTTATGTCAACTGAAAGCACTGAAGAAGCTTAGCATTGCGGATTGCGGCCTGTCAAGTCTTCCTGAAGTTTTGGAACATCAGGGATCGGTAAGGTTGTATGAAGCACTGAAACGTGTTTGTTTATTTCTTGCTGGGGTGGGCCTGCAAGTATTGTTTACTAGCAGGGTTAGTACATTTTCTGGGCTACCTACTGAAAATTATTTATAGCATGCCTAGATTGCATGTGCTTGCATGTCCTCTGCAGATATTGCAATGACTGAATGACCTCTAATTATCTTTTTAAAATTCTTTTGTAGTTTTAGGCCGATGCACGGACAAGTTAGGAATTGGTTTTCCTCAACATTTTAAATCGCTATTTAACGATAATGTTTAAGTAATGACATTCTTAGCTTATTGAAGAGTTTCTGTTTGCACGGCTGCAAAGTATTCTCATCGGCAATTACAGCCTCTTGTACATGGGAATATGGTTTCTCATACGGGCGGAATTTAAAAACACGACCACCTCGATTGTTAAAAGGACGCAGGTTTTCCCGTCGGCCCTGAAGGAAGATGGATTCAACAGTTGAGCTCTAATAATATGCGGCTTAAATTCTTGTTTTAGGAATACTCTTAAAATTCCTTCACAAGCCCTAATAAAACTGGCACCTCGGCATGCTTCTAGGTTGCAGAGAGAATCGAAATACTGTCTTGCAGAATAGGATTACGAATCAAGTACACCCACCGGTCAGGAGCATACAAGCAGCAGCTAATAATGAGCTTGGGTGGAGTAAACCTCTTCGATCGAGGGCTTAATTGAAAGGTACGAATAAACAACGTAAAATAGGCATCTAAAGAAGTTCAAGTCTTGCCATAACTCACTGCTTGCCCCCGAGCTGCTCAATAGTTGGGCTTGCTGTCACTCAGATGAGAAATGAGCAAGAATAATCCAGCTAAGCTGGAAAACCTGCACTTTCTAAGTGTTCGACAGTGTAAAAGGTTTTCTTACTGCGTGTAGCAGCAGTTTGCTTTGCATTTCCATGTGGTTATCGATTCAGGATTAGGTGGTACTAACGTTCTTCCACTGCTGCCCCTTATGAATGTGTCGTGCATTTGCAGGCGGGCTGGCTTGGGGCACCTTATCCGTATCGTTGATGGTATGTCTTCACCCTTACGTCAGAGAGCTTCATTGAGGAGACACTTTCGATAAACGTCTAAGCTATTGACTTACAATGCATACTAATCCCATCATTTCACCTTCAGAAATATGTAACAGTGCGTCAAATATAACTGGACGTGTGTATTTTGACGTGACAATTCCGAGTGGTCATCGCTTTACATCGACTTCCTAATGTACCTAGTTCTTGTGTTCTCGGACACGGCCACTGTGAGGATCCTGGGTAGTCGCATGATCTCATTGAGTTCACGACAATCCACTGAATTGTCAGCAATTCCACTACAAGCAGTAATAGCTGTGGTCATATCGGTTTCCCACATTCATCCCTTCTCCTGTACAAGTGACCATACAACAAGCTGCACCACTGTATTACTGAGGGTAATCGCTATTAAAGCTGGTGCAAACGGCTGCAATTAAACTAGTAAACGCTTAGGGTAACGTCCCCACGTATATTTTCTGCCTGAGTGTTTCACGTTTAAAAGTGGACTCAAGGCATTAGCCTGCAATTCAGGTTGATGGGGCATTTGGGTGCAACAATTGGTGTATATAATGTGCCTTGTCGGCAACCGACGGTTTTTTTTACGATGGCAGAGCATGGCAGTACGATCGATTACCTGTAAAATCCGGCACTGCTGAAAGTTTATTGAGTTCGGAGAGAGCTCAGTGGGGCAAGCAGTAGTTGCATAGATGACTACCACCTATCAGTATCCCTTCATCGAATGTTTTGCGAACTACTAGCACGACCACTATCGCCTACAGCAATCACCTATATCTTCGTGATCTTTATCTTACCGTCCAGTATAACCTGTTAAGCGAGTGCAATTCCGTCAGCGACAGGGTCAAACGATGCGAAATGTGAAAACCTGTTCGCAGGTTATTGAGCTGCATCAGCATGAGTGGACGGCATTAACTAGGTGTGTAAGACATCCCACCGTGGAGCTAATGCATTCAGTTGATCTTAGCCGAATTTCAAGAGCACGTATTTGTATAATATGTAATGACAACCATGGAATTACTGACTTTATCGAAGACCCGTCAAGCAAGCTTGTTCTTCGATAAGGCTGCTTTATGCCTCACTACCGGCATGGACTAATGATTATTAAGCCTAACTGGGCTGCTGAGAAGAAGTGGTATATTTAAAAGACAGGAGAAAAACTGTAGGCCTTTATCGGAAAAGCAGGCTGTAATATAGCAAGCTAAATAGGTCAAAAGATTACAACCAGTAGCGTTTGTTAAGCGTTTTAACAAACGGCTTAGATAGGACCTTGGGTTGGTGTAATTTGAACATTAGGCGGCCTAATGTTGCAACATTTTAAGGTTTATGTGTCAGTTTAGTAGTGTTATCTGCTGCACGGCCTATGCAATCAGTGAACTAGCCAGCAGCTTGGCATAGCATAGATTTTGCAGCAAGTCAACACACTAATCGTTCACAACTCATGATTTTAGCTAGTATGTAAACATTGAGCCACGAGTAGATGTCTGTATTTCCGACAATGTGAATGCTGATAACGCTAGAGATTTTGTGGTTCTCAGGGACTGCTTGAATTAGAACTGTGAAATTTCAGCATTAAAAAAAGTAGGCACTAAGCACATACCCCTAACGGCAAACCTAACAGTTACTATGAACAAGTGCATGGGGGCCAACGACCTAAGAAGCCATTACTTTTCTATCGATAAGAAGTTGCCCATAGGTTGTACAGAGGTTCTTTTTTCTATTATTCGATGACGTCAGCCTCTTACTGCATACCAGCTTCATTGAAATATGAATGGCTCTATCTGGAATTTGTAGAAGCCGTCGTTTAGGCATGGATATGTATACGTTAGATGTTACGTGTTGGTTTTCACTTGCGAATTTCTTATTCTTTAACATACCTTTCATCTGTAACAAATGTCGTTTAGGTCGAGGAGTGCAATATGAGCTGGAATGTAACTCTCGGAAAAGTACCTTCATTCTTATGTCAACTGAAAGCACTGAAGACGCTTAGCATTCGGTGTTGCGGCCTGTCAAGTCTGCCTGATGGTTTGGAACGGCTGACATCGGTAAGGTTGTATAAAGCACTGAAACGTGTTTGTTTATTTCTTGCTGGGGTGGGCCTGCAAAAATTGTTTACTAGCAGGGTTAGTACATTTTCTGGGCTACCTACTGAAAATTGTTTATAGCATGCCTAGATTGCATGTGCTTGCATGTCCTCTGCAAATAGTGCAGTGACTGAATGACCTCTAATTATCTTTTTAAATTTCGTTTGTAGTTTTAGGCCAATGCACGGACCAGTTAGAATTTGGTTTTCCTCAACATTTCAGATCGCCATTTAATGATAGAATTTCAGTGAGCACATTCCTAGCTGATTAAAGAGTTTCCCTTAAACGGCTGCAAAGTAGTCTCATCGTCGATAACAGCCTCTTGTACCTGGGAATATGGTATCACGTACTGGCAGAATTTAAAAACACGATCACCTCGATTGTTAAAAGGAGGCACTTTTCACCCTCGGCCCTGAAGGTAGATGGATTCAACTGTTTAGCAATAATAATATGCAGCTTAAATTCTTCTTTTAGGAATACTCTTAAAATTCCTGCTCAAGCCCTAATAAAACGGGCACCTCGGCATGCTTCTAGGTCGCAGAGAGAATCGAAATACTGTGTAGCAGAATAGGATTACAAATAAAGTACACCCACCGGTCAGGAGCATACAAGCAGCAGCTAATAATGAGCTTGGGTGTGGGAAATCTTTTCGATCGAGGGCTTAATTGAAAGGAACGAACAAACAACGTTAAATAGGCATCAAAAGAAGTTCAAGTCCTGCTATAACTCACTACTTGCCCCCGAGCTGCTCAATAGTTAGGCTTGCTCTCACTCAGATGAGGAATGAGCAAGAATAATCCAGCTAAGCTGGATACCCTTGCACATTCTAAGTGTTCGACAGTGTAAAAGGTTTTCTTACTGGGTGTAGCACCAGTTTGCTTTGCATTTCCATGTGGTAATCGATTCAGGATTAGGTGGTACTAACATTCTTCCACTGCTGCCCCTTATGAATGTGTCGTGCATTTGCTGGCAGGCTGGTTGGGGGCACCTTATCCTTGTTGTTGATGGTATGTCTTCACCCTTACGTCAGAGAACTTCGTCGAGGAGACACTTTCTATAAACGTCTAAACTACTGACTTGCAATGCATACTAATCCCATCATTTGGCCTTTAGAAATATGTAACAGTGCGTCAAACCTAACTTTACGTGTCTATTTTGACGTGACAATTCGGAATGATCATCGCTTTACATCGACTTCCTAATGAACCTAGTTCTTGTGTTCTCGGACACGGCGACTGTGAGGACACCGGGTTGTCGCCCGATCTCATTGAGTTCACTTAAATCCACTGAATTGTCAGCAATTCCACTAGAGGTAGTAATAGCAGTGGTCATATCGGTTTTCCACATTCATCCCTTCTCCTGTGCAGGTGACCATACAATAAGCTGCACCACTGTATCACCGAGGGTAGTTGCTATTAAAGCTGGTGCAAACGGCTGCAATTAAACTAGTAAACGCTTAGGGTAACGTCCCCACGTGTATTTTCTGCCTGAGTGTTTCACGTTTGAAAGTGGACTCAAGGCATTAGCCTGCAATTCAGCTTGATGAGGCATTTGGGTCCAACAATTGGTGTATATAATGTGCCTTGTCGGTAACCGACGGTTTTTTTTACGATGGTGGAGCACGGCAGTACGATCGATTACCTGTAAAATCCGGCACTGCTGAAAGTTTACTGAGTTCGGAGAGAGCTTGGTGGGGCATGCAGTAGTTGCATAGATGACTACCACTTTTCAGTATCCCTTCATCGGATAAGATTCGCGAACGACTAGCACGACGACTATTACCTACAGCAATCATCTATATGTTCGTGATCTTTCTTTCCAGTACAACCTGTTAAGGGCATGCAATTCCGTCTTCCGACTTAGTCAACCGATGCAAATGTCAGAACCTGTTCGCAGGTTATTGAGCTGCATCAGCATGAGTGGACGGCATTAACTAGGTGTGTAAGGACATCCTAACGTGGAACTAATGCATTCAGTTGATTTTTGCCGACTGTCAAGAGCACGTATTTGTATAATGTGTAATGACAACCATGGAATTACTGGCTTTTTCGAAGACCAGTCAAGCAGGCTTGTTTTTTGTTGAGGGTCCTTTAAGGAGGTATTATTAAAGATTCGTCGTTCAGACGTTTTAATTAAACATCTTATTTATTGACTTACTATCCGTACTGATCTAATTTTCTAAGCTCTGCAAATATATAACGTTGGGTCCGATTTAACTAGACGTGTATATTTTGATGTGATAATTACGAGTGATCATCGTTTGACATTTACTTTCTAACGTACCTAGTTCTTGCGATCCTCGACACGACGACTATGAGGACACTAGCTAGTCTTCAAATCTAATGTAGTATACTGAAATCTACTGAATCATCAGCCATTCTATTAGAAGCAGTCACAGCTGTGGTCATATCGGTTTCCCATGTTCTCCCCTTCTCCCGTACGAGCGACCATAAAACAAGTTGTACCACTATGTTACAGAGGGTAATCGCTATTGAAGCTGGTGCAATTGGTTGTAATTAACTAGCGATCGCTTAGGGTTGAGTTTTCTTTTATTTTCTACTCAAGGGTTTTACGTTTGAAAGTGGAGGTAAGGCAATAGCATAAATTCGGGTTGTGGAGGCACTTGGGTCCAACGAGTTGTGTGTGTAATGTGCCCCGTTGGTCACCGAAGTTTTCGTAAAATATTTCAGAGGATGTGGCAACGACCGTTAATAGGCAAAATTTACTTGTGTTGAAGTTTTGGGCGTTCGGAGAGAGTTTATTCGTGCAAGCAGTTGTTGCACGGATCACTACCACCTTTCAGTATCCCTTCATTGAATTAGATTCTCGAACCATTACCAATGCAACTATCGTCCACAGCAATCACGTGTACGTTCGTTACGTATTCCTCCATTCGCACCAGCGTCCGCTAAGCCAGTGAAATTACATATGCCGACTGACTTTAACGATGCTAACTGTGGAAGCTGTTCGTAGGTTATGGAGCTGCATCTGAGTGATTGGACGGCATTCACTGTCTTCTAGACGATATTGCGCCCTGCTGCTAATACATCCAGTTTAGGGGAGGTACCCGAATGGCAGGAAGCACGTTCTTGTCTGACATCGGTCAAAAAACATAGAAGAATTGACTTTTTTAAAAGGCCCATCGAAAAAGCTCACTTTTCGAGATTCCGGCATTATGCCTAAACACAGGCATAGCCTAATTATATTGCATACTAACGGGGACGCTGAGACTAAGTGATCTTTGTTTAGGCAAAAGAAAAACCTGAATCGTTCCGTGTAAATGCACCGTACGATTTAGCAAGCCGATTACGTGAATGATTACAAACGTTAGTGTTTGGTTAGCGTTTAAAAATACAGTTTTCACAGACATTGGTTTGTTTTTTTTTAACGTTACGCGACCCAAGGCTACAACATTTAAAGGTTTCAATTTCAGTAAATTGTATCGATTGCTGCAGGATGTAAGCCAGCAGTGATGTTAACAGCAGCTGGTGACCTGATATACTTTCTACAAGTCAGTGAGCTACTCTTCCCGAAACCACAAAGCTGGCCTTTTCCAAAACTTTGAGCCGTTAGTAGATCTCTATATTTCTGCCACCAATCAATGCTAATGGCCATGATCGTTTTTGTGCTTTAAACTGACAACCTGAATTTGTACTGTGAATTGTATTCGTTGGAAAACCGCTGGTTGTGACCACATAAATTCAAGAGCCAAACTGATCACTCGTTACTAACTAGTGCTTGGTTGCTAATGACGTAAGCAGGCCATTATCGTTACTTGTATAAGAAGGGGCTGATAGGTTACAAAGAGATTGTCATCTCAAACATTCAATTACATTCAGCTCTTACTGCATACCTGCTGCATTCGAATATGGTGGGTTTGCCTTGAAGGTTGTGGCAATCTTAATTCTGGTATGTATGTAGACATCTTAAATGATTTTAGTCGGTTTTTACCTGCGAATTTTTTTCTTTTACGTATCTTTCATCGGCTCCCGATGCCTTACAACTCGAGGAGCTCAATATCGGCCCTAATATCAATCGGCTTTTTGCCATCAAGCGAGCTAGTACTAACAATTCGACCACTGTTCCTATGCTACATACAGAGGCTGTCTTGAAAGAGATTAAGTTTTCTTAGGGTGTTATACAAACGTATTATTCTTATCCTATTATCTTTGTCTCCTTTGTCCATGAGACACCTAAATAGCAAAGGTTAATCAATCGCCGATCTGCGAAGCTGACCTATTTCTGGCTAACCCAACTAGGATCGATTCCCTGAAATAAAATTTGGCTTCTAATAAGCTCTGCTTTTCTTAGCTGATGACTGGACGGTAGGTAATATTAAAGTTAGCTATCTTGTTTACCTTTTTGTTTCTAAAACTTCGACCTTTATTGCTAGGAGAGGAAAGATTTCACAGTGTTCTCTTTCGAGAAACGGTTTGGTGAAACGGAACTTATGTTTTTAATTGACTTATATTTGCCCTGGTTAGGGCGTGGTTAAGCTGACCAATCAAAAATATTAGCTAAGATGGCCTGTGGAATCTAAATCAATCATGTGGAATCTAAGGCTCTTGAAATTGCTAGATATCTGATGTCGAGTTATTAAGGCTCAAATCGAAGGAATATTATTTCAAGAAAGGTCATAAGTATCAGTCGAGATGAGCCGTTAAGTTACGAACTACATGTAGAAGGTATGACTGTTTATGGTTTTTATAAGTAAAGATTATTATAATAATAACGATGTACTTTTTTTTATTTACCTGACTGAGTCTTTCTGTCGTAGTTTTTCTTATTACACGACATGTTTGATAATAACCAAGTTCTGCTGTCGTATATTTATTTTAGTAGGCTCTATTTTGGCAATATTGTTTATTCGAACTAGCAGTCGGACTAGTGTGCAGAGGTGTAGTACTAAGGCACTAATGAAAACTCCTGAGAATAGCTATCCTACATTTCGGGCTAAGGTTGTTTGAATATTGGCCGATAAAACAGTCCAAAATATAAGCTCTTTCAACTTGTGGTCGACTGTGGGCGATTTCTAAGCTACTAGATAGGTTTGGTCCATAAAGTCCAAGTTTGATCCGATCTAAGTGTCAATGTCGTTACTCCGAGAAACAATCGTAATCTGGTGCCAAATAGTGTTTTTAATAGTTGTAGCATAGGTCAGCTGAATTCAATTAATATGTTAATGAACGCAATATTGAGTTTATATCTAGCAACGGATAGAAAGATCTGTAGATGCCAAAAATGAGGAGGCCTTAAATCGAATACTCCAATGCAAAGCTCCGGGTAGTTCTTACTCTGACCTAATGGGCCTGGCATTGCTTGACTCCTTCATACCTTGCTGTACTTATGTAACTGTTTCAGTGTCTTCGTGGTCTTAGGGTCTCCAAGGACGATAACTTAGATGCATCAGTCTAATGCTTTATGACCATTGGCAGCTGAGATTTTGGCTCTGCCAGTAACATTCTTGCCAACTAATCCACACAATTCTTACTACAGGACATATACATATTTACTCTCCTTTTCCTGAATGCAGCACACACATTCAGTCTAGCTTTCATGAGCTGCTGTATCAATGCCCTTCTCTGTTTGCCATACTTTCTGGGTCACAGCAATGCTCGTGACTTTGTCATTGTGGCACAAGATGACATTCGCTGGCAATGACTTGCACACTGAAAGTTGCTTTCGCTTTGAATGTAATGTATCTACGTCTGTAACTCAACAAGCAGGAGAGTTTTGTATAGCTCACTCACAGCCTAAGCGGCTTTCGGTACGCATTCGGTAGCCAACAGACTTCGTCTCAGGTAACAAAGAAAAAGTGGGAAGCATAGCAGAGTCAGGAGAGCAGTTGAAGTAGTAAGTACCATAGAAGTAGCAGCTCAGGACCGCTGAAAAGGATGTGCCATAGTCGGCAGTAGGAGAGTAGTTGTCGTTGCTTAAGGAGAACCCCAGCCGTTGTGGCTTTTCAAGTTACATATAGAGGTAAGACACTAACTTATAGGCTTCCTGGCGAACAATGACCAGCGGCACTGATATCCCTCACTACGTTGGGATCTGAGACAGTTTAGCAATGTGCTAGTTATTCTGATGTGCATCGAAAGGCCTTTCAGAATGGTTCTGGTTATGACTTGTGCCATATGCTTTTGAGAGATCTTTACCAAGCAGCAGTATTGATTTACCCTGATCCAGCTAGTTTTGAAGGTCGCTCTTAGCCCTTAGTGAAAGGAACACAAAAGCCCAAATGTCCGTGCAGCAATTGTCTGTGATGCAATAGCCGACTGCACCAAATTAAGAATGGAGGCCCCTGAGACTGGTTCTACACTGCTTGTCTCTGTCTGGTAGTCCATGAGCACTGGCTTGACAGACATTCGTATTTACCTATTTGCCAGCAGCCATGATTGTTGCACATATTTTCTTAGTTGGAGGTCTTTTGGGCTTCAAACAACCGGTTGAAATCTTACCCTGATGTGACTTTGCATATGAAGAATCTTCGTTGGCTTGACCTTTCGAACAACAACTACACGGTAGGTGTGCTTCATGCGTTATATTCCTTCAGTCGTCGTTTGCGGGTCCAGTAAATGGAAATTGAACAGTTAGAAGGCATAGCAGCGGTTTTTCATTCTGTCTCTGTATGCTTTTTGCTTTTATATGTTCGTTTCCACTATTAATATTAGTACATTGAAGGCAACAATGAAGCAAGAAACTTCAAGAAAAATCCTTAAATTTTTCGCTTGGGTATTTTCAAAATTACTTGACTAAGTTCTAGTAAATAGATTTTGTTCGTTGTAGGCAGTCTACAAATTTATTGTTCTAATTATAATCAACATTATTGGTAATATCAGAAACCATCTATCCCACTTTTACTGTAAGGTTCTTGTGCAGCTACTTCTCCCGTTGGTACTATTCCTGTTTTGGAATGCCACCTGTTGCAGAAAGCAGCCGATAGCTTGGGGGTCTGTTGTTCCTACCAGTCGCCATAAGCCCCACAGGCTTGACTTTAACGTTCTGGGCTACTTTTTACATTTGGAGTGTGACCGATCCTAATAATCTCCTTGTCTAGGGCAGGGGCACGTCACGAACGAAGTTTCCGGCTCTAGTTTGTTAAATGGTTTGTATTGTAAGCTCGTGATAAACACAGAGAAGTTAACAGTTACCAGGTAGCACTCATGACAAGCTTTAGAGTAAATGGCATAGGGTAAACAAAGCTGTATGCACACGAGTGCGAAGCGACTGCAAAACCACTGCGACGGGAACATTCAAACTGAAGCACCTCGGTATGAACACCAGTTTATTTTCCCTTAAGTCCTAATATACACGTTTCCCGGTCGAGATCTGAATGTATAGAGTACGAGTTTAATTTGCTCCGTGCCAGAGATCTTAACTCCAAAAACTCGTGTCAAGTTATTTTTCCGTATTAAATTACTTAAAATTTAAATAATCAGCGAAGGAGGTCCAGTAAACTGCGACTTTCGTCACATCCTTTAAATTAAAAAATTTACTAATAAATAAATAATATTATTCTAAAAACGGTACAATAGAATGTCTTGCAAAAAACTGGTGGCATCAATCCTTACCTACAGGAATAACTTGGAGATCAGACGACTTGAAGATGCTAATAGAGTTGGAGGAGAAAGGCTGAAATGAATATCTGAATCTAATTAACTGACTTTTGCCTTTTTCGCCATGCTTTCCTCGCTTTCAGTTTATTTGCAGGGCCTTTATGGGAACGAGCCTATTGTTATCAGTTGTGCTATGAACTCTCACAGGATGATATTGCCTAAAAGGACTACAGTACATACTTAGTTGTTCCTGCCGTCGTCGGATTTGACACTGGAATCTGGCGATCTTGAGCGTCCAAGCACCGTGATGGCTTTCTCGAGTCTGACTGAGAGCGAACTAATAGGCCTGAGCTTGGCCTCATACCTGGGTTATAGGTCTGTGGGGGTTGACTTCGTCTTGTCGCTCGGAAGGTTGACGAGCAGTGCAGCTTGCACTGATGGCAAACGAAGTCACTGACCTCCCAACAATTTATATTTACAATGTAACTGAAGTCGCGAGGCGTTCCCTCCACGTGCAGTTCAGGGAGCTGGAGACGGACGACACGTCAGCTCACGGCTGTAAGAGCTGAACAAGACTGCCGGTGTCAAAGGATCACATCACTTCCCGGCCATTCAATAATGTCTTCACCCACACTCTGCGGGAAGGACCTGGCTGCAGAGGCATTGTGCACTCCTGCCCTGGTCAGGCTAGGGCTGGGCGAGTTAGTGAGTCCACAACGGTTTCCTTTAATCGCCATGTGATTACGTTAAATGATATAATCCGAAAACCTCGGGGAAAGCAAAAGCAGGGCCCGACCGCGTTTCCGGCGCCTCGGGCAAAATTTTTGGATTGGGTGGCTTTGATAAAAGTTATTGCTCTGAAGTAGGCCTAGGTTATGTCCGTGGTGCATCCGGCAGAGATTCCTGCAACGCCGAAGGCTCTCTTGTTGTCTGTTTGGTTTAACTAGCCTCGACGTACGTGGGCTTCAGCTGGTCGATTGAAATATTAAGTCGGAGGCCGGTGACGTTGACGTAAAAACGTTTTTCCGACCATGCGAGCACGATGTATTGGCCGTCGTAAGGTGGCTGGGCGGTCTACGAGCAGTGTCGTGGTGAACGATGACTTAGGCGAAATGCTGCAGGTCCTCGGCGAACGTAAGATGGGCCAGCTTAATCTGGAGGCGGTACAGTGCTGAGGCTGCTCACGTGCTCGACGGGTGTCTTGAAAAATAGGGCGACGTCTGATCTGCAGGCCGGTGTCTCGGCTGCACTTACGAAACCCCCCAGGCAAGCACTGGATCTCCCCATAGACTAGCTTGACCGATGGCTGGCCGATGTTTCTTAGCTAGTTTGGTCTAGTGGTTAAGGTGCTCACCCGACCAAGGTCTGGCTGAGATCGTGGGCTGGAGCCCCAAGGCATATGTGAAGCGCCTGATAGAGTTCCTTAATATAGCACCTGAAATTCTCTTGGGGCACTAAATAAACGAGTTATAAATGTTATATATATGTCAGGCTTTTCAGCAGTGCCGATTTCGAGAAGTATGAGGGGCAGTGCCTTTAGCCATGAATGTGGACTGCTACTTGCCGGCAATGAGTGCTGCCTTGAGCTGTCGGTGCAGGTGCTCTATCATGCCGTAAGCGACCGGTTAGTAAGCCGATGTACGAATTTGCTGCATTGCTGTGGCTTTCATGAGCTCAAGCCACAGGAACTACTCGAATCGTCCTCCCTGGTCAGAAGTCGGCAGCTCAGAGATGCTGTAGCTTGATGTACAACCGTAGACAAATGCTTGTGTGACGGTGGAAACGGATATGTCGGTCAGAAAAAATGCTTCAGACCAGCGAATGAAACGGTCGACAACCATAGCTCAATATTGCTAGCTCCATCGGTGTGAGGTAGTGGGCCGATGAGGTCTACGTAAACATGATTGAATTGACACAACTCGGTGGGAAACTGCCGGTCAGGTGTCGAAGTATGCCGAGCGCATTGTCAGGCGATGCAGGCTCGGGCTAAAAAGCGAATGTCTGAATTCATATTAGTCACACGCATGATGCGATCAGACGCAGTGTAACTTCTATTCCGGGGTGTGGAAGTCCGTGCAGTTGGTCGAAGATTCGTCGACAGAAAGCAGCCGGCAGGTATGCGGGCGATCGTGGCCACTTGAGCAGTCACATAAAATGGCTCCCTGCGAGTTCGGTTTCGGGACTGGTTGAAGGTGTAGGGTAGTTCGTGAAGAGAGGATTTCAGGCTCTTGCCTGAGCTGAGAGCTAGGGATACTGTACCGAAGGGACCAGGAGTAGTCGCCTACCCATGCTAAAACCTAACAGCTGCCTTTGTTTACGTTAGTGCATATGGCCAACTTCAGTAAAGATATGGCTTGCAAAATTTAAGTGAACGGTCTGTGTTCCTGGTGATTTTCCCTGGTTGGAGGAGCTATCCTTCAGAGCCAGGCGGATGTTTTTCCTACCAGTGTTACAGAGTAGTTTATTTAAAGTTTTTGTTTGTGCCATTGTTGACCGGCCTCTGCTCACCTGCAGGGCCTGCCAACACTTCCTTGAGCACCCCGTGCAGCTGGGCGTAGTCTTTCGGCAACGTCTTAAATTGCGCTCCGAGCTAACTTTAGTAAACAGGTTTCGAAAAATGCGAATCCACATACGAGCCACTTAGCTAGCTCGACGCCGCTCTCGGTGAGCCTTCACTCCGAGTCTAGCATCCTGCTGACTAAGTCATACCCGACTTGGCAATGCTCCAGCAGCATTCCTTCTCACGCGCCAAACTGCAGCTTTGTGCTGTAATAGCCTGCAATCAGATATTCCCCAAACCGGGTATACGCATGACCATTTAGAACAAAGTAGCAGATTCAAAGAGACTTTTATTCTCGTACATTAAATCAGCAACAGTTATCCTACTCAGGCTGACGTTTCCGGATAATATAAATATTGCATTCGTATAACGGCCTCTGGAAACCTACTCTCAATCTAGGCACTTTACATATACCACAAACGAAGCACGATCGCATCGTTAGTGGTAGCCTGCACAAATTTACCGAGGTTAGTCTGGTTAGAGGAGACATGCCAATTGTCAGAATGCAAATATAATTAATCCCATCATGTGCAGTGTCAGCTAGCTTAAAAAAACACAGGGCGAATCACAAATATTCGCCTAATGCTGTGATGAATTGTGGGTTTTAAGCTTCTCAAATTTTCCTCAGGTCGAGTACTGTATCTAACCATCAGCCAATATTCACTTCATGTTTTGGGAACATAGAAAGTATGAGAAATGTTTAGTTAGAGGGGTTTATTCGGAAAATTCGCGGTACGATGCAACGTATGGGTAGCTGGGAGGTATGGGAGTAGTTCCGATAGGCAGGCTGTAGACAGTGAAGCGATCTTAAAGTGAGTGACCCATCCTTGAAATATAGGCACTGCTAAATTGCAAGCCTGTGATCGGTGGCCAAAGGGGGCGTGATTTGCAACTGCGAAAGTCTCGACAACCGACGAGCCTACCTGCTGAGTTTGGCTCTAGCTGTAAGTACCTGATTTTTCACAGCTCAATATACTAGCAAGCTGAGAGTTTCAGAATTTGAAGCTAGATGTTACAAATGGATTGAAACAGTTAGATGTAGCATTCTTCTTTAGCCGGGCATGACTCGTGTCACCTATTTATTATATTAAAGTTAGGCAGACTAAAACTTGGACTCTATTTTGCTGCAATGTAGTTATCTATTGTTAGGTTACTTAAGACTGGGCACTTTGATTTCGTGCAGCCGTAACATAAGATATGCTGGCAGAGCCGATTCAGAACGTAAGTAGTCTGATTTCTCAGTACACTTGGTTGGCCGATAGCTACTGTCTAGTAAGTCGGTTTACAGTTATTTGATTTTAAAACATTTTCTTTAATCTGTGTGTATCTGTCATTAATACATGCAGCGATGGAGCTGGGATTGTTCTTCGACCTGCAGTGCTGTGAAGGATCAGAACGACTATGCAACTAGGAGCCATCTGCATAGAAGTGGAAGCCTAGATTGTGTTTGGTGGTCACATCTGCTACAAGGAGAGTGTAAGCCTTAAAATGAAGCATACCAAGCGAGGAGCCATTATTCCAGTAGTAGCCATTTTTTCATTATTCCAGAATCCATATTTCAGTTATTACAATACATTTACGTGTAACCTTCAGAAAACTAAATGTCAATCTGAGAACTTTACATATGCTATATGGAATGTACTAACCAAGTTATTGGTGGTAACATCCTCAAACCGCAGGCGTTGTGTACACAGCTATACGCTCAAGTCAAACGAATCATAAAGACCCACCTAGTCCTGTAATAAGCAGATGCATTTTAAGCTTATTTTAAAATGTCGTCATGTCAATGGACGTTTTGATGCGCATCAGTAGTGATTTCGAAGCTTTAGGAGCATAACAACTACTGTCAATTCTTTGTATTCTCCAACTGAGATATTATTAAATGATCCATAACTATCGCCAATGTTATTAGCAATCGCTAACTGCAAGCATATTATTTGAAAGACTTGCAAAATTATTTCAAAGACTTGCTTGTCGCCTGCATATCATTTGGTTACAGTTCTTACATTGCCCAGCCATTCAATTGAGGCCTTTACACACTCACATCGTAATAAAAGCGTTTTGTGTCATTTAATGTAGGCAGTTATCACAGAGCGTATGCAGTGTCTTATCTATGTCAACTTATAAAGTTTGATGTATATAAAAATCACCGGCATGAGAAAAAAGGTAAATTGTTTTACAGCCCCAACCCAGAACTGCTCCATTTGTTATCAGACTCCATGAATTATTAGACGAATGATCAGTGGTCACATATTAGGTAATAGTCTCGTGGTCCGCTAGAAGTTGAATGACCATCACTCCAGAATATTAGAGCTCAAGAACTATTGAGTGACGAAACTAGCTAAAGCCCAAGAGATCTGTCAATTATGCTTGTAACCTGTTCATGACTGTGCAAGTTAAGGTCAGATAATCATTGCCCGATTTAAATGAGTCATCTGAAGACCATGCCTCTGAACATGGCTGGTTTGGTCTTGCGGTTAAGGTGCTCGCCCCGACCAAGGTCTGACTGAGGTCGTGGGCTCGAGCCCCGACGCATATGTGAAGCGCCTGAATAGAGATTAAGTTCTCTTGGGGCGCTATATAAATGAATTATATATATTATATATATATATATATATATATGATTTATCATGTTACTCTTCCATTATAATGGCAAATGCTTTAGAAGACTCGAAGCCTTACTATATATATAATTTAGAAAAATTCTAATGTGCCACACTGTAAGAATTCTCTCCGATCTGTAGAGTATCCGTATTAAGCAGCTTGCAAAGACGTCTATCGTATCTATCACTTAATAATAATAATAATGATGCACTTGATATAGCGCCCTCAGATAACTTAATCTCTCTCTAGGCGCTTTACATTGGCTGCAAAGGGAAATTCAATTGAATGGTGAGTAATATCATGCTTGATAAACAATATGAATTACATGGTTAGGGGTGACATGCACAGGGTCAGCATGCAAATGTGGTTAGTGGCAGCATGCACAGTGTCAGCACAATAAGCACATTAATGACGAATCACACAGACCCACTAAATACTGTCCTAAATAGGTGTTTTTTAAAGATCGTTAGAAATGTGGTCAAGTCAGGGGATGATGTGACGCAAGTCGAGAGTGAGTTCCAGACTTTGGGAGCATACGAACTCAATGCACTGTCTAGTAAGGATTTGAGGTTTGTGCGAAGTATTGGTATCATTTTGCATTCCGAAAAGCGGGTGGTACGATGCTTGGCCTGTTGGGGGAGTAGATCTGAGAGGTAGGCTGGAGCCAAAGAATGAAGTGACCTAAAAGTGAGCGACAAAACCTTGAAGTCAATCTGTTGACTAGTAGCCAGTGCAGGTCGGCAAGAAGTGGTGTAATGTGGCCACTGAGATGAATTGATGAGGGACGAATGTAAGCTTGAATAAAAAGTTAAACCATGAACATAAATCTATACATAAATCATTGTTTTCTGCATTCTTTTTTGTTACAGTGTGCCTTAATCTTCGAACTTGCTAGCGACTGATTAGAAGGTATCCTTCTTGATGAAAAGCAAAGCGAAGCAGCATGGTCCTCACAGTATTTTCTCAGTTCTTACAATTGCGTTTAGTCGTGCCTGTAGAAGATTCAAAAGAGCTTTCTTCTCGTGGACCCACAGCTAGGCAATGGGCAACCACCTTGCCTTCTGTCTTAGTGGCAACACCTGACCTCTTCAGCCCGTTACGTAACACTTATTGTCATAAATCGAAACGGCAATAAGCCAAAGGCAGCACCATAATCTTTGCAAGGCCATTAATAGTTCTAGGCCACAAACTGGCCCTAGTCGGTATGGGAAAGCAAATGATGCGAATGATACCTAAACTATGAATATAGCAAAGTAGCCACAGCTGTCCTACTCAGGCTGAAGTTTCCGCATAATAATAATATCGCATTTGTATAAAGCCCTCTGAGAACGCAATCTCTATCTTGGCGCTTTTTGATATGCTACAAAGAAAGCATGATCGCATCGTTATTGGTGGCCTGCACAATTGTAACGAGGATAATCCGGCTAGAGGTGACATACTAAGGGTCAGGATGCAAATATAAGTTGTCGCAGCATCCAGTTTCACCAGGCTAATACAAAACCAAGGAAGAATCACAGTTATTCACCAAACGCTGTGATAGAAAATGGTTTTAGGCTTTTTAACATTTTTATCAGGTCCAGTAGGGTGTATAACCATCAGTCCGGATTAGGTTCATGTTTTGGGAGCCTATGAAGTTTAAGAAACGTTCCGTTAAAGGGGTGTACCGTTGCCTTGATCCCTCCATGACTTCGATCACCTCAAAATCACTCAACTCACTTGCTGCATGCATTTATGACATCCGCACATGGATGGCAGCACATTGTCTAAAACTAAACGATTATAAAACCAACTTACTAGTTATGGGCAAACCCAGTGTAATTCAGAAATTGGAATGGCTGACGCTCAAAATTGGGTCTGCCAGCATATCTCCTGTTGAATTAGCACGAAATCTATGTATCATATTCCAAAGCGACCTCTCGTTAGACGACCATATCAGCTCCACAGTTGAATCTGCCTATTTTTAGCTTCATTACATTGCTAAATTTCGGGCTCGTTCAGATAAGGATACCACATCTAAGTTGGTCGATGCATTCGTGACATCCCGTCTCGACTTCTGCAACTCACTGCTTACTGGCCTACCAGCATGTGCGATCAGGCGATTTTAGCTGGTGCAAAACTTCACAGCTAGGTTTGTCTGTCGTGAGCGTCGCAGTCGTCACAATACAACACTTTTCGCCGACCTGCAATGGCTACCAGTGAAGCAATAGATTGGCTTCAAGGTTTTTGTCGCTCACTTTTAGGTCACTTCATTCTTTGGCTCCAGCCTATCTCTCAGATCTACTCCCCCACCAGGCCAAGCAGCGTGCCACCCGCTTTTTGGAATCCAACAGTCTAAAAATGCCTTGTACAAACCTCAAACCTTTAGAGATCGTGCATTTAGTTCGTATGCTCCAAAATCCTGGAACTCCCTCCCGACTTGCATCAGAACATCCCCTGACTTGACCACATTAAAAAAAAATTGACAAAACACCTATGTAGGACATTATTTAGCGGGTCCCTGTGATTCGTCCTTGATGTGCTTATGCGTGCTGACACTGTGCATGCTGCCACTAACCACATTTGCATGCTGACCCTGTGCATGTCGACCCTAACCATGTTATTCATTTTGTTTGTTTATCAAGCGTGATATTACTTACCGTTCAATTGCATTTCCCTTTACAGCAAACGTAAAGCGCCTAGAAAGAGATTGAGTTTTCTGAGGGCGCTTTATCAAGTGCACTATTGTAATTATCATTATTATTATTTATTCTGAAAATCCGGTGGTACGATGCCAGGCCTAGTTTGGGAATATTTCCGATAGGCAGGCTGTAGCCAGGTCATGAAGCGATCGTAAAGTGAGTGACCCAGCCTTGAAACATAGGCACTGCTTTAATTGGGGGCCTGTTAATGGTGGCCTAAAGTGGCGTGATTTGACAGCTACGAAATTCTCGACAACAGACAAGCCTACTTGTTTAATTTGGCCCCACTGATGAGTGCCTGATTTTTTACACGTCAACATATTGACAAGCCGTGAGTTGCAGAACTTGAGACCGGACATTACCAATGGATAGATCCAGTTAGATGTATCATTCTACTTTCACCATTCGCGACACTTGTTACCAATTTCTTGTGCTTAATGTAGGCATAATAAAACAAGGACTCTGTTTTGGAGCAATATATTCGTCTATTACAAGGTCACTTTGAACTTTACGTCTTGATAGGCAGCTGCTGGATCTGTCTTCTCGTATTCATTAGGCTTTTAAAAGGTTTCTTTGCTCCATCAAGCACATTTTGAAATCGCAATACACGTATCGGATGTAGTTCCCGTTTGCCACAATGTCCTATACTTGCTTAATAGTTCTCGTGACTTGAGATGGACGCTTAAGTTTGAAACAGTTTCCCTCCTACTGACCCTCTGGAACCCTTGGCTGCTTTTCCTCGTTCCATTAGCAGACTTAGTCATCGCGACCAAACCCTAATCAGCTAAGGGATCATCCATATCATCGCCGGTCATATCACTATATGTTAAACAAAATAAGGATTGAGTGGTGCTCCCAAAGTCGAAGAGTGAAATGATAAAGGACGAATTACATAAATTGTCACAAGCGTGTGCCCGACGTGTAACTTATTGTGTGTAATACTAACTATTCTGTGTCATTTTTAGGATTACTTTAAGTATTGCCATTGCATGCTGATTTATTCTGCTGAGCAATGCCGTTTATTATTCGTTAACTTACCTGCAGTAGAAAAAAGCAACCTTATTAAACCGGTACCTGCCGTTTGCCGTATATTCCAATTACCAAATGGTGGATTTAACACCAATTGAAGGCCTATAGAGGCTGAAAGGTATTTCTTTGGCCAAGCCTACTTCCAGTTATTCACGAGGGCAATTTCTGTACACACCTTAGCTCAACAAATATTCATTCCTTTCTTCAATGCTTCATAGTAGTGTGGATAAAACACTGAGTTGGGCCATTGGTGAGCTGCCTCTCCCATCGTGGCTCATCCCTCAGTTGAGCTCTCTTTATTTACAGGAATCAAGAAATAGAAATATGATTAGTGAGCTGCCAGAGGAAGTCGTACGCACTTCGCTGATCCACCTTGACTTGAAAAATGACCCAATGGTTTTCCCGCCTAGCGAAGTGTGTGACCAAGGAATGGAAGCTATTCGGAAGTACTTCCGAGATAATATTCAAGGAAAGGAGTCACTTTGCACTGACACCATAAACATGCTTGGCAACACTGGAGCCGGAAAGACTAGCATCGCCCAGTCTTTGCTTATGGGGCGAATCTCAGCTTGTGAAGTAGAAGACAGAACTCGCGTGATTGATCAAAACCTTTCGAAAATTGGAGATTCGGTCGTGATATTGAATGACTTTGGAGGTCATGAAATTTATCATAAAGTGGTTCCAATATTTTTGCCTAATAACGGTCTTTGCATAATAGCATACAGCATGGTTGAAGATATTGAGGAGCAGAAGAATCAGGTTAAAAAGTGGCTTATGACTGTGTTTGCCAAGTCTACTGATATCCGGGTGATCATAGTTGGAACCCACTCCGATCTACTTGAACCTGACCTTTTCAAAGCCAGATTGAAAGATATGGAGAGTTATGTGTCGGAAGTTAAAAAGTCTGCTATAGGAGAGCTTAATTCTCACATCAGTGCACTAGGAAACAAGAATTGTCACCAAGCTTCCATCAACCTTCTCAAGCGGTCGTTGGCTACTTTATCTTCTGCTGATGTTCGGATCATGTCACTTAGCTGCACGAAGAATGTCACTGAGCCGCTAGAGGATGGCTTGCCTAAGCTGTTTTCATTGATCAAGGATAAACTTAAACGAAATGTGCAATATCCCGCATCTTGGTGCCGTATTATGAAAGAGATTAAAGAGCATCGGTCAAGCGAGGGTCAGCCATACCTGGAATGGCAACAAGTCAGAGATGTGTATGGAAGGTACTTGGATCAGGAGCCTGAAGACTCCACTGTGAAAGTCATACTTCGTTCTCTTGTGGCTACATCCCAGATTATATGGTTAGAGAGCTCCGAGTCTCTTAAACACTTGATATTTCATCAAACTCACCGTATTGTTCACGAATTAAAGAAGATATTACATCACGACAATTGTGAAACAATGCCAAATTACCTGGGCAAGGACTACTATAGCAATGCAAAAGAGGAATACGCTCGCGGGTTTCTCGATGAGATTTTCTTTGGTTTGTTGCTGGGAAACAGCGATCGTGTGCCTGTTGTTGCCAGTTTTATGCAGCATTTTCTCATGATCAGCCCGGTTGATAAGGGAAAATACATATTGACCGGTAATCTTACAGAAGAACCACCGCCTAAGTTGAAAGAATGGTTACAAGAATTGTCTCACTGCCCTTCTGTTCATGTGCGTCTCACTTTCATTGGAAATATCATGCCGCTAGCGTTCTTTCCAACTAACCTGGCATCAGTAATAACATGGGTGTGTTTTAAAAAAGCCACACCAGAGGTTTGGAAGGATGGTGTACTGTACGTAGTCGACCGTGTGCACGTTGTCATTAAGCGCGTCAACGGCACCTTGGATGTAATTGCATTTTCAAGATCGACACCGGAGAATATCTGGAATGTTTTTCAACCACTGCTGAGCTGCATCGGTGACAATATTTCTGAACATTGGAAAGGCGTCCCTCCTATGTGCATGATTATCTGCCCGAGACATACTAACCACAAGCAGCTTTTGCCAAAAGCGCCTGACGGCCGCATCGTTCTTTTGGACGAACTGGCCAAGGAGGAGTCGTCGTATACTGAACCAAAATGCAAAACTACTTGGTACTGTAATGGATGCGATGATTACGTACCTGGATTATGTATGCATCCGCGTAACCCAGGTACGTTGAAACGCTTGTAGCCCTCTAGGCATTGCGTGGGAGTGTTTTATTTTCTACTGGTATTGAGTCTGTCAATGTAGCAATTTGAATGGCCTGGCTTTTCCTATGCAAGCATGTCTTCTCACCTCGGCCTTAATCAGTGAATGATATTTTGATAGGTATTCAGCTAGATGTTTGAATCTGTAGCTCACCGTACTCTATCTAGGGACTGTGAATAACTTCCTAGTTTTTGCTAATAATAATAATGATAATAATGCACTTGATAAAGCACCCACGGAGAACTCAATCTCTCTCGAGGCACTTTACATTTGCTAGGCCGAACTCTAGCCATTTTCTGAATCCGTGAGGTATGATGCTGAAGAACTTTCTGTTTCGTGTGTCCGCGAAACCATTCGGTTGGCCAGTAACTCTCAAAATGACTCTGCTCGTCGTTTGAATTGTAGCTGTTTTCTTTTGTGCTTCCCGTCAAGCCAGTAATTAACAATCTATTGTTTCTTCCTATGTATTCCCACAGCCCCGTTCCTTCTTTATCGGATATCGTAGATAGCTGGGTGCTTTGTCGTGGTACCAGAATTCTAGTTTCCTTAGATTTGCTTAGAGTCCATAGTAGAGACGATATCAATTAAAAGCCTTTTGGTTTCAAACGCTTTTGCTGATGCGATTCCAATACTGCAGAACTCGTTTATCATGTCTTCTAGCACTGTAGACTCTGTTCTCCCTGCAGTCACATTTCATAATTCTTCTCGATTTGTCCTTAGCTGCTATTTTCACGCGTTTTGACATTCGACACTATTTCAATCTGTTTTCTCACTACTCTGTGACGTCCATGAAAAACGTTTTACTTTCTCCATTTAGTTGAATGCCTCTTCAAAAATCAGCCGATTTGGAAAATAGAGAAAACAGTGGGCTGGTTAAGTGGATGGTCCTTCTAGACTGACCAGAACTTGTTGGCTATTTTAGGCTCATCCTCAGGGATCTATTACCTCTTTTTAGCAATGTTATGAAGCTGAAAGTAGGCAGATTTGACTGTGGAGCTGATATGGTCGTCTAACGAGTGGTCGCTTTGGAATATGACACCTAGATTTCGAGCTGATTCAACTGGAGATATGCTGGCAGAGCCAATTTTGAGCTTTAGCCTTTCCAATTTGTGAATAACACTGAGCTTGCCCATGACTAGTAAATTTGTTTTATCATCATTTAGTTTTAGAAAATTTGCTGCCATCCATGTGCGGATGTCATCAATACATGCAGCAAGTGAGTTGAGATAATTTGAGGTGCTCGAAGGCTGGGAAGGATCAAAGCAAAATTGCAACTGAGTGTCATCCGCATAGGAGTGAAAGCCTAGATCGTGCTTGGCAATCACATCAGCAAGAGGGAGAGCATAAACCGTGAAAAGAACCTGACCTAGCACAGAACCCTTAGGTACGCCATATTTCAGAGGTACCTCAGATGATCTTTGTCCATTCACGTCAATACTCTGGAGTCTCCCACTGAGATAGGACCTGAACCACTGCAGAGCAGTGCCAGTGATGCCCAGGCGAGATGAGAGGAGCTCTAAAAGAACTTTGTGATCGATTGAATCAAAAGCTGCCGAAAGATCGAGCAAAACAAGCAGAGACAATCTACCCTTGTCTGCATTCCTAAGTAGGTCGTTGTATACCCTAAGCAATGCTAACTCTGTGGAGTGATTAGCTCTAAAGCCAGACTGGAACTCACTAACAAGCTGTGAGGTTTCGATATATGAGTTCAGCTGGTCCGCCAAGACCCGTTCCATTGTCTTTGATGGGAACGGTAAAAGGGAGACTGGGTGTTAGTTGCTTAAGTTCTCTTGGTCTAGTGTCGATTTCTTGAGAAGTGGTCTGACTGCAGCTTTTTTGCAAGGTGCTGGGACGTGACCTGAGGCTAAAGACATATTATTGGTGTTATTTAGGCATGGCAGCAGCAGGTCAATACAACGTAGGAGCAGGACAGTGGGAATAGGGTCCAGAAGACTTGTTGTCTACTTTGATTGAGATACGAACTTCAGGACTAGATCACTAGGGACCTGCTTAAATGTAGACATTGAGGTGCAGCCAGGAATCGGGGAATAGCATTCTAGTGGAGATGTTGTAATCGCAAGGATGGAATCCATGATCTTCTGCACAAAGAATCGAAAGAAGTGATCGGCTAGATCATCGCAAGGATCATCAGGTAAGGAGCTAATCTGGGAGCGGTTGAGGAGATGGTTTATCGTCGACATCAACATTTTTGGTTTGTGCATCTGTGATTCAACAATGTTTCTATAGAAGCTAGACTTGGCCTTTGCTAGGATCGATTGGCACGACCTACAGTAGATGATGACAGATCAGAGGGAGGACTGAGCAGCAGAGGCTAAGCAGATATTTTCGCACGGACAGCATTGATGTCAAGGGTCTTGAGGTTTCACGATTCACAGGTTATTTTAGAGGATGAGGTGGGCAAACACTGTAGATTGAATGAGATCTGCATGTGGTAAGATAAGCAGGATTCGATGATAATTGGAGGTGAGAAAGTGAAGTTGTATGAGAAAATCTGGTCGAGAGTGTGACCCTTGATGTAAGTAGGGCCATGCACATGAGCCACAAGAGACAATGAGTCAGTCAATGCACGAAATTTGGTGCTGAAAGCGTCAGGTAATTATCAAAGTGAACGTTGAAATCACCCATAACAAGGAAGGACTGATAGCTTGCACACAGAATCAAAATGAGATCGGATAAATCTGAGGTAAAGGAGGATTTGGTACATGGTGGGTGATAGACTACTGCCACTGTCGGTAGCTTCTTTTCGGATGAGACAAAGACAACTGATTCAAAAGACTGCTTCGAGGGTACTGTAAATGGCTTGAAGTTGAGTTTAGAGCACACGAGAATAGCAACTCCACCTCCAGTTTCGATCGATCTAGGGGTTTGAAAGAACGAGAAGCCAGATGGGGTTGTGTCTTTTATTGTCGAGCAGTTTATCGATTTTAGCCGTGTTTCAGTTAGGGCGAGCAGGTCGATACCATTTCCAAAAATAAGGTCGCTTATTACCAGAGGTTTATTGCGCATTAAGCGAGAATTGCAAGGGCAAGCTTTAAGTTTGGCCGATGGAGTTACAACAAGCCTCATGACCGCTAAGTTAGAGAGATTTACAGATATGCATGTGGGGGAGCGCGCTGAGCGATTCGAGACAATGTTAGGAATACCAAACGAGCGGGTACTCAGCTCCCAGTTACCACCCAACGAGCGGTGTCTGACCTGGCGGCTCCGGCCACCGTGGCAGCTACCGGGTGCTTTTTTTTGTTAATGCATAGTTCATGAATCTTAACAACAACATTAATATCTAGGAATGCATTTGAAGCAGATTGGACGATGCTTGATACTATGCTGGAGCAATTACGCGAGACAGGCGGTCCGTTAATGCTTCCAGCCTAACGATGGTTCTTTAGTGCCTAGTGGCTGAAGGTCTGACCTAAAAGCCATTTCACGAAACTCTCTAGTTTTCCCAGGCTGTAAGCAAACGCGCTCGTGGGTATTGATAGAAAAGTAGCTGTGTGACTGTTTCCACTTCTCGCCGACCTGCACTGGCTACAAGTCAAGCAACGGATTGACTTCAAGGTTTTGTCACTCACTTTAAGGTCACTTCATTCTTCGGCTCCAGCCTATCTCTCCGATATACTCCCTCATCAGGCCAAGCATCGTACCACCCGCTTTTCGGAATCCAACAGTCCACAAATACCTCGTACAACCTTAAATCCTTTGGAGACCGTGCATTTAGTTTGTTCGCTCCCAAAGCCTTCAACTTCCTCCCGACTTGCGTCTAAACATCCCCTGACTTGTCCACATTTAAAAAGAACTTGAAAAAACACCTATTTAAGACAGCATTTAGTGGGTCCCTGTGATTCGTCCTGCATGTGCTTATGCGTGCCGACACTGTGCATGCTGCCAGTAACTACATTTGCATGCTGACCCTGTGCATGTCACCCCTAACCATGTTATTCATTTTTTTTGTTAATCAAGCATATTACTCCCTATTTAATTGCATTTCCCTTTGCAGCCAATGTAAAGCGCCTAGAAAGAGATTGAGTTCTCTAAGTGAGCTTTATCAAGTGCATTATCATTGCTATTATTATATTATGACTGTCCAACAGTCCAGTCTCATGCAGTGAGATACTTAAACCCCTGTTAAAGCTTGACTAGTTGACAAAATTTCACACGATTTTTGGGATTTTCGTGGTTGATAAATTAATCACAATTAGTTCACGATATAATTCTTGGTCGGTCGCATCATTGCGATTCCTGCGTAAGGAGATATGGGTTATTTCCTAATGATCTATTTGAGAAAAGACAGAAATGTATACAGGAGCCTATTTGTATCGAGGCTTATCGCTATTTGTGGGCATATTGTCCGAACCGAGAACCAATAGCATTCGTACTTTGGAAGCTAAGAATTAGCGTGCCTAACGTGCACCCCTCCCGGTGCAGCGATGACTCAGCAAGATTCTTTGCACTTATTAGAGATTAAGATAAGATTATTTGCACTCATTTCTTGTGCACTTAATAGACGTGAGTGACCAGTGTGACGAATCGTTCCCCAGAAATTCGGTTAAAATAGCAGATTCAATTCTACCCGAGTCTGCTTACCTTGACCAGACGCTCCACGCTCAAAATTAGCACGAAGAGGAGTAACTCTAAAATACGAGCAGAGCTTACTTGCCTAGTTTGAAGTTTTCCTGTAAGAGCTTAGCCAGTCTGTCACTATTCAATTCATTGTGGTTGACGGGGGGGGCTTTATTAGGAGAGAGAGATAGTAAGAGTTTTCTTGGTCTGGTTTGACATCATAACTAGGAGCTCAAAAATTGCCTGGATTAAGAAAGTCGTGCGTAGAATTAGGTATAATTAAATAATATAACGTTCACTCTCTGAATGAGCGCTAAAGCTAAGCTTCGCGGACGTGAAATTGTTGGAACTGGCTCTACTGGGCTAGGAGCCTTCTAAGACTGTGAGGCAAGCATTGCATTCAATAATTTTTTGTTGTGAGGTACCCACTTTCCTTTGGTAGCATTTTTACTAGTGAGCCGTGATGGCACACTAGGTGAGGTGGTTGCTTTCTCGACCTCGGTCCCGAGGTCGTGGGTTCAATTGCTGCTGCGTGTGATTCTTTATCGCCACTGCTAGCGGCGGTGATAGCCGTAAAGGCTCTTCTGTCGCTATACAAAAGGAGGCTGTTTAATCAGCTAGGATTTTATTTACAATGGCTACTTACAATGGCCCGTCTCAGAGAGTGGCCGGGCAATTTTTTCTGCTTTATGGAGCTGGCTTTTCCAAGCTAAGAATGGGGCTGCTGCTATTTTGAGTCCACATCATGAACAACTGTGTCATGGGTTTTCTCAGCAAATGTTGTACAATTAGACGCGTATGTTCTCATAAAATGGCGTCTAAAGGCCTAAACAAGATTAATGGACCTTTTTCCCTTCCCAGGTTACGACATTTCCTGAACCCGATAGGGTAGGGCATTTTCTCCCTTCTCGCATAGAAATGCCATGATATAAACTGTCTTGTTTACATACCTTGTAAGACTATTATACAGTATATAATATATAGCATATTCCTAAATTATAGTCAAACTTGTAGTAACCGTTACTAAACAGCTGGCTGTCTTCTGCTGTGTGCATTTCCATCTTATCCGATTCGTCTTTTCCGCCTTCTTGTTATAAGAATAGCCGTCATAAAACAACTCAACGGGCGCCTGGAGTACAGTTGATAAATTCCACCGTGATATCGTTAAGCTTGTTCGTCTTAGTCGTTCGTAAATCTGATCGCTTCATGTTTCTATGCGATAATATGGAATTATGTATACCCATTTTCAAGAACATGGTTCGCACTTTGCTGCCGATTGTTCTTGTGATGGTGCACAAAGTAGCAGCCCACATCGATATCGCTCACAGGGAAATCGTGCGAGCATACATCAGTCGCCTGACATATTAATCGCCGTGGAGTGTTTGCATCTCCTTTGCTTCCCTTTAATCTCTTGAGCATAGCGGACTAGTGACCTATATACCTATATATACTAATAGGCGGTGATCGGTGTAGTGCTACTATTTGCACCTTTGTATTGCTCTTTTTTTATTGATGTGATAGGTCCATCAGTAGTTGATTGAGCAAAACATCAAAGTATGGTTTCTTATTAGACTACTTAAATGGAATGTGTAGTGCAAGGCCAGCCAGTGAATGTGTCATGCGGAATTAACAAAACGTACAATTATGATGAGTTTATTTTATTTTTCATATCTTATTCTTAGTTATACATTCATCAGCATAGTGGGGAAATGTCCTACCTCGAGTGGGGGGCAATGTCGGGGGGGGGGGCGAAATGTCCTTGGGTTCATCAGGGTGGGACATGTCCGCGGGAAATGTCTTACATTCCTAAGTAACAGAGCAGCACCAAGTTTCGAGCAGCAATACAGCTTGATAAAGATTCGGCTCTACAAGGGTGATATGAAAGTTATTTATGTAAATATAAAGGTATTCTTAAGGTATATGAATAAACGTGCATAGAAAGAGATTGAGTTCTCTGAGGGCACTGTTAAAAATGCGTTATCACTATTATTATTACAAATTAATTATATATTTATAATAAATATATATATATATATTATTCCAACTTAAATGCATAGGTTTAAATCATTTACGAACAAGTTTTGTTTCTTGGCATGCGTGTTCTCATGAAAATGGCCTCCTTTGGCCTGGCTTACACGGGATAGTAGTACAATAACGTGTTTTCGCATCGAAAGTAGACAGATTCCCCTGTCGCGCCTGCACGTATTTAATTAATCACGTGTAAACAGATCGCTTGAAAGTTCGTGTTCTAATTAAGCAGTAATACATAGTTGATAATTACTTAACCGAAGCATTCTCATTTGCTCGTGCGTTTGGGCTTTCAAAGATCCCAGCGACCCTGCTGCAGGGGTGCCGGTAAAAGCAATCGCCCACGAAGTCACCATGGATTGTGCAGCTGTGCATAGTGTGGGGTCTATTGATGATATAGTTTTGTAAGACGTGGTGGTACTCGCTTGGAGCTTGCATATTTTGTGCGCCTTAGTTCCTACCGGCGCCTGGCACCCTGTGAATAGTCAAAAGAAATTACGTAGAAATTACGATATCTGTTCCCCTTTCCGCCGAGCACCCATAAATACGAAGTAATATCACACCGTCAAACTCTAAACGACATGTTTGCTAAACTAAGAACGGGGACCATATTATACGTTGAAGCCTCTAACTGAGGTGCTTCCTTCGAACGCGTCGGAAACAACCTTTTGCATGGCATTGTAGACGTGAGTAATGACTTTAGTGTTCGGGCCAATTTTAGATCATATTGTCAGATATGAAAGCATGTCGTACAGACGTTTGCGTTACTCGGTCTTTCCGTATTCTTATATTTCGTATGATGATGAAATGACAGAAAAGCGAGTGCCACCGGATGCACGGTGTGTAGCTTGTGGATGCACTTTGTGCTTTGTAAGAATTGGCAGTGCATAACCGTGCCCCATGAACTATTAATAACAGATATTCCCTAGTAAACAGCCAATGAACGCCACTCAGGTCAGGCGGTACTGCGTCTGTCATTAAACCACGAGAGTGCGAGCTTACAGTCTCGCATTTGTTCAAGTAGCCTTCAAGCGACTCTGCTAAAAAGTGCCGTAACTGTGACCGCACTCAGCACTGCACCGGCTTCCCCTACCTAAAACCTTTCCGTAGCCAACTCTCTCAGGTTCATCTTGTGAAGACTAAGGCTGCAAGACTAGTACAAAACTAACGGGAGTCCAACGATTTGTCTACTTTGCTGAAGGAGCTTCAACTTCCTCCAGTTGATCAACGGATATGTAACAAAGTTCGGACACTCCTCTACAAAGCGCTGCACCTTGTTTAAGCCTCCTCTTACTGTCGTGGCATCTATAGACGAAAAATTCTTGTACAGTTCTTTTCTTAAAAACTCTTTGTGAGGTAAGCTTTTTTTGCCGGAATAAGATTTTAACATTCACATTCATCATTTTTTACCAATGACATCTACTCTCATTCTGCCGACTGTAGCACGTCCTTATCAGCCGTATTTAGCTGCTGCTTACATGCTCTACACTACTCTTATCTCGGCTTGATTATTGTAATTCCCTTTTAGCTGAGCTACCAAAGAAAGCAACTAGGCCACTGTGAATGGCAATGAATACAGCTGCAATGCTGGATTCAGTCCCAGAGGTTTGACCGAGTGTCTCCATTGGTAAAAGAGGCTAGAATAAATAAATAAAATAAATTTTCGCTGATAAAACAGCCTCGTTTTATCTAGCGACCGAAGAGCCTTGACGGCTATCACCACCGCTTGCAGTGGCGATATAGGATCGCCCACCGCAGGAATCGAACCTACGACCTCGGGACCGAGGTCGTGGAAGCAACCCCTTTAGAATGGCTGCCGGTTGATAATAATAACAATTATAATAGTGCACTTGATTAAGCGCCCTCAGAGAGCTCAATCTCTCTCTAGGCGCTTTACATTTGCTGCAAAGGGAAATGCAATTGAATGGTGTGTAATATCATGCTTGATAAACAAACAAACTGAATAACATGGTTAGGGGTGACATGCAAAGGGTCACCATGCAAATGTGGTTAGTGGCAGCATGCTCAGTGCCAGCACGCATAAGCACATCAAGGACGAATCACAGGGATCCACTAAATGCTGTCCTAAATAGGTGTGTTTTTAAGTTTTTTTTAAATATGGTCAGCTCAGGGGATGCTCTGACGCAGGTCGGGAGGGAGTTCCAGGCTTTGGGAGCATACGAGCTAAATGCACTGTCTCCAAAGGATTTGAGGTTGTACGAGGTATTTGTAGACGGTTGGATTCCGAAAAGCGGGTGGTACGATGCTTTGCCTGATTAGGGAGTATATCTGAGAGATATGCTGGAGCCAGAGAGTGAAGTGACCTAAAAGTGAGCGACAAAACCTTGAAGTCAATCCGTTGCTTGCCTGGTAGCCAGTGCAGGTCGGAGAGAAGTGGTGAAATGTGGCAGCTGCGACGCTCACGACAGACAAGCCTAGCTGCGGAGTTTTGCACCAGCTGCAATCGCCTGATCGCACATGCTAGTAGGCCAGTTAGCAGTGAGCTGCAGAATTCGAGACGGGATGTCACGAATGCATGGACCAACTTGGACGTGGTATGCCTACTAAAACCAGCCCGAATTTTAGCAATGTTATGAAGCTGAAAATAGGCACATTTGACTGTGGAGGTGATATGGTTGTCTAACGAGAGGTCGCTTTGGAATATGACACCTAGATTTCGAGCTGATGCAACTGGAGATATGCTGGCAGAGCCAATTTTGGGCGTGAGCCTTTCCAATTTGTGAATCACACTGGGTTTGCCCGTAACTAGTACGTTAGTTTTATCATCGTTTAGTGTGAGAAGATTGGCTGCCATCCATGTGTGGATGTCATCAATACATGCAGCAAGTGAGTTGAGATAATTTGAGGTGCTCGAAGGCTGGGAGGGATCAAATCAAAGGTACAACTGAGTGTCATCCGCATAGAAGTGAAGGCCTAGATTGTGCTTGGCAATCATATCAGCAAGAGGGAGAGTATAAACGGTGAAAAGGACCGGACCTAGCACGGAACCCTGAATTACCCCATATTTCACTGGTACCTCAGATGATCTTTGTCCATTCACGTCAATACTCTTTAGTATCTCACTGAGATAGGACCTGAACCACCGCAGAGCAGTGCCAGTGATGCCCAGGCGAGATGAGAGGCGCTCTAGAAGAACTTTGTGATCGATTGCATCAAAAGCTACGAAAGATCGAGCAAAACAAGTAGAGACACTCTACCCATGTCTGCATTCCTAAGTAGGTCGTTGTATACCCTAAGCAATGCTAACTCTGCGGAGTGATTAGCTCTAAAGCCAGACTGGAACTTACTATCAAGCTGTGAGGTTTCGATATATGAGTTCAGCTGGTCCGCCACGACCAGTTCCAGTGTCTTTGGTAGGAATGGTAAAAGGGAGACTGGGCGGTAGTTGCTCAAGTTCTCTGGGTCTAGTGTCGCTTTCTTGAGAAGTGGCCTGACTGCAGCTTTTGTGAAAGGTTTTAGGACATGACCTGAGGCTAATGACATAATTATGATGTTAGTCATGCATGCAGCAGCAGATCAATGCAACGTAGGCGCAGGACAGTAGGAACAGGGCCCAGAGGACTTGTTGTCTTCTTCTTATATTGAGGTACAAACTACAGGAGTAGATCACTAGAGACCTGCTTAAATGCAGACATTGAAATGCAGGTAGGAATCGGGGAACAGCATTCTAGTGGGGAGGTTGTCATCGCAGGGATGGACTCCCTGATCTTGTCTATCTTCTGCACAAAGAATCGAGAAAAGCGATCGGCTAGATCATCATAAGGATGATCAGGTAAGGAGCTAACCTGGGAGCGGTTGAGGAGATGGTTTATCGTCGACATCAACATTTTTGGTTTGTGCGTCTGTGATTTAACAATGTTTCTATAGAAGCTAGACTTGGCCTTTGCTAGGATCGATTGGTACGACCTTCAGTAGTCTTTATATGCCTATCGATGGACAGTCAGTCCAGATCTTTTGCATGCTTTTTAATAATAATAATGATAATCATAATAATGCACTTGACAAAGCGCCCTCGGAGAACTTAATCTCTCTCTAGGCGCTTTGCATTTGCTGCAAAGGGAAATGCAATTGAATAGTGAGTGAAATCATTTTTCAACCTTTCGTTTAGTAGACCTGGCTTGTTTAATGTCTGTGGTAAACCATAGGCCGTCTGGGCGGGGGCACACAGTGCACTTTGTCAGGGGTGAAAATTCGTCGGGCTTGTCAGCTTGTGTCGTGTTGTAGCTATCTACCAATGATGACAGATCGGAGGGAGGACTGAGCAGCAGAGGTGAAGCAGATATTCTCACACGGACAGCATCGATGTCAATGGTCTTGAGGTTTCGTGATTCACAGGTTATTTTAGAGGAGGACGTGGACACACACTGTAGATTGAATGAGATCTGCATGTGGTCAGATAAGCAGGATTTGGTAATAATTGGTTATGACAAAGTGCAGTTGTATGAGAAAATTTGGTCAATTGTGTGACCCTTGATGTGGGTAGGGCCATGTACATGAGCCACAAGAGACAATGAGTCAGTCAATGCACGATATTAGGTGCTGAAAGCGTCGGATAAGTTATCAAAGTGAACGTTGAAATCACCCATAACGAGGAAGGATTGATTTCTTGCACACAGAATCGAAATGAGATCGGCTACCGAATGCGTACCGAAAGCCGCTTAGGCTGTGAATACGAGACTCTCCTGCGTAACACCCACATGGTCTTTAGGACTTTGTGGAGATACAGACGGAGATACATGACATGACATGACATGACAGCTAAAGGAGGATTTGGTACATGGTGGGTGATAGACTACTGCCACTATCAGTAGCTTCTTTTTGGATGAGACCACGAAAATTGATTCAAAAGACTGCTTCGAGGGTACTGCAAATGGCTTGAAGTTGAATTTCGACAGCACGATAATAGCAACTCCGCCTCCGGTTTTGATTGATCTAGGGGTGTGAAAGAACGAGAAACCATATGGGGTAGCTTCTTTAATTGTCGGGCAGTTTATCGATTTTAGCCAAGTTTAAGTTAGGGTGAGCAGGTCAATACCATTTTCAGAAATAAGGTCGCTTATTAACATAGGTTTACTGCACATTGAGCGAACATTCCAGAGGCAAGCTGTAAGTCTGGCCGATGGAGTTACAACAGGCGTGATGACCACTAAGTTAGAGAGATTTACACTGATGCATGTGGGGGGAGCGTGCTGAGCGGTTCGAGACAATGCTAGGAATACCAAACGAGCTGGTACTCAGCTCACAGTTCCTGCCCAACGAGTGGTGTCTGACCTGGCGGTTCCGGCCAACTCGGCGGCTACGGGGTGTTTTTCTTTTGTTAATGCATAGTTAATGAATCTTAGCAACAATATTAATATCTTGGAATGCATTTGATCTACGATGAAGAAGCGATAACAGCTGCTGACCATCATAACTAGCATTCAGGTTAATAATAATAATAATGCACTTGATAAATCGCCCTCAGAGAACTTAATCTCTTTCTAGGCGCTTTACTTTTGCTGCAAAGGGAAATGCAATTGAATGGTGAGTAAAATCATGCTTGAAAAACAAACAAAATGAATAATATGGTTAGGGGTCACATGCACAGGGTCAGCATGCAAATGTGGTTAGTGGCAGCATGCACAGTGTCAGCACACATAAGCACATCAAGGACGAATCACAGGGATCCACTAAATGCTGTCCTAAATAGGTGTGTTTTTAAGTTCCTTTTAAATGTGGTCAGGTCAGGGGACGTTCTGACGCAGGTCGGGAGGGAGTTCCAGGCTTTAGGAGCATACGAACTAAATGCACGGTCTCCAAAGGATTTGAGGTTTTTACGAGGTATTTGTAGACTGTTGGATTCCAAAAAGCGGGTGGTACGATGCTTGGCCTGATGAGGGAGTATATCTGAGAGATAGGCTGGAGCCATAGAATGAAGGGACCTAAAAGTGAGCGACAAAACCTTGAAGTCAATCCGTTGCTTAACATATAGCCAGTGCAGGTCGGCGAGAAGGGGAGTAATGTGGCAACAGTGACGCTCACGCCAGACAAGCCTAGCTGCAGTGGTTACTAGCCGCCGGCGTAGCTAAGGCAGCCATAGGCGTGGGAGACCCAGCAGCCCGAAGCGATAAGCGTTTAGATATCCATAGGCACGTAGTTTCTTACATGCTATGGTCAAATAACAATCAGAATACCTTTAAACAGGTCTTAGCTGTATCGTTTCAGTATACGATGCTCGCAAGAACTTCGGTTTTCGGAAGAATTCTGCAACGAACACGAACGCAGGGTAGAGCGTCGATGCAAAACGGTTGTAGCAGCTCGGCGGGAGCCTATTTTCTCAGTTGGGTAAGCCTAACTGTAGTCCTGAGTTGACCTTTACGAAATCAGGTGGCAACCAATGTAATGCTCGAATTTGTTGGAGCTTCGATGGACGTTTCTTGCCTGGTTGCAAATCCAGGGTTCGGCCGTGTACACCAAGTTTCGTGGTCAACTCTTTAGTGGAATAACTTAGTTGACAACTGGACTAATGGACCAATGGCCTAGAAGCAGGTTAATCTGCTTTATTCTTTTCCTGGGCGTTTGAATTATTCGCCTTGACACCTGAATATATCGACCCTCGCACAAGCTCGTGCCAGCCTCATTCAGCTGATGTGTCGCATATACCATATGCCGTTGTTTGCAGACCTGCATAGTCATACTGCTCTCAAACAACGAACTGTAGATTTCACAATTCAGCACTTAATTTGGATCGATATTTTGTAGCCACAAGCGACGTCAATCCAACCGAGCAATCTATTCTGCAAAAGCAATTTGGGAAAGCAACGGTCAAGCTCATCGACGAGCTGGATAAAATTGGGATTCAACATGCATCTGATGTACTCTATTCTGGCCAATGCATTAGCCGCTTAGAGAAAGAGACAATCATGGTAAGCCCTCATTGATTTCTTGGAAAAACTTGTCAAGCATTCAGAGCAAATATCTAAAAAAAATAGCCAAACAAATTAAACTCAAGCAACGAGCAAATTATTTGCTAGCTTTAAGACTTCTTAATGGTCAACCGTCCTGGGCTACTTAGCATAGAAGTAAAATGCTCTGCTTGACAATGTTTGACCGAGGGGGGTAGTTGTGAGTCATACGGCAGGCTCGTCATTCATAACCAGCTGCAGCAAGCCTGAAACTTACGTCTTTTCGCCAGACTGGCAATATAATAACATTTAATAGGATATTTGTATACTCTCTTGACGGAACTAAATTTCTTTTGGTCCACTCTACAGAAGCTTGAACGGAAGCTTTTTATATTTTTACCACGTAGGAGACGAGATATGAATACCACAATTGAATGGACCTCCTATGCTATAAGAGTAGCGAAGGGAGACGACGGGTGAACCCGAGCGTCTTGTTAGCCTTTGTTCACAATCGTAGTCTTCTCGTCTGTTCTCCCAGCTCTTCCCGATGATTGACACCAAGGCGTGTCAACTTTTGATTGAGTACATCTACATTGGCACGGAAGATGCTCGCCTTATTTTAGATATATGCATCAATTGTGTTGCCCGAAATTTTCTTTAACGGCACAATAGTGGCTCTGAATATCTGTAAATGACTCCTGTGATGGACAAACCATTAAGCTTTCTCGGTGGTTAAAAAATTGCCCTTGCTGCATTACCTATAATTGTAGGAGAATGACCGGAGGATGGAAAGGCGAGAAGCAGCGAGAGCTTTCGTGGACATCGTGGCTCGACGTGGCGACAAAGCGATCGGAGCTTTCTTGGACATTCTCGAGTCGGAGGATTTGCTTCAGTCGCAGCTCGCTGCCTACGTTCGCAGCATGGCCGTACCCTAATTTTCGTATCACCTTGCTTTGCTCCAGTTACTCTTGTACACAAATGACTGTCTTCTTGACCTCCGCCCTATTGAAGATCCACGGAGCAACAGATTTAGGCTAAAGCTTGAAGCCCAGCTACTGTGGCGACGGCTGTCTGTGACGACGATAAGTACAGGACACATAACACAGGTTATGCAATTAGGGTACACTTTAATTAGAAAATCTCACGTAACAGCCAGGAAGGAGTATCCGACCCTGAAACTATATATATATACATAACATGAGCTGGCATTATATTACAAGTGGTGACAGTAGCTGGCATTAGATTACATGTGGTGACAGTATAATTTTGCATATCAAACTAGTTCGATTATAAGGATGCTTGAAATGGCTGGAGGTAACTATAAGTTATCGTAATTTGGATTTAGTATTTTGATTTATTATTTTTAGATTGTATTCAGTTCGTGATTTTTTAGCATTTGGAGCCCGAATTATTGTGATTTGTGGCCTAGACCTTGGGAATGAGTCAGCTGTAAGGTGGGATTAAGTTGTGGAGCTGTAATGCTCTCTCTCTCTCTCTCTCTCTCTCTCTCTCTCTCTCTCTCTCTCTCTCTCTCTCTCTCTCTCTCTCTCTCTCTCTCTCTCTCTCTTGCTCTCTCGCTCTTTCACTCTTTCTCTCTCTCTCTCTTTACGTAGGAAATACAACAATCCACACGAAAAAGACGGACTGTTTACATTTTGGTATTTGCGTTCTTCATAGCTACCGTACTGTTCTACCAGCGGCACAAACCTGTCTGCGATATATTTTGCATCCATATGTGCAAAGAATTACGAAAGTCAATCTCAATCAACGTGAGACCACTCAAATATAGCACACATCTACTTAACATTAATAGCGGGAAGCTCAATAGTTTTTAGTGAATATTTTAATAAAAGCTCATCATATGTGCTAGCTAAATTTCAGGTCTTTGGGCTGGAGCACCCTCATGAAAATAGGCTGCAAAGACATGCCACTAATGCCATCACCGTTAATTATGACAGTCTTGGTCTGAGCGAAACTCTAACTGATGTATTTATATTGTATGGGCGCTATCTCAAACTCTTTGCATTTGGCTCACGCTTCTACTCTTGCGTTCAGCTGCACTCAACTGCAAAGCCTTGGCTCTGTAATTTGAATCAATAGCACATTGCTCAAACAGTGTTCAAATTTTGATATCGCTTTCAAGGGTTCTACAGCCAGTTTGCTCACCAATGCAGCACAGATCATCGATGCAATCCACTCTAATCCACCTTAAATCTGGTATGACGAGCTAAACTGATATACATAAAATAGTACACTCAATTACATACGAGCCCAAAATTGAGTCTCTGGGCTCTCCTTTTAATTTAAGACAATCAACTAGAATCCACAGGCTTGTAATGCAATGCTCTACTATCACTGGAAAAACGACGAGACATAGTACTTTAGCGTCTCTAATGTTGACGATAAGTTACCCTACCCTCTATTTCTAACCACGGCTATATGCTTGGACAATGGGTTGCTAAGAACTAAGACAGTACCACCATCCACCTCATCGCCACAAATTACCCGAGTCATAGGAGGTTCAATATTCTAATTTTAAATGCGTGTTGCAGGAAAAGAAATTTAGATTGCACTCGCATGCCAGCCAAACCCCACCCCCATGGAAGATGATATCGAACAGGGCACCAAATCAATCTCAACGGCTCGAATTAATACCACTTATCTAATACAATATACTAATACAATAATACAATCCAAAAGAATTGGCGGCGAAGAGGTCCAATTATTCGGTGCATATAGTTTTACAGCGCTCAAATCAAGCAGATGAATATAAACCATTTCGATAGCTATTTGTGCAGAGATGCCCGTTTCGCTTGCAAGCCTCATTTGACAATCCCGTTAATAGTGCTTCCTGCAGTACACTGCTAATAATGTTCGAAAAAACCCAACTTATTCTAAATTTCCTCAAACGGGATAGTCGCTGTGAGTCAAGCTAGCTTCCACGGGAAACCAAATCTGTACAAATTAATCGACGCGGATGTTCAGTGCCGAGTAAAGCCAAAATTTTGGCTCATCCCAGGCCTGCTTGAAGTAGAATCTAGACAGTCTCACGCAGTATGCCGACCAAAAACCAGGACAAAAAACACACCAGTAGACCGATCTTAATGGAACCCGTATAAAATGCAGTCATATAAAGCCGGCCTTTTCTAATATTAGCCAAGGCGTACGGAGGTAAAGAGTATGCTGTGGCGATCGGCCTGGCTAAATCACGCAGATTTTTCACTTCCGCAAGGTTCTCGTTATGCCTTCGCAAAATTCCAAATATTGGGACCATGAAATAAACATTTTTGAGAGGGCTTGTACATAAGAATAACTCATCTTTTTCCGTGGTTTAACTTTTAGTAAAATTATGTTAATTAGGTAGTTTTCCTGATGGTATTTTGTCGGAGGTGACGCCTGATTGGAAAACCGTTCTTAATATGTGCGCGCCTTAAGCAAAGAGAAAGAAGCGATTCACGAAGAAAGCAGCTGCCGCAGCATGCGGCCACGGCTCGACGCGGTTTTCTAATGGGCTGTCTCATGCCGAGGCTAGTTAATATCCGTTTGGTAAAAATCGATCTCATTTGGTAAGGTTCGTCGAGTTGACCTTGTTGTAGGTGCGTCCTTAATCGTGCCTGCCGACTCGCCTGCCTTTGTCAAGCAATAGAGTGTCGTAGTGAATGAACCCAATCAAAACTAGTAACTGCAGTTAAGGAGACGGATACACGTTATGCGTTACAACAACAAATAATCTTTTTGGATGGAACTACAGTCGAACTTGGTAGATTTTTACAGCCAGGCCAATTTGTTAAAATTGATAAACACTACTTGCGATTGTGCGACAATACGAGGCCTAGGAGAGGTTTACTGAATGTAATGTCATGCAATAGAGCAGCCTTCAGCTAACGGCCTCAAACTGGCCATGTATCCCAGTGTGCGTGGCACTTTCAAGCTGCCGACGAAATACCAAACAGCAAAATGACACTACCTACCCCACTGTAATGTTGGCTGTATATTAGGGACGATATTGTTTTGTTGGTTAGACGCAATATTTGAGCTATGATTGTGCCGGTGCGTTCTCAATGCAATGGCATTCAACGGCGCTGTCCGACTCTTTAAAATAGCAATCCGTTTTCTTTTTCAAATTTTAGCTCTGATAACCGAGATTTAGGTTTAAGTTACGGCTTAACGCTGTTCCGCTTTAGTGCCCATATTTTCATCCACTATGCATATGTAAAAGCTACGAGCTCGCGGTCGATGTTTTACATGGGTAACGCAAGGTCATTAAGCGACAAATAACTGTAACTGTATTTACCAAGCAGCGGCCTAGCTATTTCAAACCATGCCGGACAAAACCAAAAGCATTTTGCTGGCGTCGCATCTGAATGTCACCTTAGTTGGAATGCAATAAAACTTCGGGCGGGCTCGGCTGATATTGGTTAGCATGGGTACCTTCTACGTATACAACGCCTTCATTCCTCCTTACCCATTTAAGATTTAGCTAAGTGAAATAAGTCAATAAGTATAGTTCACAATGTGTTAAGAAAACAAGCAACTCACCTTACGATAGACCCCTTCGGTTAGATGGTGCCGCTCGACTAGCAAGTGACCGTTGAATGCCGTAGAAAATCAAAATCGAGGGTTTCTCTGACCGCGGGATGCAACCGGCTAAGCGTAGCTGAAACATGGTGCCAGTTCACTTTAGCCGTGTAATGTAATTTAATGCAATGTAATGTATCTCCACAAAGTCTATGTGGGTGTTATGCAGGAGAGTTTGGTGTAGCACACCCACAGCCTAAGCGGCTTTCGGTACGCATTCGGTAGCCAACAGACTTCGTCTCACGCAACAAATAGAAAGTGGGAAGCATAGCAGAGTCAGGAGAGCAGTTGAGGTAGTGAGTAGCATAGAAGTAGCAGTTCAGGACCGCTGAAAAAGATGAGTCATAGTCGGCAGCAGGAGAGTAGTTGTCGTTTCGTAAGAATTGTAGAAGCGACGTCTTAGTATACAACCTGCAGAGCTAAAGCTTCCGTAGCCAGCAGTCTTTAAGCGGAGAAATGGGACGGCTAATTTATGTCAATACAGGACCTGAGGGAACGAGGATGCTGAAACATGTCCAGCAGTTCATGTATGTATGGAGGAGCCAAGCCGTGGCGGTCTTGTGGGTCAGCGTAAGAACTCTATTCCAATGCCGACGAACGTGGAATACAGCAGTAGCCGACTACCTCCGGGTATTAGTCACGCACCGATAGACGCGACGATATTCGACACGATTTTATGTTTCGCTGACTAAGAACCCAAAGCCAGTCATGCATCTGCCGGCGCTCCACTACCGCCTGTTGCAACCACCGCTGGCACCTCGTGCTAAGTCAGTGGTTCTCAGACCTTCCTAATGCCGCGACTCTTTAAATACAGCTGCCAATGTTGTGGCAACCCCCAACCATAAAATAATGGTTTGCAAAATGTGGAAATACGCAATTCCGACGGTCTAAGGTGACCTCTGTGAAAGGGTTGCTCGAAAGACATGTTGACTGAATCAGCTTTACAGCCAATCTGGAGGGCGGTTTCACCTTTGACCTGCAGGGCAAACGGCTGACTCAGGATACTAGGTCTATTTTAGGAGCCGCTGAACAATACGGCTTGACTGGATGTCAAAGCATACCTAGTGGACCTATTGAACTCGGCCAATGCCATTGCACCTACGGCTTGTCGGAGCGTGCTTCTGAAGCAGAAGTCTATGGCATATTGATTTGCGTGTGCAATAGCTTGGTTCAAAAAATAGTAATAACTTAAACTACTCTGCATATATATTTAACGTTGAACGCAGCAAAATATTATAAGCAAAGACAATTGGAGCTTCATACTACCAATTTCTCGTCGATTGGCCGTAGGTTGGAGCTTCGGCACGGATCATTGCTCTCGAAATCGTTATGCAATCGCTTGCTGTCAATGTTAATTAAATGGATGCTCACTAAGCAGAACGGCCCCTGCGAATGCCTACTATATCGTCATTATCGTTCTTTTCCTTTGCCAAACTGGAGCGTCACGATTAAATTTAATTGTTCGCGATCTTGCGTGTAAAAAGTATTTGGTTACAAGAGCTTCAATGCTCCGAAGCACTCGAACTGTTTTTCAAACAATAATTCTGATTTATTTATGCACTCCTCTGTCCATGGGTGCCACCAGTTGCATTCGACTCACCAATTCGAACAAGTTACTATTTAGCCCTAGATCCACCTGTAATTGGCAGTGATGAGGCCGGGATCGCGCTCTGTCCGACTCTGTCCTGCTGTGTTCCCGCTTGGTCCTGAAGCCAGGCCTCGTGCGGCGAGTCTAAGACTACGGTCAGACGAACTTCAAACCTTGCTAGTAAGTTCCAGTCTGACTTTAGAGCTAGTCACTCCACAGAATTAGCACTGCATAGGGTGCACAACGACCTTCTTAGGCATTCAGACGTTGGAAGAGTATATCTGCTTGATTTGCTCGATCGTATGGCACCTGTTGATACTATCGATCACCAAGTGCGTCTAGAGCACCCTCATCTCGCCAGGGCATCACTGGCACTGATCTGAAATAGTTTAGGTCCTATCTCAGTGGTAAACTTCCGAGTATTGACGTGAATAGACAAAGATCATCCGAGGTACCTCTGAAATATAGGCTACAACAGGGCTCCGTGCTAGGTCCGGTTCTTTTCACTTTTTATACTTCCCCTCTTGCTGATGTGATTGTTAAGCACAATCTAGGCTTTCACTAATATGTGGATGACACTCAGTTGTACCTTTGCTTTGAGCCCTCTCAGCCATCGAGCACCTCACATTCTCTCGACTCTCTTGTTGCATGTATTGATGGCATCTGCACATGGATGGCAGCAAATTTTCTAAAACTAAACGATGATAAAGCTAACTTATTAGTTATGGGCAAACCCTGTGTCATTCAGAAATTGGAAAGGCTGACGCCTAAGATTGGCTCTGCCAGCATATCTCCTGTTGAATCAGCTCGAAATATAGGGGTCACGTGCCAAAGCGACCACTCGTTAGACGACCACTTCAGCTCCATAATAAATTCTGCCTACTTTCAGCTACATAACATTGCTAAAATGTGGGCGGGCTTAGATAAGATACCACGTCCAAGTTGTTCCATGCATTTGTGACATCCAGTCATGACTTCTGGAACTCACTGCTTGCTGGCCTACCGGTATGTGCAATCGACGACGCTTTATTAATTTCATTATTATTGCTATTGTTATTGTTTCAGAGGCGAAGAGCCGCGTTTGGGGTATACAGTTGTAAGCCAAGGCAGAGCCTGGATGTGGCTGAGGAGGCAGCAGCCACCTCCGCAGGCCTGGTAGACAGGAGCTGAGTCCGCTTCACGAAAGCGCCGGAACAACATCCCCGACCGCTCTTAACCGGAGGCTAAGTCGCCAGACCCCCGTTCCACCCCGGTGCTTCAATTCTGGCTATGCCTCTGGTTGTATCTTGTATAATGAGCTCGGCGAGCACATCACGTGCAGCTTGAGCAAACCGTTCCGTCGAGGGAGACGAGAGCAACGACGCGTTGAGTGAATGAAGAGCTGCACTTTAAATATGTGCAAAAGAGCATCGACAAGAAGTCTTGGTCTTTACATGCAGTCTGACGCGGCCGCACGTCGGTATTTTCAAGCTGGCGTCTCGGCTAAGATGTCTAGCTGTTTTCGTAACTGTATTCCTGCGTTGAATGATGTTAGGGGGAAAGGGTTGCTTGTGTGACCTTTGTGACTTTTGTGACTTTTGCTTTAGGGACACTTTTGTGACCACTATTGCTTTAGGCAAACTCTGCAGCACGGCTTTCATAAAATCCAGGGCTACGACGTCAACGTGCAAGCTTTTGTCTTGAAGAACCTCCGTGACCTAATTAATAATAGCTAAAAGATTTGCCTTATTATTAAGCACAGTAGGAAGTGGAATGAGGCAATGATCGCTTCTAACGTGTTCGCCTTAGACAAGGAGGCTTCAAAATATTTGTCTCTGAAAGGTTTGCAAATGACTAACAGTGCTGTAAATGTCGTTGATTTGGAATAGCTTGTCAAGCGGACCTTTGCATTCCAAGCGCAGAGCAAAGGCCGTTGCGGCGGCTGTGCGTATCCGACGCCATTACCGGCTCGGAAGGAATGTGGTCCGTGTTTTTCTGAGCCCGGATGCGCGGGTAGTACGCGCGACCCCGGTAGGGCAGGGTTCCGCCCGACAATGTGTATAGGCACATTCAATATTTTAGTAAATCCTATGTATATGTATATGTCTCAAAAGTGAATACACTCGGAGCAAGTGACCAAAGAACGATGCAGAAGTCATTAAAGAGCCGGCTGCATCTCAAAATACAAGGCTCAGGCCATAACTGGTGCGAGGCAAATAAAATGTTCGCGGGTTTATTTTTCAAAGTTGCGCTTGAACGCAGGAATATTTTATTATATTGCTGCTGCCGGTATCAAAATTTTGGCACAGGCAATCCTTCAGGTTCATCCCAACAGAGCGAGCTTCTCTACGAGCGACTCAACTAGTCCAGCTCCATTAGTACCAACCACTTTTTGAAACCCCAAAAAGTACTCTTTCATCACTGACTTTGAGTTTCTAGCGAAGCAGTGGATCTTTGTCATTTTCCAGCGGCTACTGACATCTGGCGTGCAATCCCGCATGCAACCGTGATATTTAGCATCCATCGAAAGAATGTTCAATTATTCCTAAATGTCTAATTCACACCGTTGTCGCTCTAAAGAGCTTCAAATCATAATCGAGTCCTCCATAGAAACGACACGACCCATCGGCGAAGAGGATATAGCATTCAACTGCTCCGCTACTTAGCTCAGTTTCGAAGCCATTTCGTACCTGGTCCTACGGCTGATGCAACATGGGACGCTGCGGACCGGAAATTTCGTCTGCACACTTCTCTATTCTCGCCTCGGCGCTTGCTGGGTGCTAGCCTCCCATGTCTCAGTCGCAGACTTGAGCGCCGAGGGCAACTCAATCGCTTCGTCTTTCACGACTGTTCGCTCAGGCGAAACCACTCTAACCCGTGCACAATGTACAGTGGCCCGAGAAAATCTTCAATGCAGGCTGGCCTTCCTTTTCCTCGACCTCTTACCGTATTCGTCTGCGGTAATGATGGTTGAAGGCCAAGAACCTGAAAGTTCTGCAGCCTGCGACCCGCGAATTTCACGGGGTGTAAATTTTATCGCATTATCCAGCCTCCCGAATTTGAGAGGGAGGTTTTATTAGCGGAAAAAAGTCAGCCATTACTCCTCACTGCTGCGGTAGTGCGCATGCTCGACTAGGAAGAATGCCGAGGTTAGTAGAGAGAGAAATTGCACTCTCACTTTACCCCCAGGTTATGTTCGATCGCCCAAATTCGTTGGTTATGTGCATTTTAGAAAGTAAAGAAGCTGCGAAAATAGTTGAATCGAAAATTGAAAGTATATGCCTGAAATGCCTCTCGGATCCCAGAACCCAATCCTCTACTCCGGTGGTTCTCAATCTTCCTAATGCCGTGATCCTTAAATGCAGCTCCTAATGTTGTGGTGAACACTAATCTAAAATTGTGCGTGCGCAAAATGTGGAAGTGCGTGTTTTCCTTTGGTCTTAGGCGACCCTGTGAAAGGGTCTTTCGACCCCCAAAGGGTCCGCGACCCACAGGTAAAGAACCACTGCTCTACACCAAATTTGACCTGTTCTTGACATCGACAGTGCCAGCATAAACATGTATGCTTTTCTAAATATATATAATTCATAATTCTCTTGTTGATGGCCCTAAACAAGCCAAATCTCTCTTCCAGCGCTTCACGAATAAAACGGGGTCAAGCCGATGACATCGGCCGAAAAATACATTCACCTTGACCTTGGCTAAAACGTGCTCCTTTACAATAGCTGCAAATTTGCAAGGCAAAATGTGCTGCTACCGATTGGCACTCCTTGGACAGTATTAACAGTGCGACGTCAGTTTGAATCCCACCCAACGACAGAGGACATAGAGAGTCTATCAATCGATTAAAACTCTATTTATCGTGAACGTATGCCAGATGCATGAGGTTCGGTTTCCTCTAGTTGTGTCATACTCTGTGCTGAGCCGCCTGCAGAGGCGCTCGGGCTCAGGTGCAGGCAAGCAGTGCGACCTGCGGAGAATTCTCCGTGGGTCGCACTCACAGCTTACAGCTCACGTGCCTAGTGCTTACAGCTGGTGCACAACTCTGCAGCCAGGCTTGTTCGTCGTAAGCGTGACAGTTGCCACATCGCACCACTTCTCGTCAACCTGCACTAGCTACCAGTCAAACGACGAATCAACTTCAAGGTTGTGTCACTCACTCTTATGTACTTTCATTCTCCGGCTCCAGCCTACATATCTGATTTATTCTCCAGCCAGGCCAAGCATCGTACCATCTGCTTTCGAGAATCTAACTGTTTACCCATACCTCATACCAACCTAAAATCTTTTGGAGACCGTGCATTTAGTTTATATTCGCTCATAAGCCTGAAACTCACTCCGACTTTCGTCTCATCCCCTGGCATAACCACACTGAAAAAGAAATCAGAAATCTACCTATTCGGCCGCGTTCTAATATAGCCCGAAATAGACCTGCATCTACCGGCTCGGCGATTTACTTTAGAATACATTAAGTGACCGAATCCGTAGCCTCAATTTCTGTCGTATATATGGAGCACCTGAATAGATGTGAGGTTCTCTTATGGCTCCAGACAAAGAAAATTATTATATGATACAGTGTCATGGGAACGCACAGTACCACAGACGGACAATCACTTCAGACAGGCTTAGGTATATCTAGTTCGTAACGCTATTGGTGCAAGAGTCGCAATTAATCTACTGTGCCCTTGCAAAAGGATTGCTTGATACCAGCATCCCCCACGACACAGGGTCGACTGACGATTCCCGGACTTTTGGCTCTGTAGACAATCGTAGCCGATACCGAAAGTGAGCACATCTGCTATTCGAAACGCTCTCGTCAGCTCGGTCAAGTTCAATACTTCCATTGCGAATAGAAATGAGTTTTTCTAAAGGTAAGACCGAGTTTCACTGTCATAGTTAAGCGAGCGTAGTCGCATTTCAATAGCGATGCTTCAGCACCAAACGCTAGCGTTTCAAAAGTAAGTAGCACATCTTTATAGGAAATCGGATAGCAAGTTAGCGCATGTGTAAATATCTTTCAAAACACGATCAGAAGATTTTAAGTGCACGATGAACTGCTAAAAAAACAGTGCCGCACAGCCGACGGCAGCTGCAGAAGCAAGCCAGTCACCATGCCGGAGCAAACTAGTCGATTTTACTCAGATGTGAACCATGTGTGTGCATATATAAACCACTATCGTTGTCAATGTGGTAATAACTTATCAAATGCATGCAAAAGCAAATATGCGCTTGTTTCGTGGAATTAAACCGAATGCATTGACAAAGTACAACTGTCCCCACCCAAAGCTCCATCGTTCCAGGCTCCGCCTTCCTGGCTGGCTGGCTGGCTGTGCTCGTCCTGGCTCGATCTGATCCAATATACCAGAGTTCTGCTGCTTTTTATTTTGCAGAACCATAGCTGCACAGTCAGCTGTGCGGCTAAGTCAGCTGAATTTCGTAACGTCCTTCTGCTATTCACTCCCAAGCTTCTGGCTTGCTCACTTCACATTGTTTTGATTAGCGTGAGTTCTAGAAAAACCAAACTAGGGCTCCCCCGTCAGACTTCTAGATTTATCAACGAGGCCTACTATCCAGTTTGCTTGGGTACTATTGCCTTAATGTAACGACTCAAGATCCATCAGACCATACCCTTATCTCACCAACTTCCTGCTGACCGAAAAGAGTCTTATTTGAATTTAATTGTCACAGCATTAAGTTTAAGTAACTTCCTGCCAGTGATTTCCATAGGCCTGCCGAAGGAGTGTGGTGGAATAAGGTGTTCCTGCAGTTCTTGCCAGTAAGCCTTGCGGTGCTCCGATTAGCAGGAACACACTATACCTCTCCCATGAAAATGTAGAGTTTGGCTCTTAATCTGTTTTCCTGTCGTAGAGTATATGTGTGGGCATAGGTTTTTCCTGAGTGTGTGTGTGTGTGTGTGTTTGTTTGCGTGTGTGTGTCTGCTAGTGCACCTGTGTTGATGGGTGTGAATGATGTGAGCAGGTTTTCTTTATCAGTCCGTAGTACCCATGTGCACATTGAGCCGTGTGTATGTACATTAATAGAGCCTTAGAAGAAAGCCTGTGCATTAAGACCGTGACGCTTAACAAAATTCTCTTCTTTATCACAGTGGTTTTGCCGTTTACGTCACACTAAATGTACGATACACTAAAAAATATGCTTCCTTCTACTGCACACCAATCGAAATCTGAGTGCTGCACTGGACGTTACTGGCTACCAGTCAAGCAAGGGATTGACTTCCAGGTTTTGTCGCTCACTTTTAGGTCCCTTCATTCTATGGCTCCAGCTTATCTCTCAGATATACTACCCCATCAGGCCAAGCACCGTACCACCTGCTTTTCGGAATCCAGCAGTATACAAATACCTCGTACGAACCTTAAATCCTTTGGAGACCGTGCATTTAGTTCGTATGCTCCCACAGCCTGGAACTCCCACCCGACCTGCGTCAGAACATCCCCTGACCTGACCACATTTAAAAAGAACTTAAAAACACACCTATTTATGACAGCATTTAGTGGGTCCCTGTGATTCGTCCTTGATGTGCTTATGTGTGCTGACACTGTGCATGCTGCCACTAACTACATTTGCATGCTGACCCTGTGCATGTGACCCCTAACCATATTATTCATTTTGTTTGTTTTTTAAGCATGATTTTACTTACCATTCAATTGCATTTCCCTTTGCAGCAAATGTAAAGCGCCTAGAAAGAGATTAAGTTCTCTGAGGGCGCTTTATCAAGTACATTATTAATATTATTATTATTAAAAGTGATTACACTGTAGGCACGGACTAGCTTATACAAATCGGACATTTTTACTCTACAGCCATTCAGTCAAGAGCGTATAATCCTTCCTAAAAATGGCCTGCAACGCCTGAATAAATGACGACGTACAAACAACACTAATTACTTATAAAATGAAGCAAGCTCGCAACACACACAATCACGGGAAGCAGACAGATACACCTTAATAGACCAGCAGGTTGGCAGGCTTGAGAGGGTAGCTGACGTGTTGGTATTGTGATAGGTCACTTCGGAACAGGAAACACAGACTTCGTGTATACGCTATATGAGATGAATCGATGGTGCCGATTTTGAATGTTCAGCTGTCCCATTTTGGAGTAAGCAGTTGGTTTGCCCATAAGTATTAAGTTAATTGCATCGCAATTCAATTTGAGGGAGTTTGCTGCCACCCATGCGGGATATCACATATACACGCAGCAAAAAAGGTGAGATGATACAACATGCTGGATGGCCATGAGGGATGAAAGCATAAGTACAGTGTGTGTCATCAGCATAGAAGTGAAAGCTCACATAGCCGGTAGCATTCAAATCGGCAAGAGGAAGAGTTGAAAATGAGAAAACAAGCAGACCGAGCATGGACTCCGAGGAACCCAATACTAAAGTGGATCGTCAGGTGACCTTCACCAACTTATATCAAAACTCTGGAGTCTCCACTGGATAGGAGCTGCACCAGTGCAGGACTAAGCACTGAGTAGACAGTCATTTATCGACCTCGGAAAACACATTAATAATAATAATAATGCACTTAATAAAGCGCGCTCTGAGAACTTAATCTCTCTCTAGGCACTTTACATTTGCTGCAAAGGAAAATGCAATTGAATGTTAAGTAAAATCATCCTTGATAGACAAACAAAACGAATAACATGGTTAGGGGTGACATGCACTGGGTCAGCATGCAAATGTGGTTAGTGGCAGCATGCACAGCGTCAGCACGCATAAGCACGTGAAGGATGAATCACAGGGACCCACTAAATGCTGTCCTAAATAGGTGTGTTTATAAGTTCCTTTTAAATGTGGTCAGCTCAGGGGATGTTCTGACGCAGGTCAGGAGGGAGTTCCAGGCTTTGGGAGCATACGAACTAAGTGCACGATCTTTAAAGGATTTGAGGTTTGTACAGGTATTTGTAGACGGTTGGATTCCGAAAAGCAAGTGGTACGATGCTTTGCCTGATGAAGGAGTAGATCTGAGAGATAGGCTGGAGCCAAAGGAGGAAGTGACCTAAAAGTGAGCGACAAAACCTTGAAGTCAATCCATTGCTTGACTGGTAGCCAGTGCAGGTCGGCAAGAAGAGGAGTAATGTGGCAACTGCGACGCTCACGACAGACTAGCCTAGCTGCGAAGTTTTGCACCAGCTGCAATCGCCTGATCGCACATGCCGGTAGGTCAGTAAGCAGTGAGTTGTAGGATGTCACGAATGCATGGACCAACTTGGACGTGGTATCCTTATCTAAACAAGCCCGAATTTTAGCAAGGTTATGATCCTAAAAGTAGGCAGGTTGACAGTGGAGCTGGGATGGACTTTTAACGAAAGGTCACTTTGGAATATGACACCTAGATTGCGAGCTGATTCAACCGGAGATATGCTGGCAAAGCCAATTTTGAGCTTCAGCCTTTCCAATTTACGAATCACACTGGTTTTTTCCATAACTAGTACGTTAGTTTTATCATCGTTAAGTTTTAGAAAAATGGCTATTATTCATGTGGGGATATCATCAATACATGCAGCAAGCATAGAAGTGAAAGCCTAGATTGTGCTTGGCAATCACATCAGCAAGGAGAGTATAAACCGTGAAAAGAACCAGACCTAGCACGGAGCCCTGAGGTACGCCATATTTCAGAGGTACCTCAGACGATCTTTGTCCATTCACGTCAATACTCTGGAGTTTCCCACTGCACTGCACAATATTGTCGTCATGGTTTTTATTATATGATCTGCCCATTTCGCATCGGAGGGCACCCAGCTGGCACTCGGGAGAGAGCTTCGCTGTTAGGCTTGCTACGGAGCTCAGTCGCTTTTAACCGAGTTTCAGCGTTAAAAATTAATAAATAAGTAAAAAATGAAAGGCCTGGTCTTGCTAGCTCGGCGCTTGGAATAATCAACCGTGGAAAAGTAGGCGTTGCTGAGTGGGTAAGTCAGTTCCACCGGCCAAATTCTTGGGAGTAAAAGCTGCATAGCTATTTTTTCTCTCAGCGGCCTTTAAAGGTAGCAGAATGTAATATTAGGATTTCAAATGTAACATATTTTTGTGCTCGAAATTCTATAGAGGAGACGGAAATTATTTTTCTTACATTCAAGAATAGCTTGGGGTAGTACTCCTACGCGAAAGCAAGTACCCAGTGCTTGTTTAAATTCCTAAGACGCATGCCAAATAAAAGCTAGTACACGCTTTAATGAAATAATTCTTATATTTAGTACTGATTGCTTGTCACTAGACTCGCAATAAATTGCATAAAAACTGGAAGGGGGAAAGCAAACTATATTTGCCAAAGCAATAAAAAATACATATTTATTACCGTTTAATAACTTTGTATAAATGTTAGTTTAACGTGCTTTTAATAATATTGTTGAATGGAAACTACTCTACGTTTTATATCCACCAAACGGTCACTAATGCAGGTGTCGGCACAGGGCATGCTAGTATGTTTGAACCTCAAGTTAGTACAATGTTTACAAGAATTTCAAGAAAACCTTCGAAATATTATTTTTCTAAACACAAGCAAGGTTTTTGTCTAATAATAGCTATTTTCCATATGCTTTACTTATAAAGGATTGGGAAAAGACACTTTCTATTTACTAGAGGAAAACAATGAAACAGATTAATTAATGTAAAAAGATGTGCCGGGTTACTTTTGTATAGCGCCTAAGAATAGCCTTAATCTACAGAGATATCAGTGAAAAATATGCCTGCCACATTGGCTGGTGAAGCAATTACTTGAGATTAATGGCTGTTCCTGAACGTCTAGCCCTAAACAGCAGAAAGGTCATAATCTATGTATTATCTTGTCTGAGCCAGATGTTGCGACGCATCGTCAGTTGTACTTGAGGCTTTGAAACCTTGAGATGCTCGGGTTGGTTGGTGCTTGAAAAAAAGAAGTGCATCTCTTTCACTACTGAATAGATTGCTCAGAAATAATGGCATCAAATTTGTTTAGTGATACATGGCTCTCTTGATGCATGCGATGCTCAGATATTTGCAGCACACAACGGGTCGAGGCGGACCAGCGGAACTCACATATTGAAACTTCAAACCATGCTAGTAAGTTCCAGTCTGGCTTTACAACTCATCACTCCACAGAATCAGCCTTGCTTAGGGTGTGCAACGAGCTACTTTGGAATGCAGACATAGGTAGAGTGTCTCTGCTTGTTTTGTTCGATGTTTCGGGAGCTTTTGATACTATCGATCAACAAGTTCTTCTTGAGTGCCTCATCTCGCATCGGCATCACTGGCGTTGTTCTGCAATGGTTCAGGACCTATCTCAGTGCGAGACTCCAGAGTATCGATGTGAATGGGCAAAGATAATCCGAAGTACCTCTGAAATATGGGATACCTCAGGGGTACGTGCTAGGTCCGGTTCTTTTCGCGGTTTGCACTCTCACTGCTTTGATCCCTCCTAGCCTTCGAGCACCTCGAATTCTCTCAACTCCCTTGCTGCAAGTATTGATGACATTCGCACATTGATGGCAGCCCATTTTCTTGAAATAAATTATGATAATAATAACCTACTAGTTACAGGCAAACCAAGAGCGATTCAGAAATTGGAAAGGCTAACGCTCGAAATCGGCTCTGCAAGCTTATCTCTTGTTGAATCTGCACGAAGTCTAGGTGTCATGTTCCAATGTGATCTTTCGTTAGACGACCTCCTGAGCTCCCAAATCAAATCTGCCCTCGACAACGTTGCTAAAAATGTACGAGTTTTTAGGTAAGGATACGACATATAAGTTAGTCCATGCATTTGTGACATCCCGTATTGAGTTATGTAACTCAGTGGTGGCTGGCCTACCGCCATGTGCAATCAGGCGCTTACAGCTGGTGCCAAACTCTGCACCTAGTCGTAGGCTTGTCTGTCGTGAGCATCGAAGTTGCCACATCAAACCACTTCTTGCCGACATGCACTGGCGACCAGTCAAGCAACAAATATATTTCAAGGTTTTGTCGCTCACTTTTAGGTCTCTTCATTCTTGGGCTCCAGCCTACCTATCAGATCTATTCCCTTATCAGTCCAAGCATCGTACCACCGGCTTTTCGGAATTCTACAAATTATCAATTCCTCGTACAATCCTCAAATCCTTTGGAGACCACGTGAATTTAGTTCGTATGCTCCTAAAGCCCTAAACTCACTCTCGACTTGCATCACATCATCCCCTGACCTGACTACATTTTAAAAGAATTTAAAACGCACCTATTTAGCACAACATTTAAAAAGAACTTAAAAACGCACGTATTTGGGACAGCCTTTTGTGAGTACCTGTGATTCGTCTTTACGTGCTAATGCGTCAACTTGCCTGCTGACCCTGTGCATATCACCCCTAACAATGTTATTCATTTTGTTTAGTAAGCATGATAATACTCACCATTCAATCGCATTTCCCTTTGCAGCAAACTTAAAGCGCCTAGAAAGAGGTTGAGCTCTCTGATGCCGCTTTATCAAGTATATTAGTACTATTATTATTATTTAGCCTCTACCAGTTAGATATACTATGAGACGCTAGCTTCACCAATATTGATCACCTATCTGCACTGGTTATTGAGCTTACTTAAGCTGTGTTTATGACAGAGGACAGCAATTCCGGATTTGCTGCAGCGTAGACTTTACACTTGCCGACGGAAGTCGGCCGTGCACTCACGCTCAGCTACCATCGGAATAACGGCATTCTTCAGAGCAGCAGGTGCGACTTAGTAAGTTCTCTCTGTATTGCTAGATCAACCAGCTATAGACAGTCGTACAGGACCTCTGCCTCACGAGCGACGCGAGAGGCAACACCGGTTGCAGTGCAGGAGACAGAGCCGGGGCGTTAGAGTGAATGTCCGGAAGCCCCATGTGGTGGCAGAGACTAGCACCACATTAGAGACTAGTGTCGCGGTGGATGATGTATGGCTCGGCGATGCATCAAAGTTCGTGCCGTGCATAGCTAGCAGGTTAGCATGAGTGCACTTTCTTGTCCCAAAGAACTTAAGCTTATGAGCCGCTTAACTCCGCGTTTATAAAATTTGGCATTCAAATACCAACTGACCTCGCGCCGTCTTAGAATTCGACGACATTTAAGTAGAAGTAAAAAAACCGCCTCTTTATCGCAGGCTTTGCATCGTGCGAGTCGTCTGGGTGCATGCTAAAGTTTTCGAATATTCCGTAATAAAGAGAATAGCAGTAATGTCGTTTTATTGGCACCATCAAAGACGTGAATCTCTCTCTCCCTCTCTCTCTCTCTCTCTCTCTCTCTCTCTCTCTCTCTCT
>WPIO01000346.1:0-75740 GCA_009760855.2 Cristatella mucedo | reverse complement strand
TCGTGACGCGGGGCAAGAAGCATGTTGGACAGCACAATTTCATTCTACACTCTTGTTCATCAACGTCTGAACAATTGAAAACTCCAAGATCTAAACAGGTATAAAGGATGTTTGGTCTGAGGCCAAGTGCCTCAAAAGTTCTCAACTCCAACAAGAAACCAATTTTTGCTCAAGATCTGTGAGCCGCGGAAAACCTAGTTGTGTTCTTGAGCGATTAGTCTATGCCGTCTTCGTTACTTTGAAAGCTCCTCTCTGGTGCCGTGAGACCAAAATCTTTAGAAGAGTTCTCCGGGCATACTCTATCCTTCAGTGGATTTTCGGTTCAACTGCAACTCCCCACCAACTAAATCAGCTCCTTTTGTTGGCATCTTGTGTGATTCTTGGCACTGCGTCTTCTTGAAGCCTTGACAATTCAATCTCAAGAGAGTGGAGATCAGAAGAGGCCGTCTGTGAAGTTCACCTGTACATTCTGCAGTCTTTTCTGAACTCAGTCAATATTCCATAAAAGATGGCTGTCCCATAATGGCAAACAAAATCCAAAAGTAAAGTCCAAGATTACAATGTTAGGAGATTGCCAGCTTCACTTCTTGTTTCAAGTGTTCAACCACTTGTGTCCTCAGTCAGTTGCTCAAAAAGACATACAATTCTGTTTTTGTTCCATCATTGATTGCTTTCCATCCACCAGCCGCTACTCTTGGTCTGAGACTTTCTCTTCAGAGGTTATTCTCAACCGCAGGAGTTGATCTTGAAAAGAATAAGTAGGTGCTCTAAATCTAGTGTTCCAAAAAGGTAATGACAACGGGATCTTGATTTGCAACGTGAAATCCTGCCCAGGTTAAAGCTCTGGTTTATTACAATTTACAAAAATTGCCTTCTCAATTCTGGAGAATATTTCCTTTTGGACACCTGACAAGTGGCCAGACATGACTGCTTCTCTGTCGTAGCACAGCCAGTTAAGCCTAGCTTGTGTGGTCTAATAGTGCGCCGAATGCACAGCTGTGGCACATGCTTGCTCGTCCTTGAAGGGATGTTTACAGGCCGGGCTCACCCTTGACGCGACGCAGCCCTCCTGTCGCAGGCAGGGGTGAGGCGAGCAGACGGGAAGGGCAGTTGGAACGCGGACGGAAGGGGGGAACGGCCTCGTGCTTGTTGCCTGCGAGTGCCAGCCGAATACAGGCGGTTAAAGCCCCTCGATGTCACCGCATGAGTTGCCGCCAGAGATTCAAGCTAGAGCGTAGTCCAAGAGTCTGTAAGCATGCTAGCTCAGCCAGCAATCATCAAGTCCATTGAAACAAGGACTTGCTTGAAATCAAGATTGGTATTCTCACATGAAAAGTTTTTTTTTAATGTGCACAATCATTTTTGCTTTTGGTGTCCCCTTGACTTTGGCGCCCGAGACATCTGTCCCCCCTCCCCACCATTGCAGCGTCTCCGATCGCTACCAAAATAATCATTCAAAATTAATTTTGCCCGTGAGCGGCGCTTATGTCACGAGAGGCTCGAAGCTGTACAACTGTGCACAAGCGGGACAATTGTGTATGCAGTGCTTAGATGAAAGAGATGCCAGGTTTGACGGAGTATTAGTCTATGAGATTAAGATGCTCCGAGTAAAGCCCGCGACTCGTCTTAGCGGCGCTCTCGACAGATAACCGAGCGTCTGAAAGGTATCCCGGCAACGAAACAACAAAGCTGTGGTTACGGCCTTCTTTAGAAATAAGGCCACATTCGCCGCCATCAAATACAACGACCCGATGGCACACGCAAGAATTATTTGAATGATTGCACTCTTTATGAGACACGTGGATATCTAAGCCGCAGACCTCCATAAGCCACGGGTGGGGGGGGGGGGGCTCCATCCGGCCACTAAGGGCACTCTTTCGATTTAGAGGCGTGAGCCGTTCAGAGGCGGCCGTAGTCGGCCGCTCTTGTGTCAGGCTTGAGTTGTACGTTTGCCCCAGTTATCAGTGGAGTGGTTCGCCCACGTAAGTAGCATAAACTTCTCTTGAATCTATTGTCATATGACATGTTATTAGGTGTGTCGTATAAGTCTTTGTTGCTCTGGTGACCTAAAGCTTTTGGCGTCCGTCGTGAAATTAAGAGGGGCGCGGCTGCGTTGCCGCCATCGCTCTATCGAGGCCTAACTCGGCCAGCTTTCCCGACGTAGTTGCTTCCGCATGCCCCTGCACTGACCTCGCCAAGAGTGTAAGAAGTGGTAGTGTAAGTGCATGCTGCAGGGCAGATTGGCGCGTGGCCAGCATTGGAGACGTTGCTGCTTCGCACCACTGCTCCTCATGCCTGAAATTTACCCCAACACTATGGTACAGCGGAAATGTCTAAGCGGCCAAAGTATCTGCGGAATTCGTGCAAGGTCTGTGAGTGGAGGTTTCATGCGGTTTGATCGTGGGTTGCTGCAGGCGGTTTAGCGTTAAGCGGACATTGTTGAGACGTAATACCCCGCGATTTAGTGCGGCAATACATGTAAGCAAGGTGGAGTATAATAAATTAATAAATTGTACAAAAATATGCAATGACCGTGTTTCCTAACAGTTTTTTAGCCACTAACGCTTCAAGATACAAGCTACCCTCGATGCTAGCCCAGAAGTGGGTGGGGGCTGGCACTTACGACCCAGGTCGGGGATTGGTTTCTTGCCACCGACGATCCTGTACTGCTCACTGCAAGCGTTGTTGATAGTCATTAAGGCTCTTCTGCCCCTTTATAAAAATGAGGCTGTTGAATCAGCTGACTATGAGGTGCTGGTTAAAGCTTTTTGGAATCCAACAGTCTACAAATACCTCGTACAAACCTCAAATCCTTTGGAGACCGTGCATTTAGTTCGTATGCTCCCAAAGCCTGGAACTCCCTTTCGACCTGCGTCAGAACATCCCCTGACCTGACCACGTTTAAAAATAACTTGAAAAACGCACCTATTTAGGACAGCATTTAGTGGTTCCCAGTGATTCGTCCTTTATGTGCTTATGCATGCTGACACTTTGCGTGCTGCCACTAACCACATTTGCATGCTGACCCTGTGCATGTCGCCCCTAACCTTGTTATTCATTTGTTTGTTTATCAAGCATGATTTTACTTACCATTCAATTGCATTTCACTTTGCAGCAAATGTAAAGCGCCTAGAGAGAGATTAAGTTCTCCGAGGGCGCTTTATCAGGTGCATTATTATTATTATTGTTATTAGAGAAGTTCCTTGCGGTTCGTACATGGGCATATTTGCATTTCGTTTATCGCTAAGTTTGAGGGCGTTACCATAATCGTTCCATGCACATTGGCATTCTTGTGTTGCTTGTGCGTGCGTATGATTTTCACGTGTGTGTGCACACTTACGTGTTTTTACACGTGATTCACTTGCAAAAACGAATGGCCCACCTCAAAAAGCAAGTTAAATTCTATGCTCAGAATTTTTAAACATGATGAATCCCTTATAGTTTTTCATTGAGTTTTGTTCCCTGTGTTATCACAGGCTTATAGGTTACTTCGGTCAGGTTTTGATTCAGCGTGTGCCAGTTTGTTTCAGATATGCCTGACAATTTGAGATTTGCCACCGGTATAGCTGACAAAACTTATTTCTAAACTTGCTCCTTCTACTTGTCAAAACTCACCCACCTAGAATCATCCCCTATCAAGACTATGGGCTGGTATTACCAAAAGCTGAGAAATGTCTAAAACTTTGGCAATTGATATATATATTTATGGTATCAAATGCAGGCAGTGGTATCAGTAAAAGGCATTAACAGCCAACTTATAGCTCTGCCGATATCCTTCAAAGCCAAACTGAATTTTTCCAGATTACAAGTGTTGTCCTGGTATTCGTGGTAATAAGCTGTTGCTTGAAAAAAAGCTAAAGATGACTAGATCTGCTTGAAGCCTGAGTTAATACTTTACCTATAGGCTCCCTGGGGTTTCAGGAACCTTTCTGTCTTCCAATTCTTGCATTATTGGAGCATCCAACCAATGAGGCCACCAGTCTGACTTGGGACTCAAAATCAGGGATCCATCACCAGATGTGCCACCTCTTGTGGTGTGGCTGTGTCTACATCTGGATATAATAGACTGGAAGCTTCTCAGCTTGTCTTAATAAAAGTAATCTACAACATTTGCATCTTGTGAACTGACTTGCATGAGGTCAAGTGAGAACCTGTCATCTCTGCTGGGCATCACTATCACTGTACTGCAATGGTGTTGTCTTACCTCAGTTGGACATTTCAACACATGGATATCAATGGCCAACGGTTATTGGATGAGCATTTAAGGTGTCAGAAACTGTTCAAGGTCGACTCCTGTTTATAATGTTCTCCCCCTGTTGCCAATGTTAATGCAGGGCCCAATCTAGGTGTTATATACCAATAACACACACGTGTACCTGTGCTTTGATCTCTCCTTGCCTTCCTGAACTTTGTATGCCTTAAACATTCCCACTTGGATGGCTGAAGTCTCTCTCAAATTGAATTATGGTAGTACCAGCTTACAAGGTGTGGGCAAACCTAGGGTCAGCTAGAAAGCCTACCCTCAAAATGGGCTCAGCCAGCATAACTTGTGTAGCCTCTTCAGACTCTATTTCCTGTTCGAAAATAACCTTTCTCTAAATGACTTTCATCAGCTCAACCGGTAAGTCTGCATACTTTCACCTACACTTTCCGAAAGTCTTGTTCCAGTATGTATTTAATGTTTCTCCATCTATAACTCCTCAAAGCCACAACTGCTGTGTGGGTGTTACGCAGGAGTTGTATACAGTGCACTCACGGCCTAAGCGGCTTTCGGTATGCGTTCGGTAGCCAACAGACGTCATCTCACGCAGCAAAGAGAGTGTGAAACATAGCAGAGTCAGGAGAGCAGTTGAGGTAGTGAGTAGCTGGAAGCAGCAGCTCAGGATCGCTGGAAAGGATATGCCATAGCTGGCAGCAGGAGAGTAGTTTTCGTTACGTAAGAAGCATGGTCAATGCAGTGGTGCATTCAGCGGCACCGTGTCGGCAGCGAGGTGTGGTAGGCGTGGACCCGGGCCGTCTGAGCCGATCTCTTCGGTATCGCTCGGCGAGCGAAGGCTTGCATTTGGCAACTGCTTTCAACACTCCTTGCCCCGGCAAGTCTTCAGCACACTGTATCTGTGGGCATGCCGTAGCCATAGTAAGTGACTGAGGCAGCTCCCGGAGAGAGGCCTTCCATCGACCAAGAGCCAGCACCTTCAGGTGAAAGTCGTCATCAAGCCCGGTCATCATCCTTGGCCGGTGTGAGCATGTCTACTAGCCATGCTGAAATGCTTTAAGCTTTTCAAGATTGTAGCTTTCACACCCCCAAAAAAACGAGCCATCCTTCTATCGGCGGTTAGGGAATCCCCCTTACCCACAGCAACTGCGCAGACATAAAAGAGCTCGAACGGAGCAAACTGCTAAAAACTGCAAACTTGTTATTTGTTAGAAAAGGCGTGTTTAAATACTCAAAATGCATCGAAGCTGCATGGTTTTTCGGCAGTTTTAACCCAGCTATGCACTAAATACAAGTGACAGCTATTCCACTTTGACAGCTGCGGTCACTATTTAGTGGATCCGGTAGCTGCTTTTGGATCTTATGCCCTGTTGTTGACCAATAGCTGCGTGTATAGTGGTGGAATAAGGCTTTTGAGAAGTAGTGTATGTGTCATTTGCAAAAACTTGGCATTCATAGATAAGCAGACCTCTGTCAAGATTGTCAAAGCAATTCCATCATTCACTTTCGACTTCAGTTGTTCACATGCTTACCAACCTTACTGCCAGTTCAAAAAGTACTCAATTGTTGCAAAATTGTGCTACTATGCATGTCTGTCGTCAGTGTCACAACTACCACATTGCTCCAGTTCTCACTCTTTTGTTGACTACCCGAATGCTTACCGAAAGCTGCGTAGGCAGTGAGTGCTCTATACAAAACTCTCCTGCGTAGCACCCACGTATTCTTTGTGGCTTTGTGGAGTTACAGACGAATATAATAACAATAATGATACACTCGATAAAGCGCCCTCAGAGAACTCATTCTCTTTCTAGGCGCTTTGCATTTGCTGCAAAGGAAACACGATCGAATGGTGAGTGGTACATTGCATTACATTACATTGCACCGTTTTATCTATCAGAAGTACTTAATCCTCTGGGTTCTTATTGTGCTCCTGCGGCTCCCTTGTTTTTTTTTCCTAAGCCTCGAAGCACTAGAAAAGAAGCTTTATCAGAGACCCTTCAGCTTCAGCTTTGACGGTCCCAAAGCCTTAAACTCGGTACCAACTTACACCTGGTCATCTTCTGACTTGAAAACGGTAAAAGGCTGCCAAAACCCACACTTTCTTCGTAGCATTCGCTCTGTCAAAGATGTCCTTATTAAATATGTCCCTACCAGTTGTCTTGAAATTGTGAATGCTATCACTAGACTGATGACCTTTTTTTATTATTCTTATTAATTATAGCTGGGTTATACCCGTGAAAATCACTAGAGACTGCAACCTTTCTTTGAAAGGTTAGCCCCAGTGTCCGCTGACGGTGCTGGTGAGCAAGCCGTTCTCAGTGGAATCTTGTAGTTCATTCCTAATGTTGCAAAATCTTTAGGGAAGGAGGAAGTATTCGAATTAGTTCAAGTTCGGTTGATAAAAAAGTCTATTGAAAACAAATGCAATATCCAGTGTTCCATATAGACTATGGGAGAAAATTTTGTAGTTACAAATGCAAATAAATTTCATCCGAGAAACCTCTGAAGTATGGGGTACCTCGGGGCTCTGTCACTAAACATGTTTGCATGCTGACCCTGTGCATGTCACCTGTAACCATGTAATGCTTGTTGTCATTAAGCATGCTGCCACTAACCATTCGATCATTCTTCCTTTGCAGCAAACGTAAGTGCCTAGAAAGAGATTGAGTTCTCTAAGGGTGCTATATCAAATGTATTATTTATTATTATTATTTTATTAATTTATCTCCCTGGATATTTTTGACGTGACATTTATCATATTAGTACTGAACTATTGTAGTAGTTCCTCGAATATACAAAAGCCCATAAGTTTGCCCGTACCTACTAAGTTGATTTTATCTTCATTCATTTTAAGAGACCTTGTTGTCAAAGTACGAATATCTGTGATAAATTCTGCAAGGGAAATGTGACTAGAAGGCAGGGAGGGATCAAAGCTTAGGTAAAGCTGTGTGTCGTCTGTGTAAAAATGAAAGCCTGCATTGTACTTGGCGATCACAAAGGCAAGAGTGAAAGCATACATTGTGAACAGAAATGGACCCATTTTAGATTCCTTACTTATAAAAATCATCGGATGGCAGTTGTGCATTTACACCAATGTTTTGAGGTCTTGCTTAAAGATAGGACCTAAGCTAATGTTACGGATGCCGTGGCAAGATGACATGCGCTCAGGAAGGACTTGGTAATTGAAGTATAATTGCCTACAAGTAGATTTTGTTCTCTTAGGATACTGTATGAACAGCTATTGTTATTCTCATTTTTTTAATTTGCCAATTTTTTTTATTGATGTTGGAATTATAGTGTAGCCTAACGCTCGAATGTCAGCTTTTCTGGCTTGGCATAAGCTTGATACAGCAGCTACTGCTGCTTATTGCAGCATTCTGGTCGACGTGCAGCACTATAATAATAATAATACATGTGTATAGCAACCTCTGAGAACTAGGCACTTTACAGATGCTGTCAAGAAAGCATTACCAAACGATATCCTGAATTGTACGTGGCTATGTCTTTTTTTAGGACTTGCAATGGCTAGCCTTGATGCTGCGGTGATGACGATCATGCTCGTCTCGGCAGGGACGTTTGTGTTCATATTTTGTTCTGCGGATATCTTATTCCGTGCATACGGTGGCGATCTGTACAATGGCATGAGTAAAAAGAAGCGCCTTGATTGGATGGCAAGGTAAGTTTTAAATACTCGTAAGAATGGAGTGTTCTGTGAGAGTCAAAAGTGTTTATAGTCAATAAAAAAAATCATCTCTAATCTATTTAAAAAGTACTTGCTGATTGAGAACATGCCCTTTGTTGATTACAAAATAGTATATCACTTCACAATTGTGCCAAGTTGAAGGAGAAAGCTTTTTATCAAGAGGTTACCGGGGCAGAAGAACTCGTGTATATGCCACTAAAGCTCTCAGTCAATTGCTGCTGTAGTACCAAAGCATCACTAGCTATTTTTATTTATCTTTTCTCTCTGGTGTCTTAAGTCCGGTGTACTACCTGTAGTGTATATTCTATCCAACCATGTCAATCCGCTACTTCCGGCATTGCTCTATATCTTTGTGAATTAATGCAAACTTAACAGTTATTGCATTCATGGCAGCTTTTTAAATATGTTGTTGTGCCTTGCTTCCCTTTAGTTAGTTGAAGACAGAGGCCGTGAGCATTTTCGTGGCTATGGCTCGTTCATTCAGCAATATTGTAGGAAGCATTTTGGGTCTTACGTGTAGTTCCGAGTGTCTGCTCAGTTATTAGCCCGAATGCAATGTAAATTGACCTATTCCAACCTAGTTTACTTGCTTGTATGAAAGGACGTTGTGTTGACTTCATTGCTGTAGCGTTGCTTCATTGCTTTTGTTCATTGTTTTTGTTTTTTTCATTCATACTTCATTGCTTTTGTTATTGCATATTCAGTTAGGCTGCTTCACTCCAGATATCTGGCAGCCGATGTTAAACAAAGCCCAGCTCTGCTTCCAGTTTCTAGTTTCATCCCCGAGAAGAGTGGTTCATTACTGAGTTCCACTGAGAAAACATATCCTTCCACTACTGGTCGGAATCTGCTGTGGTCAAATCGGTTAGCGAATAATGATAATACTGAATGAGAGCTGGTTCAGAAGCCTCGGTTGTAGCAAGCAGCTCTCTGCTAAAGTAATCGCATCATTCTGTGATGGCCTGTTCTGATTTGAACTCAGCACATCAAGCATTCCGAATAGCTGCTCTATTATGAAGTCGCTTCTTCTGCCTTGCCGTGTACGTTTGCAGTGGTCAATTGGCTTTCGGTAGGTCCCATGGCGTGAGCGGCCGGGTGTGATTGTCAGTGATGCCGGAACTTTCTTGTTTACTGCGTCTGTCTGTGCTTTCATCGAGTGACAGGAAAGACTGCAGCTCGGGACTCTCATGCCAAGCAGGCAGCTCGAAGTCTTTGCTCTTTGACCTTTCGTTTTTGCCGATGCTGCTTTCTCTGGTCAGCCGGCTAGACGCGAGGCTGCTGTCTGAAGCAGGCTCCCTCCTCCTCCTCTCCCAAACTAGGCCGGCTAGGCCTAGGCAAAGTATAGTGGCTGTTGGTGCCAGCCATATGCATTAAAGTCTGATCCAGCAGCTCCTCAATCAATGTTCTTTCGATATGCTTGTTTTTATGTGAATTTTTCTTTTTATACACCTTTTCAGTCCTCGGCTGCCGTGCTTAAGTGGAATGTCAAGAAAGTACTTGTAAACTTGTCCAGCAATCGATTATTTGTGTAAGGTACATTTCGAAAGACAAATATGTTGGAACTAGGATGCGAAGTCCTGACGACTTCCAAATAAAGAAAAAATGGCTATGCAAACCACGTCTAACCGGAAGTAAACCAGAAGTAACATATCCACAAATAAATTTACCGATCTCTGCATCATATGCAACTTGTATCCCAACTTTTCGAACCTTGGTAGATCGAGGTAAATGTGTGAAGCTTGTTGAGGTGCATTATAGTGACTTTTAGAAAGCATCATTTCCAGTGTAGGCTTGTGCTCTGTAAAGTCCATAACTTGGCTAATATTTCACATATTGCAGTGAAATTTGAAATGAAAGTTCAGCTCCGCTTGGTTTAACCTTTAGCCGACTCTAGAAAACTTTCTGATTTTGGTTGGATACATTTTGCTTTGTACTTCATCAAACGTCACAGAGCTTTATTTTCTGTTATCAAGGACATGCACAGCGAAATATATCCAACCGAAATCACAAATTTTTCTACGGTCGATTAAAACAAGCAGAGCTGAACTTGCATTTCAAATTTCACTCCGATACATGAAATATTAGTCGAGTTATGGATTTTACAAGGCACAAACCAATACTGGAAATGAAGCTCTTTAAAAGTCACAAGAATGCACCTCAGCAAGCTTCACGCATGTACCTCGATCTACCAAGATTCGACAAGTTGGGTTAGAAGTCAGATATGATGTAGAGATCGGTAAATAAGTACTTTCTAGACATTCTTCCTTTAGGAAACTTGCTATTGGTAGATGCACCATTTCATTAGCTGACCAGCATGCATAGTAGAGCTTTCGCTCCAAACAATTTTCTCACATCAAGGGTCGCACACTCGACCAGATTTTCTCATACAACTGCACTTTGTCATCACCAATTATTACCAAATCCTGCTTATCCGACCACATGCAGATCTCATTCAATCTACAGTGTGTGCCCACCTCCTCTAAAATAACCTATGAATCGCGAAACCTCAAGACCCTTGACATCGATGCTGTCCGTGCGAGAATATCTGCTTCACCGCTGTTGCTCAGTCCTCCCTCCGATCTGTCATAGTTGGTAGATAGCTTCAACACAACACTAGCTGACACACTCGACGAGTTTGCACCTCTGACAAAGCGCACTGTGCGCCCCCCCCCCCCGCCCAGACGGCCTATGATTTACCGCAGACATTAAACTAGCCAAGTCTACTAAGCGAAAGCTTGAAAAAGCATACAAAAGATCTGGACTGACTGTCCATCGATAGGCATATGAAGATCACTGTAGGTCGTACCAATCGATCCTAGCAAAGGCCAAGTCTAGCTTCTCTAGAAACATTGTTGAATCACAGATGCACAATCCAAAAATGCTGATGTCGACGATAAACCGTCTCCTCAACCGCTCCCAAATTAGCTCCTTACCTGATGATCCTTGTGATGATCTAGCCGATCGCTTCTCTCAATTCTTTGTGCAGAAGATAGACAAGATCAGGGAATCCATCCCTGCGATGACAACATCCCCACTAGAATGATGTTCCCCAATTCCTGGCTGCACCTCGATGACTACATTTAAGCACGTCACTGGTGATCTAGTCCTGAAGTTCGTATCTCAATCAAAGGAGACAACAAGTCCTCTGGACCCTATTCCCACTGTCCTGCTCCTATGTTGCATTGATCTGCTGCTGCCATGCATAACTAACATCATTAATATGTCATTAGCCTCAGGTCATGTCCCAGCCCAGCACCCTCAAAAAAGATGTAGCCAGGCCACTTCTCAAGAAAGCGACACTAGACCAAGAGAACTTCAGCAACTACCGCCTAGTCTCGCTTCTACCATTCCTATTAAAGACACTGGAACGGGTCGTGGCGGACCAGCTGAACTCATGTATCGAAACCTCACACCTTGCTAGTAAGTTCCAGTCTGGCTTTAGAGCTAATCACTCCACAGAGTCAGTATTGCTTAGGGTGTACAACGACCTACTTAGGAATGCAGACATGGGTAGAGTGTCTCTGCTTGTTTTGCTTGATCTTTCGGCAGCTTTTGATACCATCGATCACAACGTTCTTCTAGAGCGCCTCTCATCTCGCCTGGGCATCACTGGCACTGCTCTGCAGTGGTTCAGGTCTTATCTCAGTGGGAGACTCCAGAGTATTGACGTGAATGGGCAAAGATCATCTGAGGTACCTCTGAAATATGGGGTACCTCAGTGCTCCGTCCGTACTAGGTCAGTGCTAGGTCCGGTTCTTTTCATGGTTTATACTCTGCCTCTTGCTGATATGATTGCCAAGCACAATCTAGGCTTTCACTTCTATGCAGATGACACTCAGTTTTACCTTTGCTTTGATCCCTCCCAGTCTTCGAGCACCTCGAATTCTCTCAACTCACTTGTTGCATGTAATGATGACATCCGTACTTGGATGGGAGCAAATTTTCTCAAACTAAACGATGATACAACTAACTTACTAGTTATGGGCAAACCCAGTGTGATTCAGAGATTGGAAAGGCTGACGCTCAAAATTGGCTCTGCCAACATATCTCCAGTTGAATCGGCTCGAAATCTAGGTGTCATATTCCAAAGCGATCTCTCGTTAGACGACCATATCAGCTCCACAGTCAAATCTCCCTATTTTCAGCTTCATAACATTGCTGAAATTCGGGCTTGTTTAGATAAGGATACCACGTCCAAGTTGTTACATGCATTTGTGACATCCCGTCTCGACTTCTGCAACTCTCTGCTTAATGGCCTACCAGCATGTGCGATCAGGCGATTGCAGCTGGTGCAAAACTCCGCAGCTAGGCTTGTCTGTCGTGAGCGTCGCAGTTGCCACATTACTCCACTTCTCGCCGACCTGCACTGGATACCAGTCAAGCAACGGATTGACTTCGAGGTTTTTTCACTCACTTTTAGGTCCCTTCATTCTATGGCTCCAGCCTATCTCTGCGACATACTCCCCCATCAGGCCAAGCATCGTACCACCCACTTTTCGGAAATGACAGTCTACAAATACCTCGTACAAACCTCAAATCCTTTGGAGACCGTGCATTTAGTTCGCATGCTCCCAAAGCCTAGAACTCCCTCCCGACCTGCATCAGAACATCCCCTGAGCTGACCACATTTAAGAAGAACTTAAAAACACCTCTTTAGGACAGCATTTAGTGGGTCCCTGTGATTCGTCCTTGATGTGCTTATGCGTGCTGATACTGTGCATGCTGCCACGAACCACATTTGCATGCTGACCCTGTGCATGTCACCCCTAACCATGTTATTCATTTTGTTTGTTTATCAAGCATGATATTACTCACCATTCAATTGCATTTCCCTTTGCAGCAAATGTAAAGCGCCTAGAGAGAGATTGAGTTCTCTGAGGGCGCTTTTTCAAGTGCATTATTATTATTATTAATTTTCACAGGTTCTCCTCTACAGTGCACGCCGTCCTGGTAACTGTCTTGTCGACCTATGCTCTGGTTACCGAAACACAACTCAGAGAGGAGCCTGTGTGGTGAGTTTGCCTGATGCTCCATTGCCGGTGTTTATCCATTAAGCATTGCTTTACTGATATGTTTACAGCTACTGACTGTGTGCCTTATTCTAGGTCTCAAGGAAGCATAGCTGTGGTCACACTAGCAATAGTTGCCGGATATATGATTGCTGGTAAGGATGCCGTGCTTGCTTGTGACATTGCTTCATGCTGTGTTTTCTCTGGAGCACTGTGTAGACCAACAAACACACCATATTACTCACGCATAGCATTAGTGCTGCCCGGTACGTGGTGCTTGTTACGGCGCTTTTGATCGTGCAACTGCAGTGCCGATTGCTCGTTGAGGTGACTCGCAGCCGCCGGTGCCGTGCTCACTGTAGTGTTGCAGTAACTTTTTTCTTACCCTGCCCACGCTCTTGCTTGGCCTCTACTACTAGAGCATGAATGCCCTTTAAAGCGTCTCACTCAAACTCGAAGCCGTCACAGTGCATCTTGAGCATGCTACCACTAACCATTCGATCGTGCTTTCTTTGCAGCAAATGTAAAGTGCATAGAAAGAGATTGAGTTCTCTGAGGGCACTATATCAAGTGTATTTTATTATTATTATTATTGCCCACTCTTCGATCCCACTAATAAGAAAATCGATTCCGGAAGTCTGCTCTCAATAAATGTCGCCCACGACCAATAATAATAATAATAATGGCTTATGTAACAGCCTCTTTTGTACAGCAACAGAAGAGCCTTAAAGGCTATTACCACCGCTTGCAGTGGCAATAAAGGATCGCCCGGCACAGGATTCGAACCCACGACCTTGGGGCTGAGGTCGTGAACAGCAACCGCCTTACCTAGTGAGCCATCACGATTCACCAAGAGCGTTTATTCACCGACTAAGATAACTTGACTGGAGTTCATCAGACACTGAACTGTCAGCAGAAACATTCCGTGGACCTTTTAAGTTAAAAGGCAACCGTTATCAGTGTAGTATTGTATCTCTTCTTTTGGTTACGTATGCCAATGGGCTACCTGTGCACTTACATTTTTTGAGCAAGCATGCTGATGCCGGCTACGTTTTCGACTGTTGATTGTATGGTTTAGCAATGCAATTTTGTCCAAGGATCGTGATGGTCTTGTGGAAGTAGTTGCTTGCAGTCTTTCTTTGTATGTCGACCGTGCTGCCTGTCTACTGAAAGGTAATACTTTCGGTAGACAGCTGACTAGACATGCTGAATAGCTACCTGGATCAAGTCCGCAAGGCTAGTGGCTCTACTGGCCTCTTTGGCTACTAAAGGGGTAAAGTAAAGATCTCCTGGTTATGTCGCCTCATTTACAAAGTACATAGCAGCTGAAGAGCCATAGTGGGATTCGCCATCCTACCACTAACCACTCGATAGTGCTTCCTTTGCAGCAAATATCAAGTGCCTAGAAAGAGATTGAGTTCTCTGTGGTTCTATAGCTCAAATGTATTGTCGTTATTCACCTCCTCCCTTGCCTTCGGCTGGACTGCAACGAACGACCTTGAACGGTCTTGAAGTGCGAGCACCTCAACGCCAGGCAAAGACCGTTCAAACCTTCGGTTGGTTTCAAGCTGTCGACCACTGGTGAACTGCCGCTACCCACGAGCTCTAGAACTTAAGGGGGAAGAATTGCAAGCCGAAGCAACTCGGCCGGTCCTACGTCCGAAGCAGTGCTTGTCAGGGCCTCTTGCTGGGTATTCCCCTTCTGACGGTATCACCATTCATTGTAGTTGTGTAGAGGCCTTGTGTCCTGATCACGAAGTTTTGTCCTCGGACTCTCACCTTGTGGTTCATTTACTGTCTGAGAGTTTTGGCATTTCAGCAGCTCCGGCAAAAGAGGCTGATAATCTAACTGCACCGGCCACAGCTTCCCCACTGGCGCTGTTTGGCACTCATTTACGATGCTGGCTAGCCGACATCAAACCAGAGCAATTCAAGTACGATAGGGGCCTAGTTTACGTTGACTATCAGACTTGCACCTTTAAAAACACGGTCTTTGATTTTTCAGCCAATCACACGAAGGCTTCTACTTAGGCCACTCGACCTTTGAGCTTACCTCGAGTTTCGGTTGGCATCCAGCATTCGTGACCAGAAACTCAAGCGAGTGCATCGGCAAGAGGCCATGCCTTTCCCGGCCCCCTGTAAACACGGGCTCCTTCGGACCTTTTGTCCCTCTCCCCTTGTGATCGATGCCACAGAAAAAGAAGGCAAAGGCAGGCAGCAAATCTTAACATTTAACAGGAAACCACTGCTGGTCGTACAGTCGTCAGCTGCATGCACACCGATACTGTAAGCTGAGCTTCGGGCCAATTAACCCGAGTCCTCTTCACCTCGGCCAGGCCAGCAGCCTGATTGACCGGCTGCCCTGGACGACGCCGATGGCAGCCGGCAGCTGTGGCCCCGGCTGGAGTTCGCGTCCCGGTTGACAGCCGTTGCCGGCAGGCTTGGTCCACAAATTGCACTAACGGCCATACATTTTGCTGCAAACGAAAATTGATTTTCGACTGATTTCCACATCTACATGTAAATAAGCCCTTCGAATAGGAACATCAAAGGGAACTACTTCTTGACTAAAACCAAAGTATACAGGCATGAATGTATAACCTTCTGTCAAAAGAAAGCTCGAAAAAAATGTCGCTATATTAACTCCAAAATGACAGAATTACATCTCGGTTTAGGCACTATTGCAGAAGCAGACTGTATTGTGAATGAGTGATGTCATACGAATGTGCTTAGCAGCAAGCTGGTTTGGCCTCCAGTGGTTAAGGTGCTCGTCCCGACCAAGGTCGTGGTCCTGAGGTCGTGGGCTCGAACCATGTGGCATATGTGAAGCACCTGAATAGAGATAAAGTTCTCTTAGAGTGCTATACAAGTGAATTATATTTTATACTCAATGCTCGTGCTCATTCAGTTCGTAGCCTTTGCACCAAGCCCATGATGTAAGCTGAACGAACTTTTTATCAGCAATTTAGTTGTATGCTTCAATTCATATCTTGAGTGCACCAGAAGACAAAAATACTAACTACAAATAAGAACACCGTTTGCTTACTAACAAATCCTGATAAAAATCAAGCTATTTGGTCCATAGTTTATTACAATCTGAGCAGCAGTCTATAACCTGGGCTTGGGAGGTAAATTAATAGTCTTGCTCCTGGTACATTATCAATCCAGCCTGGATTGAGGATCGCATGTTTTTAGTTTTTTTACACTGGTGTGCTTGCGTTTGACAATCACTAATTGCTTGCTTACTCAATGGTTGGATAGTGTCAGAACCTTAGCTTGTTTTCATACTTTAGGGAAAACAACTACATGTCAGGTTTTTTTTATTAGAGGTTAACGACGTTTTTCACTTTAATTTGAGTTTGAGAATTTGTTCTCCGTGGATATGTGAATGCTTGATAGGCATGTTGACCTTTTAGTTTTTAAAAAATCTGAATGAAATCGCCTATTCTTGTGGTGCAAAATTATCTATGGCAGCTAATGTACTTCTTCATGAGGAACTAACCTGGTTATAATAGGATACTAACACGCTTCTTGACTATAATAATAGTAATAATAATAATAAATTTGTTTAGCACCCTCAGAGACTGAATCTTTTTCTAGGCGCTTTGCAGATGCAGTTTAGAAAGCAAAACCAAATGATTGACGGTAATCATCCGAAAGTAAACATCCGAAAGTATGAATGATGGTAAACATCCGAAAGTAGGCATAGTGTAAGCAGGTACATGCACACGATAGACGGACGAATCACAAAAAGAAAGAGGCAAGAATGCAAAAATGGTAGCTGTTCTTTACGGTATATAGTGCAAATACCTTATGGCTGTTGAAACTCACGGGAAAATTCATGTAACTTGTGCTCCTTCTCCAGTCTGTAACGACTGACAGAGTCAAATTTTTATGCTGACCCACAAGGCCACGGCTTGGCTCCTTCATACTTAGCTGAACTGTTGCACCCGGTTCAGCCTCCACGTGCCCTCAGGTACTCTATGGGCAAAAAATTAGCTGTTTCATTTCTCTGCTTAAAGGCCATTGGCGACAGAAGCTTTCACTCCGTATGTCCTAGACTGGAACTCACTTCCACAATTCCTACACAACATCTACTTTCCTGCTGCCTACTATGGCACATCCTTTCCAGCCGTCGTGAGCTGCTACTTCCATGCTACTCACTACTTCATTCACCCTCCTGACTCAGCTATGCTTCTCACTTTCTATTTTTTTTGCACGAGAGTCTGTTGGCTTCCGAATGCAAACCAAAAGCCACCCAGGCTTTGAGTGTGCCCTGCAAAACTCTCCAGCTTAACACTTGCATAGTCTTTATGACTTTGTGGAAACACAGACGGAGATGCATTGCATGGCATTGTATAGTCTCTCCACCCGGTGTTGGTAATGAAACAGACATACGACTTCAGCTTTGCAAGTTCGTCATTCTTCTGCTGCTTCTTCCTTAGTCTGAGTGTCTTGACCTGTCGTTGTTGCTGGCTAGAGAGCCCCTTGCCCCTTCTTTCAGCATCTGTGGTTCAGTTCTGTCTGCTCTCTGGCTTGCTCGTTGTTTCTGTCACGAATTCCTACTTTCAGCTTCTGCTGATGCTGGATCTTGGTTGGTATTCATGTAGGAAATGTACTGTACGTAAATTTAGAGTCTACCATTAATTTGCAGCCATTCAATTCAACCAAACTGATAAAACTCACACTTTACAATGGCTTTCCAATGTGCCAACTCAGCGACGCCAAGCAGAAGCTGAGGAAGTGCCGGAAGGCTTCACTTTAAAAAAATTAGATTAAATACTAGATGATTTAACAGCCTCTTTTTGTATAGCGACAGAAGAGCCTTTAAGGCTATCACCACCGTTTGCAGTGGCGATAAAGGATCGCCCACCGCAGGATTAGAACCCACGACATCGGAACCGAGGTCGTGAAAAGCAACCGCCTTACCTGGTGTGCCATCACGGCTCACCAACTTTGTGCATAGTGCAGATAGCGAAGCTGCTGAAATGCCATGGCCACCCTTTGAAAAACCTTTTCAAGTTCAAATACATTTAAGTGTTGAAATTTCTAGCATTTCACTATTTAGTTTCAACTAATAGTGCATTTTGTTGCTACATTTGCAAATTAGGAAATAACCTTCCCTCTCTCCACCTCGTTTTTTGCGTGTACCATTGCTGTACCCTCGTTTTATGACTTGTATTGCACCACGAAAGACTCAAAATGTAAAGCGGCTGGTGCTAATACTTAGCAGAGGCACTACATGTTTGCAATATAGTTGGATCATGCGACCGCCTATATATGGTTAGCAAAGACTGCTGCTCTCTGATCTGCCAGTAGGTGTGCATGGCGTTTAGTTACAGGTCTGAAAATGGCTCAAGATGCAAGATTGTGACTATAGGTTTACAACTTTAATACATAGGCGTGATTATAAAGGTCACTCCTATGCTCTTTTCACCAGTAGTAAATCCTATGGAACAGTCTGACCGATTTTGTTAGCTCTGTCAGATTTAACACCCTAGTGGTTTTACTAAGCATTTGAGTCCACCAGGATAGTTGCTCTATTTCTGTCCTTTTTTGGGTATGTATTGTGATACTCATGTCAATCCGTTACACCCATCACAAAATATCCCCTCTGGTTTATCTTGAAGAGTAACTGATGCTCCTGCTTTTATCGTGACTTGGCAAGAAACTCATTAGTTGCAAAACAGCTGAGGAACTTCAAAATGTATTTCAATATTTTCAAATGTATCTGGTCTGGCTACATATGTCTCCATTCTCCTTAGCTTACCTACTTTCAGTTAACAATGACTAACGAAGAATCTGCAAAAAAAAGGCTTTGTGGTAGCTGTGAGCACCTTACCACTGGACTCTGCAGGCTCTGCTCAGTCTCTTGTGCTACGTCCATACTATCTATGTCATAATGTCATAACTATATCATAATATCTATGGCTGGTAGATTCTGGTCATGCGCATCTGCGATCGAATGAATACTCGACCTGATCTGGCAAATGTCTTTCTTTTCTGTGCAGTGGTTTAATGTGTTTGATGCTTAATGCCTTGGCACGTCGTTGTTGTGCACTCTTGCTTTTATTCACACACACACACACACGCACACACACACACACACACACACACACACACACACACACACACACACACACACACACACACACACACAGGTATTATGCAAGGACTTTCATGTGTTCTCTGTGCTTTCCTTTGGGTTGTTGTTGAAGTATCAGTCTGTAAAAATCAGTGGCTCCTTGCTTGGCTTCTTTTTTTAGTCTAGTAGAGCAGCAGGTCTTTTTCAAATGAGTGCCATTGCAAATCCATTGAAACCAGGCTAGTACTCATGTTGCAGTCGGAAGCCTACAAGCAAAGTAAAGGGCACTCATAAAGCTCATTTAGCAGCCACCGGGATGAAGCAGCAGATGAGCTAAATGTGAATCTGAAAGACAGGAACTTTTACTGTAGGCAATCAAGAGTCATCTGCTGCGTTGTGTAGTGTTAGCATGGTAACTTTGATTATAGAATGTGTTCTTTGATCAGGTCGCCAATGAGGTGACAGCTATGTAGTTAACCTAGTGTCTGTATGACTTTGGATGGACAAATGGGCTCCTTTATCAGTACTGGCTGCTTTATATTTTCATTGTTCTCCAACATCCTGCGTCTCTAACATCATAGCAGATTACCTGCTTTAGCTGGTGTGGTTGTATAGTCTATCTTGTTTTTCTACTGCGTTTGATCGTGTAACCCTGCTCTGCCTATTGTTAGTCTTATGTTTCAGCTTTTGCGAGCTCTTATTCACCAAGATTTTACACATTTTGCTTTTTTTAGATGTGCTCATTATTTTCTGGAATTTCAGCTATTTGGGTGAAGTTGGTTTCATCTACCATCATTTGCTATCCGCTAGCACATGCTGTGTCGTCTTGGTAAGTCAGCTTCAGCATTTTTAGGCTCTAGTGATCCTCTGGTTTCAGCCACCACTGTCTAACCATATAACTGTCCGGTGCTACCTCTATCTCTCTCCCTTATGTCTCTCTTATCAGCTCTCACAGTGAAAAATTCTTTTTAGTATATGTAAAATGCCCAAAAAGAGATTTAGTTCTCTTAGATCAGTATGCATGTGTTATTAATCGAATGTGACAACAAAATAGCCACTGTCGAAGCAAGGTCGTGAACTAAGAGCACCTTAACTCTTATTATAAAATGTTAACCACAAGAGTTGATCGGCCTCGATTAAGCCTCTGTTGTGTGATTCACTTGTTGCTACGATCATGACAATGCATCCTGCACCCGAGGCGGGTGAACGTGCTAAATGCTCATATAATTCTGATAGCAAAGCCGCATATAATATCCAGCCAGTTTTGTAGGGTGGCTCAGCAAAGTCCACGAGTTGAGCAATTATGAGCATAATTTGGCTGCAGTTGGACTGTCCCGGGTGTACGTGCCAACTCCTTCCCCCTAGTGGCTTCTGGGTTTCAATAAACCCAGCTACTCTTGATTATCGTAGGGGATTATCTGCTGCGCTAATAACGCCCATCGGGATTCGTGATTCCTCGCCTACCTGTTCCAGTCTAGGGATTCTCGGTCTCGTATGAATGTGCTTCCCCTATGGCGCACGGTATCCGAGGCTGTTGGCACACTGGCTCTGCTGCCATTTTCTGATTGGCATGCCCAAACAAGCCCAGCTGGCTGCAAGAAGCAGCCGTAGCCCGAGCCGACTTATCCTTGCCCAGCCAGTACAGCCTCATTTATTCATTGAGCCGTCTCACTTCCTGCTATGGGCACTGTGCACACAGCAGAAAGTGACCAGGAACTGGCTGTGTGCCAAACGAGGCTTATTAGCTTCCATGGGCACAGTGCCCATAGCAGGAAGTGAGCTCAATCTATAAATAGACGACACAGTGTGAGCTGTTTTGAGATGCTCCCATTGTAGCTCCGCGATGGCACACTGGGTAAGGCTGTTGCTTTCACGACCTCGGTCCCGATGGTCGTTGGTTCGATTCCTGAGGTGGGCGACTCTCTATCGCCACTGCAAGTGGTGGTGATAGCCGTAAAGGCTCTTCTATCGCTATACAAAAAGAGGCTGTTTAATCAGCTAGGATTTATTTTATTTTATTTATGTCCTGCTGTTGTAAAACTTCATTGGGAGTTAATGTCGCCACTGCAGCTTGGAGCCACCTCAGCTTTGCAAACGTGCAAGATGCATTTGTCATTTGCAGTCGTACCGGGCATTCGAGTACTTCGCAGTCTGGCGGATGCTGACTGAGCTGTCGACGCCGTTCCTGAACCTACGGTTTGTACCTTGGTGCACTTGCAAGCAGTGCATGGTTTTCTCACCAACCGTCTGTCGTACTGTTTCTTATTTCTTTTACTTAGACAGCATCATTCATCGGCCGGTATGCTAATAATGTGTATGCGTTCGAGATTTTCTTACCATTTAAGTTTTGCTGTTTTGAGTGAGTGTTTGCATGTCGATATGGGCAAATTGGTTTTGACTCTCTCTCCTTCTATCCTCTGGTTTCGTACGTCACGAGTTCTGCTCGCCAATGTGACACATCTTCGTGTCTATTGCTGTGACGACTCTTTGCCTAGTTAAGTGCTAGAGAATCTAGGTCCTGGTTGGCTGTACGGCTGTTTCCGGTATGCCTGAGCCGTTATGAGTGACTCTTCTAGGAGGGTGTTAGCCTCTTGTCCCTGGCTTTGGCCATTGTGTTTCTGTGCTGCCAGAAAGGACCCGAGACGCCCCAGCCCGTGGCGCTAGCTGCTGTCATGGGCGGACTTTTGGCCCGTGTCTCTTAGTCGGTGTAGATAATCCAAGTAGAGGTTTAAAAAGTTGCCTGCGAAGACTAACGTGTGGGCTAATGAGTAACAAAAGAGTTGATGTACTGTGGTACTGTGGCCAACAATCCTTGTCTTGGCACCTGTGCACAAATGACTGCACTTATAAAAACTCATTTTTTGCCAAAGTCAGCAAAAGCCTGTGAGCGATGCATCGTCATATGCTGCTGTACCTCAAGTCTTCTCAACATTAGCGTTCTTATTTGTTGTCAGCACTGTGACAGTGGTCTCTGCTTTCCTTTTTGTACCGTGCAAGTTTGTTTTGCTTATTTATTACAGTGTTAGTTGTGTGGAGTAATGATGGCGAGTGGCTGAAAGTAACTGCAGCATTGCTTTGCTCCGCACATAGAGCTGGCCGTGCAATGATCTTTACGCAAAGTGAACCTGGATGTGGAATCCGTCCGACGCTGTGTTTTGCTCGGTAACTTGGGTTGTGCATTGCCCCTTTTAATGAAAGAGGCAACTAGCATAAATAAATGAGCATCGCGACTCGGGTTGCTTTCGTTAGCTATTGACGGTGGTTGGCATTGAATGCATTTCGATTGTGCCCTCCTCATCCGAACCGAGGAACATGTTACCTGCTGTTCCAGCTTCCAATGCCTGGACACGGCCATTTCTTTTAGGACTGCCTTGGCTAGTGAATGGTTACAGCAGCCGGCTTTACTGGATTCACAGGCTAGTCACTGTCCGCTTATGCCTTACTGCTTTAGTCACTGCCCGTACGATGTGCTGCTTGGGCGGGAGGAATGGCGTGCCTTAGCTGATCACACAACTCGCGAAAAGCTGACCGAATAGATTTCACAGGTATCTCCTCTTTGAATACATTGGATTTGTATCTGGCTCTCCGTGAATTGATGCCTATTAGTCTTTCTGCACCAATGATCAGCGGTCTAGTTGACCATCCATTGCATCCTTTGCTCCGTACATTCTTCATCATTTTCCGTTGACTAGTTACATTGAAATAAAATAGCTTGTGAGCTACTGTGTGTATCTTGCCACCCCCATAGCATTACCAAAGAAATCATGGAACTGCATTAAAGGGGCCCTCTTTGGCTGAGTAAGCACGATTACTCATGAGTTGCAATCAAGTTGTGCTTGCATTCTCACGCATCCAGCAATCTGCCACCACTGCCAGTGACGCTTGCTTACGGTATTAATAGATTCTACCTCGATGACGCCGATCGTCGCATGAGCAAGCTATACGTGGTTAACGGGCTGCTATTTACCGCCACATTCCTGGGGACGCGCATCCTGGCACTGCCGCACTACTACTACGTGCTCTACACTGCCCACGGAACGCCTGCTTTCATCCAAGCCGGAAAGCTCGGCGTGATGCCCTACGTCTCAGGGCTAGCTATGGATGCAGTTAACATGATATGGGCGAGGAAAGTGGTTCGAGGCTTCCTGAAAGGCATTCGGCAGCTCAGGGCATCGGCTAGCAAGGCCGCAGCTGTTGAGCTAGTGGCACCGGTGCCTGCCAGCAAAGGCCTGAAGACCAACTAGCTGCGCGTCCGGCACATGCATGGTCATGATGCACACCTCGGCCACAGTCAGGCTGCCAGCGTGAGGTGGCCCGCTGCAGCTTCTGCTGCATCAGTCTGAGTACTGGCAAAATTGGTCACGTGGCTTTGCTGAGTGCTCGGCCATTTGTATTCACTCACTGGTAAAGTTCAGCACTGCCGTTGCAAACTGTGACACCTGACCCCGGCTGTCCAACCACTCCGTGGCTTCAGGCAATGCGCTTCCCTCGTAGGGTATGCTTTTTCACCTTTTTTTTTCCTTTATGGTGTTTGGATCTTACGGTTGCCGAATCTCACATCGCTAGCCACAGCAGCAGCAAGGGCTGCACTGGCTGGCCACTGCATGGAGAGCAAGGAGGCGTGGCACTGGAGACGGTGCTTGACTGGCAGGCAAAGGCGGCACGCCCTCACTACCTATGAACAGCCACTCAAGCCTCAAGCCAAGTCGTCTTGCTCGCTGGCCGCGTGTGCGCAGCGCTTATATTGCTATCACGGCATCCTCGTGTCGTGCCCAGCATTCCCACATAGTCTAGGCCCTCAGCAATTTAGCATTGGAGCTGTGATGTATAGTCTTCAAATCTCGAGAGCGACCTCATTTAACTAGCCATTACTACTTAACTCCCTTACAGAGGCTGTCGTCACCCCGAGTGGCTACATAGGGGTGTCAGACTGACAGCTAACCGTCGATGTTTGACCAGCATAAATTCTTACCTCAGAGTCTCGCATCCTTGACACTAAATGCAGGCGACCTTTGCATGCCAAGTTTGCCTGCATTTATCTGCGTGTTGGTACAGAATAATGTGACCCAGCTTTTGATAGAGAGCAACCTCATTGTAGACCTTGTTACTTGTAGCCAGCCGCAATGAATATGCCCATCTCCACTCGAGCGACCTGCTTCAAGAATGTTGCATATCCGAGTGAACACCTCGAGAGAATCGTATCTGTCAGTACTCTTGTAACCCTACATGTGTGTGCAATCCCTGTAAGGGTTCCGTTGTATTTTAGCAATGCCAAGTACCAGTAAAGTGATATTGCTGATGTTTTGAGCTTTCGTGATTCGTTCATCGAATTGCTAGTGCTTGACGTGATGCAGGCGTCAAAGCAATGATGTAAGACTTCCTAGTTGAAATCTCGAGAACAAGCCGCTTTTAGCTGGCTTATTAAACTTGCCTTTCTTTAAGCCGTAGTCAGCACGGGGTATAACGTCGGACTGACCGGTCGTAACCACCGTAGTTTGACCAATAATTCCTACCACCTTCCAAGATTTCAACCGATTACCTCACGAGTCTGGCATCCGTGATTCTACAGGCTTGACCATCCCCTTGCTAATAACACTGGCGTTGTTTAAGTCATACATGTCTGATCGTGTTCAATCCGTGTCGTGTGGGGGTCAGGTCTCACACACGAGAAGGGTACCTGTGGAGTCCCTCAAGGGTTTGTACTCGGTCCCTTGCTGTTCTCCATTTATACCCAACCTCTGGGAAAAGTCATTAGGGCTCATAGAATAGGATATCACTTCTATGCTGACGATACTCAGTTGTATTTGTCGTTCAAACCGTCTGAATCTGCTGCGGCAACTGAGAAACTGAATGCTTGCCTTGCCGATATTCGATCACAGATGTCCTGAAATTTCCTGAAATTAAATCATGATAAAACCGAACTGCTGCTCATAGGACACCCTAAGCATGTCGCTGGATTAAAAGGCGTTGCTCTTTTAATAGGTGATGCTATTGTGCAACCATCACCACGTGCTCGAAATTTAGGTGTCGTTTTCAACAGCTGCCTCAATTTCAAAAGCTTCATTCAGAAGTCTGCTTCTACAGCTAGCCATCACATCCTATCCCTATCCAAGATTAGGAGCTGTCTCCCACAGTGGCTTGTACAAAATTTAACTAGCTCCTCAGTTCTGTCTCGGCTTGATTGTTGTAATTCCCTTTTGGCTGGGCTGCCAAAGCAAGCTATTAGGCCACTGCAGCTGACTATGAACATGGCTGCAGGGCTCATCTACAAGTCCCAGTGGTTTGAGCACGTGTCTCCTTTGCTAAAAGAGCTAGGATGGTTGCCGGTTTAGCTGATACAGAGCAAAGTTCTTACGCTGACTCACGAGGCCCCGGCTTGGCTCCTTCGTACCTAGCTGAACTGCTGGATCAATTTCAGCCTGTTCGCGCCCCCAGGTCCTGTGAGGACAACAAATTAGCTGTCCCATTCCTCCACTTAAAGACAGTTGGCGGCAGAAGCTTTAGCTCTGCAGGTCCTAGACTGTGGAACTCGCTTCCACGATTCTTATGCAACGACAACTACTCTTCTACCGCCGACTATGGCACATCCTTTTCAGCGGTCCTGAGCTGCTACTTCCATGCTACTCACTACCTCAACTGCTCTCCTGACTCTGCTATGCTTTCCACTTTCTCTTTGTTGCGTGAGACGAAGTCTGTTGGCTACCGAAAGCCGCCTAGGCTGCGAGTTCGCTATACAAAACTCTCCTGCTTAACACCCACACGGTCTTTATGACTTTGTGGAGTTTCAGACGGAGATACATATATACACGCACAAGGAATACCTCGTCGCCGAGTTCAAGGGGTCAGCGAGGCTAATTCGAACCTAGCCTAACCTGGGTACAACTTTACTGTGCGCGCATTGTGTTTTTGAGCTAAATCAAATAACCTTCGAAAATAGCGACTATTGCGAAAGTCTAAGGTTTTTTTAAATCAACAAAACGCGCTATCGTTTTTTGTTGCAGTTTGAATCGGCTGAGCCAATCGAGTTAGCAAGCAAGCAACCGCTTCCCACCAAACTTGTTTGTTTACAAAAATTCTTCCATTTTCTCTTGGCTTTCTACGCGTCTACAAGTTTGTAAAGCGCTGCAATAAGCGATCGGTTTGTCATGGTTATGAGGGTCCAAAAAGGGAAATTCTTGCGAGCTTATTAGAGTACGAAAACCGTTACAGGCGACGACCTATTAAGAGCTTACGCGGTTGCTGTTTGACCTTAGTTCATGGGAAAATATGCGTGCCCCTGGACATCTAAAAGTGCGTACTGCTAGGGCCCAAGTAGGCATGCTGCCAAGTAGGCATGCTCCAAGCACCCGCCGCCGCCCTACAGGCCGGTGCTACTGCGCCCGAGCGGGCTACGAAGATACCTTCACCGACTCTTAGCGACCGCCTTGCAGTCAGACATGCGGTCGCGCATGCGTACGCCGTATCAATTCGCTATAATTATAATTATATATTATATAATTTATTATTATATGATATTATATTTATTATTATTATTATTTATTATTATAATTATATATTCGCCGTTCCAATATATTCCGGTTTGGAGCAGCTGCAGCCAGGAGCTCGCACAAGTTTCAGCCCGCTCGCTTAGCATGTGAGAGAGTAATGGGTGCAAGCTCTGTATTTCCAGCATTGTCTCCAGCTGCCCACGTCGGTCTCCCTCAAGGACTGACGCTGGAAATGCCTCTACGCGATCGCCGTCAGGCGTCCAAGAAGCCCGTCTGCTAATCTTAAAGGTTCCTCGCGGAACGCCCGCGCATCGTGCAATAAACCCCTACTAATAAGCGACGAGACTCTTTACGACGCCCTTGACAGGTTTGCTGCGACCGAGACTGGCTGGTATCGGACTCACTGACCGACCGTAACCGACAGCTGCTCCGGGCCAACGCGCTTGCTTCTCTTTCTTTCCGCTCGATCAACCGAAATGGGCGGTTGGAGTTGCCACTGTCGTCCCTCCCCCATTTCCAACCGCTTTCAGTCATCCGAAGCAATCGTTTGAATCTCTTGCTGTTCTGAGTCCCTCCAGCAGCCGGCTGCCAACGGTGGCAGTAATCTGTTGCCCCCCCAGGCCCCAAGTGTCAAGGCTTCCCTTAATTTAGATTCTTGTGATCTCATTTCGATTGCGTTCAATAAATCGTCCCCTTCTTGATGTGGGTGATTTGAACATGCCTTTTGACGACTCGGCCGGTGTGTTTAGGGCCGAACATCGTGCATCGACTGACTCATTTTCCCCTTAGGCTTACGTGCATGACCCCACTCAGAGCAATTTTCACCAACTCTATAGCATGTTCTGCCACGATTGTATGCTAGCGTCCCAAATTATTGCAAGAAAAGCACACCATCGACTGGCATACGATTACTTAATCTTCGTCTGTAGCTCCACAAAGCCACGAAGACTAAGTGGTTGCTACGCAGGAGAGTTTTGTATAGCACACTCGCAGCCTAAGAGGCTTTCGGTACGCATTCGGTAGCCAACAGACTTCACAAAACTATGCCGCGCTTGCGGTCACTCTATCCTGTGGTTTCGCTAGCCTGCTTTCTCGCGGGCGGCCGATTCGCTCGGCCGTGCTGGCAGCAGCAACGGGTCATTCGCTCTGTGCCGCTTGGGCGGTTCGCTAATTAGCAAACGCCTCGATACTGGCCGCTGTACAAAAGTCACAGCTTTCGTGAGCCATGATGGCACACTGGGTAAGGCAGTAGCTTAATACGACCTCTGCCGCAAGGTCGTGGGTTCGAATCCTGAGATGGACGTTCCTTGATTGCTGCTGCAAGCTGTGGTGAAAGCCGTAAAAGCTTCTGTAGCTCTACAAAAGAGGCTGTTCAGTCAGCAAGTAATTAAAAAAAAATTCCATCTCACGCAACGAAGAAAAACCGGGAAGCATAGCAGATTCAGGAGAGCAGTTGAGGTTGTGGGCATTGTGAAAAAATAATTAATTTGTATAGCGCCCTAAAAGAACTTAATCTCCATTCAGGCGCTTCACATATGCCTCGGGGCTCGAGCCCACGACCTCAGCCTGACCTTGGTCGGGTGACCTTAACTACTGGATCAAACCAGCTCGGCAGTGAGGAACACACACATGTGTGTGAGCGTGTGTGCACGTGTGTGTGCAGGCGCGTGTGCGTGTGTTCGTGCGAGTGTGATCCTGACACAATTGGCTGCACGGTCTTCCCTTGCTGCCACCCTCGCTCCTCGGCCTAGCCAGCCCTTAGCTGTACTACCCGAACATGACCAACGGTTCAGCTGGCTTCCAGGAGGCGTGGGTTGCCTTGTGTCGGCCGAATAAACAAACAGGCAAGAGACAAGCAGCCGATTAAATCGACTTCGTCAACTGTAACTCCGCGTGGATGAAAGCAAAGGGGAGAATGTCCGCACGAGAGGCCACGAACGAGCGCCGTACAAGCTCACCGAATTGGGCTCGGGTTCGAATCTTAGAAGGAGACCCGATCAAGAAGGCTCTGCTCGCCCCTTGCAGCCAGCAGCACATCTTCTCATCTGAAGCGCTATGTAGGTTACTGCTGAGGACGGTCCCCCTCCCCCGCCCCACCCCCACTATTCAAGTCTCGTCTCGAAATACTGCCGGCATTACAAATAGCGAGTACTGCCCTGACGTGCCGCTCAGGTCCGACTGTAGCCGCTACCGAAAATAGCCCCGGAGACTTTAGACCTACGTCAGAGTTCTAAAGTTCAGCAGGATCTTCCGATTAGGGGGCGTGCCGTTTCCTCGTAGCGTCGGCTCACTGCTGTTTTTGCTTTTGGTCAAGCGGTACATTCGCCCGCGTAAGTAGAGCTAACATCCGCAGCTGAACCCGTTTTCGCGTGTTTTGAGCTCTATCGCGACTCGAATAGTAGTTGTCACTCAGCCTCCGTAAAGCTGTCGGGGTCAGAGCTGTCGCCGCCACGTGCTGCTGCAGGAGTGCCGAGCCGTGGCCCCACTTGACCTGGCCGGGCGCACGCTTCTTGCACCGTCGGGCGGCTTGCCGCTCGTTCGACTGTAATTAATGACGCTAGCCCCCCTCACGCCGACCTCATAGTGCGCGGGCTGCAAGATTTGCAGCCCGCGCGCTTGCGCTAGCGCCCGCGCGCGCAGGTGGGCAGGCCGGCGCCTCGCCCGCCCTGAGCTGCGGGTCGCCTGCTTCCGTTCATCGTGCCCGAACGTGCCCCGGCGCTCCAGCACGGATCGGCTTGTGCTGAGGCGTCGGTGTCCTGTCGCGAAAGAAAACTTAGCGGCGAGATACGTGCTAACCGCATGTCCAGCTTGAACTTTGGGTTGTGACCTAACCTAGAGGAGTGCGCTTGGTTACTACAAGGAAGCCGCAGAGCCGAGCCAAATATAGCGATACATTTGAGATACCGCGTAGCCATGTTCCCACCGCTTGACTAGCGGCCTAGCCGCAAAGTAGGTCCCTGCTAGGCGCCGGTGAAAGCTTCAGAAAAGTTCGCGGCGTTTCCTATTTCGGCACCGGATGCCCAAAGCCAAATCGACGTGCTCCTCTTTGAAACTGAACTTGTCAGCGCCGCGTCCAGCGCTGCGATGGTTTGTGGTCGCCTAATAGAGCTGCATCTGCAGTCAAACGCTTGCATGACCGACTTGCTCAGCTGTTCGTGGCATTCTTTTCTACTTTTACCTACTTCCTTTGAGGATCTCGCTAGCCTGTCACGTGGTCAGACTGAAGTTTGTGGCTGCACAAATGCAGCTTCAAACGCCGTAGTAATTTTAATGCCGATTACCGTATTTTTAAACGAACGAGGTAGCCTATGCTTTTTTCATTTGCTGTTTCTTCAACGTGTTACCATTTGACTGTAGATGACGCAAATCACGCTTCGGTTCGGCTTATATCAGCTTTTGCTGCTGTCGTAGCTGACAAAAACTACTATGTAGTTAGCATTCACCTCGCAATCGTAAAAATTACAGGCATTGAAACGTCTCCTCTCAAGACAATTGACAGGTGTTTGTGGAAGCAACAGTTTGTGGCTTGAATTTGATGCTAAGTACACCCAGTTTTCCATACATTAAAAAATCCAAGCTGATTTAACAGACCCTTTTTTAATAGCGCTAGAAGAGCCTTTTTTAAGCTATCACCACGGCTTGCAGCGACGATACAGAATCGCCTCCCGTAGGATTCGAACCCACGACCTCGGGACCGAGGTGAAAAGCAACCGCCTTACCCAGTGTGTCGCCACGGCTCACAAAGCACTTGTGTAGTAGGGCAGACTCATAAAAAAATAATATATTTGTATAGTGCCCTCAGAGAACTTAATCTCTTTCTAGGCACTTGGAGTATGCTGCAAAGGAAGCATGGTCGAATGGTTAGCGGTCAAACTGTGGAGCTCGCCGTTCTGTTTATGTTCTGCCACTTGCACTTGTGGGGCTGTACACGTTTTTTCTTTGCCTTTGAAGTGAAACAGATTATAAATATGCGAGTTGATGCATGGTGCGTGTTTTGGCATACTATGTCGCCGGCAGGGGTGTTAGTGGCAGACAACCCCAGCCACCTCATTACTCTGCCGACAACTCAAATCAATCCTTGCGCAGGGTTTCCAAAAAAATACTGGTGTTCTGGGATGGCGAAAATAAGCTGCACGGTGCTCTGAAAACTCAAGGAATAGATGAATCTCCTTGAAGCCTGCATTAATGTCCATATGTTCCCGAGCTTTCATCATAACCATTGTGGTCTTCCTGCCCTAGCAATCTTGGAACTTCCAGCCTGTGAGAAGAAATTATCATTCTGTCTTGTGACTTGAAACTGGGGACCTCCTTGCAGATTTACCCCATGTGGTTGTAGGATTGACAAAGTTGGCTGCGTGTGTTGTAACCAGCAGGATATCTAGAGACTAGCAGTTGTACTGTAAAGCGCCTAGAAAGAGATTGAGTTCTCTGAGGGCGCTTTATCAAGTGCATTATTATTATTATCAACTGCTTGACACTAAGAACAATGCATCTACGTTTTAAGGCATGGGGTACCCAACGGATGTGTTCTAGGTCCACTTCTTTTCTCGATGTACACTCTCCCTGTTGCTGTTCGTCATTGCTAAGCACAATCCATGCTTTATTCCTTTGCCGACTCACAGCTGTACCGGTGCTTGGAATCATCATGACTCCCAGCACCTCTAGGGCTGTCAATTCCCATGCAGCTTGTATTGGCGACATTTGCGAGCTGCTGGGTTGGCCCAGTGGTTAAGGTGCTCGCACCGACCAAGGTCGTGGCCAAGGTCGCGGGCTTTAGCTCCGTAGCATATGTGAACCTGAAGAGAGATTCAGTTCTCTTAAGGTGCCATACAAATGAAATATATTTATTTATACTGTCTGTGCTTTGATGACTGTGAAGCTTGTAAAATTAGATTACGATAAAAATGTACTTCATGTTTACCGACAAACCTAGTGTCACGGGAAGACAGAAAAGTCTACACCTCAAAATAAGCTCGGCCAGCAATACATTGATAGACTCTGCATGGAACCTAGGTGTCCTGTTCCAAAATAGTCTTTTGCTAGATGACCATATCAGGTTCACTGTCTTTGAAGTATTTAGATAAGGAGAACCCCAGCCAAGGTGATCTTTGCTGTGCATCTGCGACATCTTGTGTGGAGTCCTGAAACCCACTCCCGGCAGGTGATTCTGCCTGTGCTATGCGATGCTTTTACGATTGGTACAAAGCTGCTACAAGGCTTGTCTGCCGAGATTGTTGCAGCTGCCACATTACACCACTTCTTGCCGACCAGCACTGGCTCCCCATCACTTTTGTGTCCCCGGCACTCTCTTTCTCCGGCCAACCTCTCTGAAATACTTGCTCCACCAGACAATCCGTCGTAGCACATGCTCCTCTGACTTGGTCGTCTAGCCGTGCTCTCTTACCGTTCTCAAGTCCTTCGGAGATGGTGCCTTCAAACCTTATAGTCCCAAAACCTTGAACTCGCTACCGAGTGGCATCACGACATTCACTGCCTTGGTGACATTTAAGGAGAGCAGCAAATAAACCCACACCATCAAGTTCCTCGCCGAATCATTTGCCTGGTCAGATGGACATGTCTTGTCTGTCCTTTTAGTCTTCTAGTGTGCCAAAGTTGGTTTTATGCATAATATCACTATTCAGTCGACATGCTTTATTCCTGTACATGTAATGTGCCCAGAGAAAGGTTTGATTCGTCTAGGATGACGAGCGACGTTTTATTGGTAATATTTCTGTGTTTGAAGGTGCCCGGCTGATCATTGAACTTACGCTGTACTGTAGCCCAGCGCACGGAAATCCGATTTTCTGGCACGGCTTTAGCTTGATGCAGCTGCTCCTGCTGCTTATTGCAGCATTCTGCTCGACTTGTCTCTGCTGCATCCTGGACTGTATGTGAGGGGCATTCGCTTTCTTTTTGTAGAACTTGCAATGGGCATCGTTGATGAGGAGGTGCTGCTGATCGTGTCTGCCTCGGCAGTTGTGTTCCTGTTTATTTTTTGTGCCTCGGATAGCTTCCTCCGTACATATGCTGGTACTATGTACAGTGGACTGAGTAAAAAGAAGCGCCTCGATTGGATGGAGAGGTAAGTTGAGAGAACTTGTTACTAAGGTGTGTGTGTGTGGTGCTGATAATAAAGAGCAGGACATCCGTGTTAGCCAAATAGTCGTCTTTTCCTCCTAAAAAGTGATAACGCATTGTTTGATATCCCTTGTTGATTTTCGAAACCCTCTCACTTACTGCTTGGGCCTGGTTGAAAAAGGGAATGCTTGTGCACGAGATCCTCGAGGCATGCAAGCGACAATCCTATTCACTGCTTACCTGCTGTTGAAGTACCCAAAGCATGCAGTATGTGTGAGCAGCAAGTGCAGGGCTCAAGCGTCACTCGTTTGATGGTCTAGAGGCACCGAGTGTGAGATGTACACGGGAGCTAATAAAGAGTGTCCACCCGAGGCAATCAACTACCTGCCATTAACTCTGCGACTAAGGCATGCTTAGCTTTCCATGTCACTGCTCTCACACACAAAATAGCTGACCCTGCCCATGGCACCGTACGAAGACACGCCTCGGGTAATGAGATTGATATAATGCAATTGCCAAGTCAGCTTGAAGAACACCTGCCGTTCTGGATTGGATCGTGCTGGCAGTAATGCAAGAATGTAATACGAGAATAATAGTAATAATGTGCATACAATAATAAATTGTAAACAATAGAATAGTAATAATAATGCGAAAGAGTTGTAAATCGTTGCTAGCCATTTTGGTTTGCCTTTTTCTCCCAGTTTCTGAAGCCTCGAGTTACACTCCGATTAGTCACTGGTCCTATCCAACTGTGACCCATCTATCATTTCTAGCATAATAATAATAATAATAGTAATACATTTGTAAAACATCTCTGAGAACTTAATCTCTTCGTAGGCACTTTACGTATGCTGTAAAGGAAGCGTGATCAAATGACTAGTGGTACCATGCTCATTGTCAACAAGCATGCATTGCTCTGAATGTGCGTGCCCACTTAAAGATTATTGGATTCGTAGACTCTTCTTCAAACGCATGCGTGCTCTGCTTCCGCTGTGGTGTGCTTCTCCTCTCCGTGTATGCTAGTCGTATATATCCACCACTTCATTCTCAGCTACCATGCTTTCAATGAAATGCAAATCGCTGGCATTGATTCGTCTGCTAGCCAACGTGTGCAGCAAAACCTCTGGTCCAAACGATTCTCGCAGGCTCATGTCTACCGTGCACGCCGTCCTGGTGTTTGCTTTGGCGACTTATGCGCTGGTTATGGATACCCAACTCAGAGATGAGCCCGTGTGGTGAGTTGGCTCGATGTAGCGCCGCTGCCCGATTTTTCCACTGACTGCCGGTTTGCTGATTTGTGCTTTCAGCAGCTGCTGGCTGGCTGCTCTCTTTCTAGGTCCGGCAGCAGCGTGGCCGTGTTCACGCTGGCCACAGTTATCGGATACATGGCTGCGGGTAAGCAGCATTGCTCCGCCATTTTTGACTCGTTGTCTGCTTGCGTGTCGCTGCTTCGAGCAGCAGAGCAGAGCTCTGCTGCTCGAAGCAGCGAAATCGCTTGACTCCGCCGCCGTCCTGCCGACTGCTGCCGCTCCTCTCGCCCCTGGCCGAGGCGCATACAGCGCTCGGCGGTACTGCAATGGCAGTGTGCCGATTGTATGCAGAGGCGCGGTGGCGGCAGTGCCTCGCCGACATGGTGCAGTGCCACCGCAACACTGCTGCAATGCCACTTGGCCGTCCAACCGCAGTGCACACTTTGCCTCTGTCAGCCCCGAAATGCCCTCTATGTGGACCGTTTTTTTTTACCTCAATACGGGCAGGCAGCATTTCACCACCCTGCAAAGAATCTGTATGGCTCCTTGAGAGTGCTGTGAGCGATTATTGGATGCCGGAAGTCTTCTGCTGATAGCATGACCCAAAATGGTGTTTTTTTGCCGACTGCTCTAGGTTGAATGCACCGCATCTGGGTTGCGGAAGCATTCGGTGCACCTCGAAGTAAAATAAGACTTTTACGCACATGTAGTATGCTATCTGCTCTCTTTTGTCTACTTAAACCAGTTCAAACTGGCTTATTTAAGCCTTGCCCTTGCACTAGCGTCAGATGTGTAAGTATGCAGGTGACTGCTATGGTTGTCTAGTGTTTTGGCCATTCGGTTTTGTGATAGTGGTTCCGCTCAAATATCTTGATGATCTTGTGGAAGCAGACGATTGCTGTGTTTGCATCTCGACCGTGTTACCTTGCCACCAAAATACAACTACTTCCGGCAGAGACACTCTGGATACTCAGAGACACTCTAGACACTCTGGATAGGATAGATGCCCAGAGCAAGTTCATAAGGCTGAGGGTTCCACTAGACTTGCTAGCCTAGCATAGATGGAGCAGTAAAGATCTGCTGATTCAGTGGCCTCATTTAGAGGAAGCCTACTAGCAATAGAGCTGTAGTAGTGGTGGTCACTTCCTTCTCCTGCTTGCTGTGGGTTCTAATGAATTGCCAGCAGTTGGACTCGACGAAGCTCAGCCCTAGGTCGTGAAGGGCGACCACCTTAATTAAAACTGACCCTTGAGACCCTTCTATGCATCGGCCATTTTGATGTCCTGATCAACTCCACACCCCCCCAGCTCTCTCGTTTGGGGAGGGAGGCTCGGCAAAAGACAACTCTCGGCCGGCCCGAGGCAGTCCAAGGCAGTCAGTGCTTGCCAAGGCGTTTTCTGGGTCTTCCCCTCCCTTTGACGATATAACTGCCCTTTGTAGCCGTGTAGAAAGGCTTTGTGTCTTCTGATCGTGCAGTTTTGTCCAGCTGAACTCGGATTCTCACCTGTTGCTCCATTTACTGTCTGGAGGATTAAGCATGGCAGCAGCTCCGACGAATGAAGTCACCAAGGGCTTTCTACTGAGAAGCTAACTGCACGGGCTACAGCTTACCGTGCTGCCACTGTTTGGCGATCATTCAAGCTGGCCAGCTCGAGCTGGCCAGCCGACATCTTAAGCCAGAGCAATTAATGTGCGATAAGGGACTAGTTGCATTGAGCTTTGGACTTTAGCCTTTAAAGCAGGGTCTCAGATTTTTTCAGCCAATCAAACGCAGGCTCCTGCTTGGGCCAATTGACCGTCGAGCTAATCTCGAGTTTCGGTCGCAAGTAAATATGCCCTTCAGCTAAGACCAAACTACTACATCTCAAACTTAAACCAAAGTGAACAGGCAATGGATGACCTCCATCCAAGGAAAAATGTGTCTACTTTCACCCCAAAAATGGCACAAATCTCGGTTCTAGTAGTATTGCAGCAGCAGCAGCAGACGATATTCAGAATGAGATTGCCATATGATGGTGCACAGTGGTGTGAGAAACAAGAATAGTATAGTCCTAGATACGCGGTCTTAGTTTCGAGGCTGACGTGGCTGACCCGGCTACTGCAAGCAGTACTCAACATACTTCACTACTGGTACGCATTTTCCTAGATATGATAGTGTTCCGAATGCTGTTCAGTTTACAATATTAACTTGAAAAGTTAATTTTATAGAATTGACATATACAAGAATGCAGAGCTTCTCATTTTCTGCTTGAATTGTTTGGATACTTGACCTCTCGGGTGTGAGCTGTAGAATTTTTGGGACAGCTCCGCCCGGAATGCAGCAACAATTTTCATCATGCATAGCAAGGGGATGAGCTGTCTTAGTTAGAAATGGCCGAAGTAAGAAAAGTCACATGCTGTTGCGCATAGCTTATTTTGGAAGCCTCCAAACATCAACTTCTTCAGCGAGCTTGGTTAGAAGTTGAGCACTCTTGTGACAAGCGAAGCTGGGCATGGAGAAATATTTCTAGTAATAGTTCTCATTACTTATCTCAAGTATATCAAAAGGACAAAACACTAAGACTGGTGAGAATGGGGTTAAGCTTGCTTGCTAGTGAATTATGAATACTTGAAGCTTCTAAGCTAACTTTATAGTCTCGTCTGTGCAGCCGGAAAAGGGAAACAAAGAGTACTGCTTCTGCTAGTTAGATTACGACATCCTGTAAACTCAGCCAGCGATTGAGGATTGAGTTTTTTTTGGTTTTCGTCTATGGTGTGCTCTCACAAGGCAATCGCTAATCTAGAATATCACCTACTTGTTCAATGACTTGATGGTGTCTGAACCTGAACCTCGTCATATTTTAGTGAAAACCGGACACATTTTCAGGTTTTTCTTGGATAGAGGTCACACACTGGCTCTTCACTCGGTTTTTAGCTTTAGAATTTGTTTTCAGCTGTTACGAGCAAAAATGAGGCTACACTATATTGGTTCCTCACAGCCTTTGCTGCTCGGTCCGTGTGAATCGATTTGTGCATGTGCTGAAATTGTGCACGTTATCGCTAACCAATAGGCGTGCTTTCTTTCCAGCATATTTACAAGTGCTCAGTGAGTGCACGAGTTCCCTCGTAGTGCTCTATAAAAAACAAAAAGCTTGCAGCTGTAAACAAAAATCGCCCATTAGAGCTAATGTGAAACAACTGACGACACGGTGTGCCTCTTGCGTTTGAACGTTGTGCAATACTCTTATAATATAAATACCCTTAAGATCAAGTGTGCATTTAACGAAAGCTGTTCGTGGTCTTTGAAACGCAAGTTTTCATTTGAATTTAAAACGTTCATCGAGTCTGCCTGTGCTGTATTAACAATTGCATTTATCGAAGGGAGTGGCACAGCATTATGCTCATATGCTGTATTCAACCAAACTTGGGACCAAACATGAATCTGCCACTTTGACTGCAGCATGGATGCTTGGATGTTTAAGGTCGCTGAGAGTGTCAAGCTTGGAGTCTGTGGAGAAAAGTTTTCGTAACCGCCCCTAGACTTAGGCACCTGAACACGTGGCTAAATTGGCCCGATCGACGTGGCCAGGCCCGTGCTTCATCGGCAGAGACTTGTAGTCGGCCGAAAGTTAAGCATTGACAGCTGCTCTCGTGTCTGTAAATATATGCTGGGCTCTCCAATTAGTTAAAGCTGGCGTATAGTTAGGGAGGTCAACAAATGGCTCAGGATGCAATCGGCTGAAAGTTTCTTACAGCATAATTGGCCGTAGCTGCCCTTTGTTCCTTGCGCAACACGGCGGCTCAACGAGCAGTCAGACCAATTTGTGTTTTCATTCTGTGAAATCGCACGTGAACATCCTTACTAAGCGTTTGCGACTTGAGTCAGTGCCTGAAGGCTTGCTCTATGCTTGCCCCTGGCTGGATGGCAGCTCATTGGATGCGGTCCAGTATTGTCGCTGTCAGAGCAGCCCCTTCTTTCCACAGAGAACGTCTAGTTCACTGTTCTTGGCGCGCTTCATGACCGGCGAGTGGCCTCACCTCTGTCTGTGCTCACGCTTTTCTTGCGCCTGGCCGGTCTTAAAAAAAAGTCGGCAGCAGCAGTCGTGCTTGGATCTGCTCACGGATCGATCGAGCTACTATTCACTGCAACCTCTCGGTGCTTTTCTGTTGACTCGACCGCCTCGAAATCCATCGGTCGCAAAACAGTTGAGGAACGTGGAACTGGCAGCTCAGCCTTCTGGGATAGCTTGTGATGTATCCACTCTTCTTAGCTGACCTGCTTTCAGTTAAGAATGAATTTTTACCAAACCACCAAGAAGTCTTTCAGTGGCTGCATTATCAATAATATTAATCTCTACTAATTAAAGCTAGAAAGTCCGTCTGTCATTCGGCAAGATGGCACAGTGACCATGATATGACTACTTCTACTATGACTCGGCGAAGGAGTTCACAGACAGTGAGCACTTGCATTTTTTACATAGCCGAAAGAGGACTTAATCTCTGTTTACGTACTTTCACAACTTGCGGAAAGCCATGTGATAACCAATAGTTTATGAAAAGCTAGTTATTCTGTTAAAATGTTGAGCTTAGTACATTTATTAAGCTCCTGCTCTGCTGATGTCTGCGTTCTTCCTGCAAAGGGTGGCCTTAAATCCCTGTCGGGGGAGATGCTGCCAGCGTCCTGCTACCTCTGTGTCCTGATGCCTTTGTGTAAGACAGGAAGCTGCTTCCTGGCACACAAACAAAGGATGGAAAAGGCAAGTAGCCACATCCGAAAGTAGCCACATCCGCAGGAACCGTCTCTGCTTGGCTCCCGTGAAAAGCTTTGTTGGTGATGGCAACAACTCATGCAATTAGCACGAGCAGGCAATTATCATGTTAAGAAAAGCATGCAAAAGAGACTCGTGGCCGCCGGTGAATAAAACCCAGAGAGTTAGGGATGCTCAGTCAATCACACACGGGTAAGCAAAGCACACAGAAAGAGACACATCTACTGGGGCGCCATGCGAAAGCATGTTGCTGTTTCCCTTAGTCCTGACGTGCCCCTGCTTCATAGTGCACAACCATACTGAGAGGTAATTTACTTAGAGGAAAGGCTGTGTTTGAGCAGACAGGGTTTCGGCTTTTTTTTTAATATCGCCAAATCAGTAGATGACTAGATGTCAGTAGTGAGTTCCAAGCTTTGGGAGCATCGACAGCACGGTCTCCGAGGGATTTCAAGCTAGTTACGTGCGTCAGTCATCGAAGTGTCAGAAGAGTAGGCATCTCTGTAGGGTGGGAGGCTTGATGCACAACTGATTCAGGTAGGTAGGCCCGAGCAACAGAATGAAGGAACTTGAAGCAGAGTGACAGAATCTCAAAGCCTGCATGCTACTTAATAGGCAGCCTATCAATGATGATAATAATAATAATAATAATAATAATAATGCACTTGATAAAGCGCCCTCAGAGAACTTAATCTCTTTCTAGGCGCTTTACATTTGCTGCAAAGGGAAATGCAATTGAATGGTAAGTAAAAATCATGCTTGAAAAACAAGCAAAATGAATAACATGGTTAGGGGTGACATGCACAGGGTCAGCATGTAAATGTGGTCAGTGGCAGCATGCACAGTTTCAGCACGCATAAGCACATCAAGGACGACTCACAGGGACCCACTAAATGCTGTCCTAAATAGGCGTGCTTTTAAGTTCCTTTTAAATGTGGTCAGCTCAGGGGATGTTCTGACGCAGGTCGGGAGGGAGTTCCAGGCTTTGGGAGCAAACGAACTAAATGCACGGTCTCCAAAGGATTTAAGGTTTGTACGAGGTATTTGTCGACTGTTGGATTCCGAAAAGTGGGTGGTACGATGCTTGGCCTGATGGGGGAGTATGTCGCAGAGATAGGCTGGAGCCATAGAATGAAGGGACCTAAAAGTGAGTGAAAAAACCTCGAAGTCAATCCGTTGCTTGACTGGTAGCCAGTGCAGGTCGCCGAGAAGTGGAGTAATGTGGCAACTGCAACACTCACGACAGACAAGCCTAGCTGCCGAGTTTTGCACCAGCTGCAATTGCCTGATTGCACATGCTGGTAGGCCAGTAAGCAGTGAGTTGCAGAAGTCGAGACGAGATGTCACGAATGCATGGACCAACTTGGACGTGGTATCCTTACCTAAACAAGCCCGAATTTTAGCAATGTTATGAAGCTGAAAATAGGCAGATTTGCCCGTTGAGCTGATATGGTCGTCTAACGAGAGGTCGCTTTGGAATATGACACCTAGATTTCCAGCTGATTCAACTGGAGAAATGCTTGCAGAGCCAATTTTGAGAGTCAGCCTTTCCCATCTCTGAATCAGACTGGCTTTGCCCATAACTAGTAAGTTAGTTTTATCATCGTTTAGTTTTAGAAAATTTGCTGCCATCCATGTGCGGATGTCATCAATGCATGCAGCAAGTGAGTTGAGAGAATTCGAGGTGCTCGAAGGCTGGGAGCGATCAAAGCAAAAGTACAACTGAGTGTCATCCGCATAGAAGTGAAAGCCTAGATTGTGCTTGGCAATCACATCAGCAAGAGGCAGAGTATAAACCGTGAAAAGAACCGGACCTAGCACGAAGCCCTGAGGTACTCCATATTTCAGAGGTACTTCAGATGATCTTTGTCCATTCACGTCAATACTCTGCAGTCTCCCACTGAGATAGGACCTGAACCACTGCAGAGCAGTGCCAGTGATGCCCAGGCGAGATGAGAGGCGCTCTAGAAGAACTTTGTGATCGATGGTATCAAAAGCTGCCGAAAGATCAAGCAAAACAAGCAGAGACACTCTACCCATGTCTGCATTCCTAAGTAGGTCGTTGTATACCCTAAGCAATGCTGACTCTGTGGAGTGATTAGCTCTAAAGCCAGACTGGAACTTACTAGCAAGGTGTGAGGTTTCGATATATGAGTTCAACTGGTCTGCCACGACCCGTTCGAGTGTCTTTGATAGGAATGGTAGAAGGGAAACTGGGCGGTAGTTGCTTAAGTTCTCTTATCAAGATTAGTGACCAGTGCTATAATGTAGCAGTTGCGACGCTAACTACAAACTAACTGCTGAGTTTTACACCGAATGTTAAAATGTTATTGCACGGCCTGACTACTTAAAACTAGTTAGTAGCAGAAGCCTAGTCCGGTTTCCACGAATGCATTGACAAGCTTGGCCGTGGTATCGTTATCCAAGCGAGCCCAACTTTTGGTAATACAACATAGATGAAAGTATGCACGCTTGATTGTGGACGTGATGTGGACTCAAGTGGTTGCAAGTCATGGTTTCGGATACCTAGATTCCTTGAAGAGTTACACGAGACATGCTGGCAGAGCCAATTTCGTGAATTTATGCCTCCCAGTTTCTCTGTAGCACTTGGTTTTCCCAAAATTAGTTGTGTTTTGTCATTCAAGCTTGCTGCCATCCAAGTTGAATATCAGTAATGCATGCTGTTAGAACTAACATTGCTAAAATTCGGGCTTTTTTAGATAAGGATACCACGTCTAAGTTGGTCCATGCATTTGTGACATCCCGTCTTGACTTCTGTAACTTGCTTGCTGGCCTACCAGCATGTGCAATCAGGTGCTTACAGCTGATGCAAAACTCCGCAGCTAGGCTTCTCTGTCGTGAGCGTAGCAGTTGCCACAGCACACCACTTCACGCCAAACCTGCACTGGCTCCCAGTCAAGCAACAGATTGACTTCAAGGTTTTGTCGCTCACTTTTAGGTCACTTCATTCTTTGACTCCAGCCCATCTCTCAGAACTACTCCCCCACCCAGCTAAGCATCGTACCACCTGCTTTTCGGAATCCAACAGTTTACCAATCTGCCTATTTTCAGCTTTATAACATTGCTAAAATTCGGGGGTGTTTAGATATGGATACCACATCTAAGTTGGTCCATGCATTCGCGACATCTCGTCTCAACTTCTGCAATTCACTGCTTACTGGCCTACCAGCTTGTGCGATCAGGCGATTGCAGCTGGTGCAAAACTCCGCAGCTAGGCTTGTCTGTCGTGAGTGTTGCATTTGCCACATTACTCCACTTCTCGGCGACCTGCACTGGCTACCAGTCAAGCAACGGATTGACTTCGAGGTTTTGTCGCTCACTTTTAGGTCCCTTCATTCTATGGCTCCAGCCTATCTCTCAGATATACTCCCCCCATCAGACCAAGCATCGTACCACCTGCTTTTCGGAATCCAACAGCCTACAAATACCTTTTACAAACCTCAAATCCTTTGGAGACCGTGAATTCAGTTCGTATGCTCCCTAAGCCTGGAACTCCCTCCCGACCTGCGTCAGAACATCCCCTGCCCTTACCACATTTAAAAGGAGCCTCTAAACACACCTATTTAGGACAGCATTTAGTGGGTCCCTGTGATTCGTCCTTGATGTGCTTATGCGTGCTGACACTGCATGCTGCCACTAAGGACACGTGCATGCTGACCCTGTGCATGTCACCCCTAACCACGTTATTCATGCGGTTTATCAAGCATGATATTACTCACCATTCCATCGCATTTCTCGATCGTTTTTCCTATGCAGCAAATGTAAAGCGCCAAGAAAGAGATTGAGTTCTCCGAGAACTCTCTATGAAGTGTTTTATTATTATTATTATTATTATTATTGATAGAATCTGAGATGCTGGAAGGCTGGTAATGATTAAAGTACAAGCACATCGTCGTGTCGTCTGAATAAGAGTAGAAGTCTAGGTTTTGTTTGGCGATCACACTGGCGAGAGGGAGTGTATAGCCTGTAAAATGGAGAGGCCCTTCTTTATTAAAGTCTGCATTTCTTTCTAATCCTAGACCGCATTGCATCATGCATCTAGGTGTTGGACCCCGGAGACTTGTTGCTCGGTCGCTCTGCCCAGCCCGACGAGAGGTCATGTGGAGGGCTGTCACTTATGGGTGCCCAGTTCTGGTAGGCTGTCGATTGACATACAAAAACCACGGTGCAAATAAAGTTTGGACTCCGAATATCAAGGTCCGGAATCAATGCCTGTAACCTTGGGGAGGCTGTCTAGGGAACTACGAGGCCCATAAAGTGAAGCCTTCTTCGACTACCGGTCCCCTCGACCTATATCAACTCTATGATCTGTGAAATACTGCTGTAATAACCTTGATTACGCAACGACATCTACTCTCCAACTGCCGACTATGGCACATCTTTTTCAGCGGTCCTGAACTGCTACTTCTATGCTACTCACTACCTCAACTGCTCTCCTGACACTGCTATGCTTCCCACTTTCTCTTTGTTGCGTGAGACGAAGTCTGTTGGCTACCGAATGCGTACCGAAAGCCGCTTAGGCTGTGAGTGCGCTATACAAAACTCTCTTGCGTAACACCCACATGGTCTTTATGACTTTGTGGAGTTACTGACGGAGATACATTACATTGATTGGTAGAATCATAGAATGTGACCAGTTTTTGCTGACAGCATATCATAATGACCTCATGTAATCAACAGCAACTGTATATGACGGCTGCAGTGCATCTTTATAAAAACGGTTACCGTTGATTTTATCGTCAGATGCAGACTTGCTAGACTGACTCTGTGCTACTCTGATACGTCTGTGCTTGGTAGATGCTGATTGTATGTATTTCTGATACACTTAGTACTCGATCTAATCTGGCGACTACATTTCTTTTGCTGGTCTTATTGTTTTATGCCACCGATGCCGGTCTCAGTGCATGCTCTTGTTAACTGTAGCGCTTGCATGCTCAGATATCATATATAGTATTATATAGGTTATACTAGACATTATACATTATTCCGGTTTATCTGTGCTTTTCTTTGGGTTACTAGGTGTAAGGAGCTTGCGCTTCGCGACCCAGGTCGTGGGTTCGAGTCGTGCAGCAGGCAATCCTTTACTGCCTACTACAAGCGATATATAAATGAGGCTGTTAAATCAGTTAACCTATACATTGTGCATGCTGCCACTAAGGACACGTGCATGCTGACCCTGTGCATGTCACCCCTAACCACGTTATTCATGCTGTTTATCAAGCATGATATTACTCACCATTCCATCGCATTTCTCGATCGTTTTTCCTATGCAGCAAATGTAAAGCGCCAAGAAAGAGATTGAGTTCTCCGAGAACTCTTTATGAAGTGTTTTATTATTATTATTATTATTATTGATAGAATCTCTGAGATGCTGGAAGGCTTGTAATTTTCTTTTTGCCGGAACATCGACATTACTTTCTTGTAGCATACGTAGAAATATCTATTTGTCATCAATCACGGATCCTTAAATATCCTGCCTAGATTGTTTACAGTTTATTATCTCGTACTTTGGCTTACACAGCTTTGCGTTGGCCCACCAGTAGCACTGCTCCCTTTTCCCGACCCAGGCAGTGGGTTCGAGGCTAGCAACAGCCAATCGTTTCTTGCCTGATGCAAATTAGGTGAAAAGCATTAAGGCTGTTCTCAGGCAATCAAATCAGCCGCTGTCTGCTTTGCTTTAAATAAATAAATAAATCCTAGCTGATTAAACAACCGCTTTTTGTATAGTGACAGAAGAGCCTTTACGGCTTATCGCTACAGCTTGCAGTGGCGATAAAGAATCGCCCACCGCAGAAATCGAACCCACGCCCTCAGGACCGAGGTCATGAAAGCAACCGCCTTACGTAGTGTGCCATCACCGCTCACCTTAGTAGAACAGCAGCGATTGTGAAAGTGATTTATCCTTCTGACACCGGTGTGATGTACATGTTACAATAGGATGCCTGTAAACTAAGGGCAGAGGGGCTGAATTGGCAGCCTCACTTACATAGCAGCAGCAGAGCCTGGTCTGACTCGTGAAAAATGCTCCAATGTTCGCTGTAATTGCTTAGTGTATTCTGCTTTTTCTTTGTCACATGAGGACCGTAAATGAAAGCACACATAACTGAGCTTGCCAAAAAAGGTTCTTTTACTAAGCTTATTTAGTGAAGTATATCAAGTCATCTTAGTCAGCATGAAGTTGCATGAACGCAACAACAATGGCTGTCCCCCACATTTGTTCTTTTTTGTATGCATTTTTCTCTGGAAAACTGGGTCACCTCATGGTGCATGGAGATGTATTGCCTTGTTAATGGACTGCTTGAACAGATGTGCTTGCTTGGTTTATCTTGCTTTTTATTTTGAAGTTAATAGTGCAAGCTTGTTCGGCCAACTGTCAGCATCATTTTGTACGCATTTGCGAGCTCTTTCGCACTTCTTTTGCTGCAAATGTAAAGAGCCTAGAAAGAGATTGAGTTCTCCGAGGGCGCTATATCAAATGTATTATTATTACTAAAATTACTATGCTATGCAATTTTCCTTCTTGCAGATATGCTCATAGTTGCCTGGAACTACAGCTATATAGGCCAAATTGATTTCGTATACCACCATTTGCTGTCAGCTAGCTCATGCTATTTCGTCCTGGTAAGTCTGGTGAAGAAGAATTTTCAGCATTACATAGCACCCTGCTCATGTGGCTCCTAATTTTGCTGAGCGCTCCAGCTCCATCTGGAAAGTAAAGCTCCCCTCCCTCCCTGCCCTACTTCTGACTCCCACAAGTCAGACTATATCTAACTCGGCAAGCCACAGCTAGCTGTTTTGCTCGTGCAGCACCTGGTGCCTGCATTAAACCCCAGTACTTGCCTAGGTTTTATAGCACCTGCTGGTGATGTCAACTGCTCGGCGGCACCGAGCTGGACTTCTGGAGGCCTGCCGTAAAGCCTATTAACCGTCATAGCCTTTCCGGCCGGAGGTAATAAATAATCTGCCTCCACTTTCCATGGCTGTAATGCCATCTGGACGTCTTGATTTAGAGCTAAACATGCACAGAAATTGGTCTGCCTTGGAGTTAAAACGACCTGCTGAACTATGCTGATCAGGTGGTGCCTGTCTGCTGGTACTCCTGGAGCATTTATCAGCAGCATTTGATGCTATCGACCACCGGGTCTCACTCTGGCCGATGCCGCGAGATCTCCGAGTAGTACCTTGGCTTTCATTTCTACACCGATTTCACCCAGCTCTGCCCATCCTTCGACCCTTCCAAGCCTTGCTCATCTGCCTTTATTCCCTTAATTCCTACATTGATGACAATCTCACCTAGATTTTGACTAATTTCCAGAACATTAACGAAGATCAGACCAACCTTCTATATAAATGGGAAAATCTAGTGTCTCCCGAAAGTTCGAAGACTTGGCCCTTAAGATTGGTTCAGCTAGCATCATTCCGTGACATTTGCCCATAAGCTAGGAACGCTATTCCAAAGTGACTTTTCATTAGATGATCACATTTTAGCTGCGGTCAAGTCAGCCTACTTTCAGCTAAGGAACACCAGCCAAAATCAGGCCCTAGAGCCCTTAACTGGGTACCCATACCCATGCCCCGCCCATACCCCCACACATACTCATGGCTACTGAGTGGGCATTGGTGGCATCTGCGATCTTGGGTGGGTCTGGGTATGGGTGCGGGTACTCAGTCGAGGCCTCTACACGACAGCCGGACTTGATCACTCGTTTGGGACATTGTGTCTAGATTATAGCATTCCCTTTATTCAGGACTCTCTGCCAGTGCCCTTAATCGTCTGCAACCGTTGCAAAACTCAGCAGCTCGTTTGGTCTGTCGTTAGTTAACAGCGTATGTGTCGCATCACACCACTTTCGTCGCAGCTTAACTTGCTCCCTATCAAGCATCTAATAGATTTAAATACTCTCGATTTGGCTTACAGGTTTTACTTCACTTGCATGCATCAATCTTGACCTATCCGACGTGTCCTTGCTTCTTCAGTCACGTGCTCTCCCACCACCTGCTCGTCAGCATCTAGTAATCTCGCTGTCCCTCTCACTAAGCTGAAATCTTTTAGTGATCAATCATTCAGCTCATACCCACCGAAAGTCCGGAAATCGTTTTCTTGCTGCGATCTTTTTACTGCAACGACCTCGAAACATTTAAGTCGCAGGTAAAGATGCAACTGTTCTGGTCAGCTCTTTCTTTGCCCCAGTGAACTTGGTCTTTTTGTACCGGTAAGCTTTGCTTTTTGCACCTGTTCATGATTCATGTATCAGTGCAGCTTATTAGTCGTAGGTCTGTGCTATAGAAAACTATTCTGGGTAACGCTCACGACAAAGCCGCCTTTGTGACTTTGTGGTGTTACAGATGGAAATACATTCGATTATATTACATTACCCTTGGGTACGGATTCTCTTGCAGTGAGTTGTAAATCACCTGGATAGAGATTTGGTTCTCACAGGGTGTGATAGAATTGGCCTATTATATTATTATTCTGTGGTGTAGGGATTCGTAGGGGAACAACAGTTAGACATCGCTATTATGTACATCTTACTTCATATGCGATTACACTATTTCTCCCTCTCTCTCTCTCTCTCTCTCTCTCTTCCTTTCTCCCTCTCTCTCTCTCTCTCTCTCTCCCACTCTCTCTCTCTCTCTCTCTCTCTCTCTCCCAGGGACTTGCACTTGCAAATAATAGCATATATAAGAATCAATTGTAGTACTTACATTTCTTCGATGATTTTTCTTTAAAAAAAATCAAATCGGGATTTCCACCATAGTCATGGTGCTTGCTGCAGCTGCATGCTTGCATTTTGTTTTAGAAGTTTTATTTCTAGTCGGTTGTTGTTGGCAAACGTTTTAGCTATGGAACTAAAATTCAGTTACACAGTATGTGCCTGCTGTTAGCTGCTACCGTAACCTACGAGCCACATTTAGAAACTGTCCTTGCTTCAACTCGCGATCTTACACGTGAATACCGAAATGTCTTTTGTGTACTGCATCCATTAGGCTGCAGATACCGGTGGTCATTTCACAGTAACCCTTATCGTAGTGACATGATTAGAGTCCAGGGGCAATGTGCTCGCTCTTCACAACCCAGCTAGTGGGTTCGAGTCCTGCTGTGGATGATCCCGTATTGCTCACTGCAAGCAGTGTTGATAGCCGTTAAGGCTCTTTTCTGCTGCTATATAAATGAGGCGACCAGGCTAAGAAACCATTATCACCAAGCTCTAGGCTTTTTTCCGATGCTCTCTTATCCTTTTTATTTTAATCCCTGATAAAATGTGGCTGCTGCGAGTGCAGCTTTGCTAAGGTTTGCATGTCTCCTTTTGCAGTCGTACCGGGCATTCGAGTACTTCGCACTCTGGGCGCATTCTAACCGAGCTGTCGACGCCATTCCTGAACCTACGGTTTGTGCATTTGTGCATTTTCGAGCAGCCCTACCTGGTTGTCTCACCCGTTGTCCGTGTCGTGCAGCTGCTGTTCGATTCTTTTAATTGGACTGCATCATTCGTTGGCAGTTTCGTGATAATGTGCACGGTTCTGAGGGAGGCTTACCATCGTTAAAATCGTTCCTGTCGTGAACGAACGGTTGTGGGTTTAAATGGGCGAGTCGGAATGATCGTCTCCCGCGATTTCTACATCGCGAGCTCAACTCCCCAGGTGCGACGCGACATACTTCTTTTCTATTGCTATGACATCCTTCTGGAGTCTGATGCCTCTTAAACCCTGCCTGTCGGTTCGGCTACGTCTTTTGTGTGTGAGCCGTGATGACTCATCTGGAGCTGTGCTTGCTAGGAGTCGCTACGTTCCTTCGTCAGGCGATCTGCCATTCCTTGAACTGCAGCGACCAAAATAGCGCGAGGTCCCAGCTAGAGCTAGTAGCGCTCTCATTGGCAGACTGTCGACTTCTATCTCGTACCGTGTGGATGTACCTTGGACGGAGGTTAACCTTGTCGAGGTTGCCTGCATCCGGCACGAAGCACCAACGAGTGGCACTCTGATGCAGCGTGCGCAGCAGCCCAGTGGCCTCAGGGCCTCGTATATGCACTGCACGAAAGACCTTGCACAGACCAGCAGCTCCTTAACCAAATCTGTGTGACTCTACAAAGGCAGTCGAGGATTATTCATCGATCTACGAGAAAGCCATGGCTAATCCTTTAGCAGAAGAGCTCGGCCGGATTTCCAAGATTTGTTACCCGTCATTGCATCCAAATTCGTCAGCAACTGTAGAGGCTTAGTGGCCGTTTTTTGGTGGTTGCCAATACTGAATAAACTTTTAGACAGAGCCGGAGGGGGTGGGCTAGTAAGATGTTCAGCCGACTACTGTGGTAAGCCGTCCCTAATCTTAATCCTGGAAAAGGATCGAACGAAATTACTAGATGCAGAGCGATTCTTTTGAATAAGACTTCTTAACGTCATGCAGTCTTCAAACGGGACATCTAAACTACGACAAATCATCACTGATCGCTCTAGGGTACCATCAGTCATGAGAGTAGTCACTTATTAATTAACCTTATTTTATCAACTTATCCAAGGAGAGCTCATGCCCAGCAGTCACTTCGATCTTAAAGGAATACCGAAAGTATTACGAAGAAGTTCGGTTAAGCTCACGAAGTCCCTTCCTCCGGAGAAGGCTGCTCTCAAGCACGGGAATCTGTCTGTACCTGCTTAGACCATGCCTTCTGCTTGCAGCTGTTACCACTAATAGTTTGGTAACGTTTTCTATACAGCCTCTGTAAAGTGCCTAATGATAGTGATTTATCTCCGTCTGTAACTCTACAAAGTCATAAAGACTATGTGGGTATTGCGCAGGAGAGTTGTGTATAGCTCACTTACAGCCTAAGTGACTTTTGATGCGCATTCGGTAGCCAACAGACTTCATTTCACACAACAAAGAGAAAGTGGGCAATATAGCAGAGTCAGGAGAGCAGTTGAGGTAGTGAGTAGCATGGAAGTAGCAGCTCAGGATCACTGAAAAGGATGAGCCATAGTCGGAAGCAGGAGAGTAGTTGTCGTTGGGTAAGCATTGTGGAAGCTTGCTCCACAGTCTAGGACATGCAGAGCTAAAGCTTCTGTCGCCAGCGGTCTTGGAAGGAACGGAACGGCTAATTTTATGTCCACACACGACCTGAGGGCGCGAAGAGGCTAAACTGGTGTAGCAGTTCAGCTAGGTATGGTGGAGCCAAGCCGTGGGGCCATGTGGGTCAGCGTAAGAACTTTGCTTTGTATCCGGTGCTCAACCGGCAGCCATCCTAGCTCTTTTATCAAAGGAAACAGGTGGTCAAACCTTTGGGAAAACTAGCCTTGCAGCCATGTTCATAAACAGCTGCAGAGTGGCCTGGTTGCTTTTTTGATAGCCCAGCCAAAAGGAAATAATCAATAATATAAATAATCAAGAATATAATCAATAATCAAATCAATACAGAATTAAGGAGTTAGGTAAATTTTTTGCAAGCCATTGGAAGACAGCTCCTAATCTAGAAAGAGATTCGGGTCTCTGAGGGCGCTATACAAATGTAGCATTACTGTAATTAGATAAAAGATTAGTCTATAAGTGACGATACACTGCCATGTGCTGTTGCAACAGTGCTTCCCGTCGCTGCTGATGGTCTTGTTTTCAGGGATGATAGCACTGTGATCATGCCCTGGGCGTTCCTTTGGCACTGCCGAATCAAATAGACTAGGTACTTAAATAAATTAGCATAGCCGCAAAAAAAGTTTTCTTCCCACGAGAATTTTACCATTGCCTCTCAACTGTGCTACTATGCATTCGACTGTGTGCCCCCTCATCCGAGCCGCGAATACTGACGTTGCTTCACCAACTACCACTGGCTGGGCAATGGCCATATATGCTGGGCCTGCTCTAGCTAGTGAAAGGCAGGTTTCGGTTGGTTGCCTTCGGCAGGCCCCTCGACAGTCGAACGAAGTCGATCGGCCGAGGCCTGCTTTTTTTCCTATTCAAGGCATGCATGCAGCGGAAATAGCTAGCCACCACTCCGGAAAACGGCTTTGGAATTGTCCCCAGCCAATAGCTCTGACAAGCCGGTGAGCCCGGCTGGCCCGACTAGAGAGATGCACAGCTGGATGAAGAGTTGTCGCCCAATTTAGCTGTTGATTTGTCCTCCGAAGAAGCCTTAATAATCATTCAGATGGCGAGAACTGACGGAACAATCGTTGTGGAATCGCTTAGCATAAGCAAACATGGCCACAACAGCTCTCTCTAGGAGTAGCAATCGCTTTTATACGTTTGTCCTCCCCCCCCCCGATATCCTTAGGAATCAATGCCGAACAATCTGTAGCTCAATTTCTCAAGCAAGAAATCTTGAATGAGCCACAGATTCAAAGCTATGCAAAATTAAAAAATGCCAAAACCTCTCTAAAGACAGAGAATTTGCTCTACATATGACATCCTACGATGTTTAATAATGAAAGTATTAAAGCAGAATAAATATCAAGTTCAATGACAGTTTTGAGCATTATAGCAAGTTACTGTATTTACACCAAAGTTAAGCTCCCTAAGTATTAAAAGCAGAACACAATCCACTTTCCAAATTTCACGTATTAGCCTATCTGTGACACTGGCAAGACTTACGAGCAGGCTGGTGATGAATCGGGCGGCCGTTACAAAAATTCAGTCTATAATGTGTGTAACTCGATATGCAGCATTACAAACAGCTCGTATAATTACAAGCAAACATCAATGCACCTTCCAAAATTTAACAACGATCGGATAACTATTAGCCGAGCTATGGCTGTCTTGAATCTCGCTGCCTGAAGACGTTTGGTAAGCCGACGTCCAGCTCACTGCTGAACTTTGACCGAGTACTTGAAAGCTTTTATTACTAAGAGTAAATGTGAGATGAAGGCAAGCTAGGCATGCACGTCAGTGCCATGAATCGAAAAATTAACAATGCACAATATGTGCGCACACTATTGAGACTTGTACTACCTTACAAGATCCTTGGGACTTTCATTCCCAATACCACGTGTCGCCGCGATCGTGGCTCGCCCAACTTTTTCGAAGTTTTGACAAAGCCCAAACAAACCGCAGCTAATGATGGCGAAATCTAAGTTCGAGATCGCATTAAATTCTCTTGAATCTATTTCCATGTATGTTAAGTGTCTAGGAAAAGATTAGGTTCTCTGTGGGCACTATACAAATGCATTATTATTATAATTTCAAAAATGATTATTATCATAGGAGATCTGTATAGCTCCCTCGGAGAACGAAATTGGTTAACTTTTTCGCGACATCGCATAGATGCAAATAGGTAGACTTGACTGTGATGTATATGCATCGTCTAGCGAGTGGCCACTCTGGGAACAGCGAACCCTGATTTCATGGAGGTGCTGCAGGAGATGTGCTGGCCGAGCCAATCATGAGGGAGGACAGGTTTTCCAATTCCTGAATAACACTCGGGCCATCCATAACTAGTAAGCTGGTTTTAGTCATTCAACTTGATAAAGTTTGTTGCCATCCGAGTGAATTTCACCAACTGCTCTCCTGCCTCTGCTATGCTTCCCACTTTCTCTTTGTTGCGTGAGACGAAGTCTGTTGGCTACCGAATGCGTACCGAAAGCCGCTTAGCCTGTGAGTGAGCTATGCAAAACTCTCCTGCGTAACACCCACACACTTTTCATGACTTTGTGGAGTTACAGATGGGGGATACAATAAATGCAGCAGGGGAGTTAACCGAGTTCGACATACTGGAAGGAAAAGGAGGATCACAGCGAAGGTTTCAAGGCTGTGTTTCATCCGTTTAGAAATTGAAGCTTAGATAGTGCTGGCGATTACATCGGCAAGAGGAATAGTATCGATTGTGAAAAGGAGCGGAACAAGCACCTTGCCCCCACCCCTGGGAGGGGTGTCGACCCCCTTACTTTTAGATGCTCCTCCTTGGACGACTGTTGACGGCAAAGTTCTCTACTATCCCGGTGAGATTCACGAACTGATTCCTAGGGAACTTTCAAAACAAAAATGGCACGCCCGGCACCCGAGCGGGACGACTCCGGACTTTGGACCTCGTGTAAAAATGTGGCCAACTCGCCATCACGCAAATGAGCTATCCAGGATTCACTTGGTACGGTGGCAATGGCTTCTCTAGTTAAGGTCCAAGAAACTTACTTAGGACAGCAAACGATCGGAATCTCTGGTAACATTTCATCGAAACTTTCGATTGGGTCCGAATGGAAGGTCATGTATCGAAATGCCTGTAAGTATGGGGTATATGGCAAATACGTAAAGTAGGAATAGGCTGTCATAGCCATTTGCCAAAGCTGAGCTTTCCGGTGAGGGTTGGGCTCGACATCAGCACTTTTTTTTTAAGCAATGACCATCATTAGGGAAGAGCTGACCTTGGGGGCCTTTCATTACTTAGTACATTCTACACCGAAACCCTGTGTTTGAGTTTCCGTGTCTGGTGTCGGTTTTGGGTTTCTTATAATAATAATAATAATAATAATGTAATTGATAAAGCGCCCTCAGAGAACTTAATCTCTTTCTAGGCGCTTTACATTTGCTGCAAAGAGAAATGCAATTGAATGGTAAGTAAAATCATGCTTGAAAAATAAACAAAATGAATAACATGGTTATAGGGGTGACATGCACAGGGTCAGCATGCAAATGTGGTCAGTGGCAGCATGCACAGTGTCAGCACGCATAAGCACGTGAAGGACGAATCACAGGGACCCACTAAATGCTGTCCTAAATAGGTGTGTTTTTAAGTTCCTTTTAAATGTGGTCAGGTCAGGGGATGTTCTGACGCAGGTCGGGAGGGAGTTCCAGGCTTTGGGAGCATGCGAACTAAATGCACGGTCTCCAAAGGATTTAAGGTTTGTACGAGGTATTTGTAGACTGTTGGATTCCGAAAAGTGGGTGGTACGATGCTTGGCCTGATGGGGTAGTATATCTGACAGATAGGCTGGAGCCATAGAATGAAGGGACCTAAAAGTGAGCAAAAAAACCTCGAAGTCAATCCGTTGCTTGACTGGTAGCCAGTGCAGGTCGGCGAGAAGTGGAGTAATGTGGCAACTGCGATGCTCACGACAGACAAGCCTAGCTGCAGAGTTTTGCACCAGCTGCAATCGCCTGATCGCACATGCCAGTAGGCCAGTAAGCAGTGAGTTGCAGAAGTCCAGACGAGATGTCACGAATGCATGGACCAACTTGGACGTGGTATCCTTATCTAAACAAGCTCGAATTTTAGCAATGTTATAAAGCTGAAAATAGGCAGATTTGACTGTGGAGCTGATATGGTCGTCTAACGAGAGGTCGCTTTGGAATATGACACCTAGATTTCGAGCTGATTCGACAGGAGATATGCTGGCAGAGCCAATTTTGAGCATCAGCCTTTCCAATTTCTGAATCACACTGGGTTTTCCCATAACTAGTAAGTTAGTTTTGTCATCTTTTAGTTTTAGAAAATTTGCTGCCATCCATGTGCGGATGTCATCAATGCATGCAGCAAGTGAGTTGAAAGAATTTGAGGTGCTCGAAGGCTAGGAGGGATCAAAGCAAAGGTACAACTTTCTTAGTTGGTCCTTACCAAATGCGGTAGAGAAGTGCCTCCACGTTGGCCCTACATGCTGCCGATGCTTATAATAGCTAGAGCGAAAGGTGACTACCGGTATGACATTTTTCAAATTTACTTTTCTAATCTTTATTCTGGTCGTATATAAAAAGCACCCATTTTCAGAGTGTATTTTCTAGCGAGATTCCTTTTTTAAATGCACCATGAACGAAAACGAAGCATGGTTTTTGACTTACTTTCTTTGCACCCTCGTCTTAGCCCAAGCAGGCGGCCTGATAGGTTGAAGCCAGCCTGCCGAAACCGTTTTTTGGCCGGCTGTCTAATTAGCTTCTTCATCTGCACGTCTTTAACTGTAGCTGCTGCCTATGTGTTTTTGCTCGGATGGAAGGAATGGCTTGATCGCGTCAATCTCGGAATAGCTTGCTTAAGCAGAGGTAACCTGGCTGCCCTCTTTGAGGGCAGTAAACTTAAACCGTTGGTCCTTGTATGTATGTGTGTGTGTGTGTGTGTGTGTGTGTGTGTGTGTGTGTGTGTGCGCCTGTTGGTCCGTATGCACCACTAACCAGAAATGCAGCTAATGGCGTTTGGCTCTTTTGATGATGCTCTAAAACGTCTTTATCATTTCCATTAGTTTCGGCGACATAGTAAAGCTTGGAAGTACTAAACCGCGCCACAGAACCTGACCAAAGCAAAGCGCTGCACGCACGGCTTGAAAGGAGACAGCTCACTGAGCCAATCCTACTAGCTTGCTTTGCTCAAAACCGCATGCACTCCCGATTAAAGCTAAGGGGTTGCAACGTGCGGCCCAGTGTGAGCATGATGGTCTGCGAGTTGCAATCGACTTGTGCCTGCATTCTCTTCCGTCCTGCAAAGTGGTGCTTCCGCTGCCCGCTCTTCGGGCTGCTTACTCTTGCATGCGTTTATATTACAGATTCTGCCTCGCCGATGCCAACCTGCGCCAGAGCAAGCTCTACATGGTAACCGGGCTTCTGTTCACCGGCACGTTCATGCTGACACGCGTCCTGGCGGTGCCGCACCACTACTACATGTTCTACACTGCCTACGGCACGCCAGCTTTCGTGCAAGCCGGCAAGCTCGCTGCTGTTCCCTTGATCTCAGGGTTGGCCATGGATGCAGTCAACATGATGTGGGCAAGGAAAGTGGTTCGCGGATTCCTGAAATTCCTGAAGGAGGAGCTCGGGAGTTCGACTAGCAACGAAGCCGGAGCGGTCGAGGCTGTGGCGGCACTACCTGCAAGCAGCAAAGGCCCGAAAGCCAACTAGCTGCTGCGTGCACGGCACGTGATGCCTGCCTTGCGGTGGCGGCTGCCACGGCTGCCCCACGGCTGCACTAGCTAAGGAGCATGACTTTGCTGCCGCCGAAGTTACTGATTCTTTTGCCGACAAACTTAGCAGTGCGGCTCTGCTGCGCTTTATTCGGAGCATTTGCGTTCACTCCCTTTTCCTGTTGAGTGCTTCCTTTGCCAGCATTGCCTGCTAACCGTCCGCCCGGCTACGCCCGGGACAGCAGGAAATGGGCTTAACCAACTAGAATCTGCTTTTTTTTTTTTTTTTTTTTTGTACCCAGCGTTTGGAGCGATCGCCCGCTGCTGCTGCCACGACTCCGGCGGAGCAGCAGTAGCAGGGGCCACACTGGTTGGCCACTGCACTGATAGCCAGAAGTCGGGCGCTGCTTTAGCGCTCGACTTCCGGCTCCAGCACCGTTGGCTGGCGCTGGAGCGAATGAGAGCTGGCCTTGTAATCAGTTCATTGCCCTAGTGGCTGCCGGTGGACAGAGCTCCAGGAGCCGTATGGGGATTCTGAAGTCGTGTAGCAACTCAGCAAATTTAATCGCGATGCAAATGCAAAGCGGGCCATTGATGGGGATTTAACGCCCTGTTGCTAGCTCGTAGGCACGATACAAGTAAAAGGCAGTGCCTATTGACCTCTACTGGCTGAATGGCATGCCTCTTAGCAGACTAATGACTCGAAGTAGTAGAAAGTACGCGAACATAGGCTGACTATGAACGCCTATTTATCGCAGCAGTATAGCGAATATATATATATATATATATATTTTAATAATACCAATAACAATGCACTTGATAAAGCGCCCTCAGAGAACTCAATCTCTTTCTAGGCGCTTTACATTGGCTGCAAACGGAAACGCGATTGAATGGTGATTGATACCATTTTTCCCCACCGTAACAATGACCCAGCTTGCTTTCTTACGTACAAAGCTAGCCGAGACGCATACTGGATGGGCGCTGCCTTAGACAATGGTTCTCCCCCTTAGATCCGTAGATCCTTAACTAAATTGCAAACGCTATACGCAAAGCCACAGATTAAGATACCCTCGTATCCTTATCCCAATAGCTTTCGAACTTTGACTAAAGACCCTGGTATGAAAATATAACCTTGGTTCAACATTTGTGACAGATAAATGATTCCGTTCTACTTTTAGGTCTTCGTATGGAAACCAGGTACTCGGAGCTTGTATTTACAACGCTGTGGCTGTATCCAAGTCGAACACAATATAATGCAGTAATTACTTAGCTTCAGGTCTTCAAAGGGCTTCTTTGTCCAATCGATTGTTTCAATTTGATGCCATGTAAGCATACATTATTGAACTGGTCTGCCATATTCTAGTCACGTGAGCCCGAAGGGGCTGGCTAATGCAGTAAATGTAAAGTGCCTATAAATAAATTGAGTTCTCTGAGGATGCTATGTCAAGTCTATTATTATTATTATTACTAGTGCTTAATATATCTGCATATAATGATAATAAGCATAATAATACAATATAAAATATAAAACAATATAATAACCACATATCTAAATATGACTATATATATATATATATATATATATATATATATATATTACTTCCCTTTGTAGTTATTTATACACAAGACTCATTGTATGACACACTAGGTGAACCTAATGTCTATACACGAACTTTACGTAAGCCACAGGGCTCGAGCCCATGACCTTGGTCATGGAAGATAGGCAGCTTACCCCGAACGTGTATGTCTGGGTGCGGGCTATTAAGGGGCTAACGTAGTCACCACTGTTGCTGACTATTGCGGTCGCCAACGTGGGACGTCGCTCGTCTGGGATGCTTTTCCCGCAGGATGAGAAGCGTCCGGTCGAGCAAATGTAAATCGTCCAAACACGTCGGCATGTTAGTTTACATGCTAGTTCTTGGGATATTTCATAGGTACGATCACTTTCGGCAAAACGAATTGGAATCGAGTGTTAGAGCGAGAACTTTCATCTATGAGAGGCAAGACCGGCGCAATTTGTATGTAGCGGTGGCGTGAAAAGCTGGTTTGGTCCAGTGGTTAAGGTGCTCGCCCCAACTAGGGTCTGGCTGAGGTCGTGGGCTCGAGCCCTGAGGCATATGTGAAGCGCCTGAATAGAGATTAAGTTCTCTTGGGGCGCTATACAAATGAATTATATTAATATTATCAAATCACGATATTAACGCAGGTGAGGCTACACCGGCAAAATAACAAAAAACTAAATCGAAAACCAATAGTGTATATTCGGTACGAACTCGGCAGTTGCTCGTCGAGTGGATTTAACTTATCATTTCGTCGTTTGCTGACGGTCGGGACGTACGAGAGGGGGACGGTACAGGTCGCTGTCCAACTGCAGACGAAGGGGAAAATGTCTCCCTGCCCTCTGGCTCCGCTGGATAGCTGGAATCGTTGCTTTGCGGAAAACATTTTCATGTACAGGTCTCTCTCAATTCAGGCAAGTGCTAAGTTTTTCACAAGCCATACAAATTAATTCAAGGAAAAATTGGCATCAGAGAATGGCTTTGAATTCCGGGAGGGTTGAGAATGCATTAGATTTGTAGCTTCACAGTAAAAATATTTATAAGTAGGTCAGGCTGTTCACGTCTGCTATGAATTTTGTCACTGGCCCCATGAAAAAGTCAGGCATAAGAAACATCCCTACATATGTTTCCTTTGCAGCCAATGTAAAATGCCTACCTAGAAAGAGATTGCATTCTCCGAGGGCGCTATAAAAAATCAATTACTACTATTATTACAGTTAAGTATTCTAAAAGCTTTACATTTTAAAATTAAATTCAAAATCAATTTTTTTGCGATTTTTGCTGGTACTCACTCTAGTAAACTACCATTTTAAATACCAACCTATGTAGTTTTTAATGTGAGTACGTATATTCATACGTCCCATTAAGACAAGTCTCTGACATCAAACAAACAAGGTGCAGTTTTATTTTTTAAAGTATTTCTGTAATGATACAGCTGTGATACGTGTCCTATCAAAAATACTTGGATACTTTACAAATTTACATAATAACTTTTGCGTCATGCTTTAAGCTTGCGTCAGTTTCATCCTTTAAGGTGAACATTGAAGTATAAGTTGATTCCATAAATAGAAATGCACAGGCTTTTTATCAACGCGTTATTTAACTGCTTTTGTAAATGCTATAGGATTCGTTCAGTGGAGCTTCTCTACTCCTTATTTATTTTTTCAGGAATATTCGAAATAATTTTTCGTTAAATTGTCATCATAGGCTTTATTTTGATGTCAATTTTTTCTGCGATTTTTCACGGGTTTGTGCTAGTCATTTAAAGCAGTGATTGTTCAGCCGCCTTGATTTGGCTCAGTGGTTAAGTTACTCGCCTTTATAGACCGAAGTCAAGGTGAACGTATTTGATGACGAAGGTCGTGGGGTCTAGCCCTGCGGCATATGTGAAGCGCCTGGATATACATTAAGAGCTCTTAGGGCGCAATACAAATTAATTGTACTTTTTTTAAATATTTTAGTATCGATTGCGAGATGGCAGTCTCTTGTTTCCGTTCAAAAAATATTGTAGCGCATTGCGGTTGCTCGAGGACCAATTAGGTTCCGCTCTCTTTGACCGAGACCTCGCTCGGTTGACCGATCGGGGGCGCGGGAAACTATTTAGGGAATACTATTTATTTATTTACTTATTTATTTTATATATACTATTTAGGAGTGCTTATTCCACCATCAAAACGCTCAGCGGTCGAGTGACCTACCTTTACACAATAACGGTACAGTGTGCGAACGTCCCTTCGCGTATAAAGTTCGGCTTACTTTGACCATGTACAGGGCAAAGGTAACACTCGAGGCAGTATCGTGGCGTCCCTCAGTACAATATGCCTATCGGTTTCTCTCCATGGCGTTATCGTTAATAATGTTTTACGATGAAGCGCCCTCAAAGAACTCAATCTCTTTTTAGGCATCTATAGCAGGCTATTTCTTACGCTGACCCACAAGGCCCCGCCACGGCTTGGCTCCTTCGTACCTAGCTGAACTGCTGCATCAGTTTTAGCCTTCTCCGACTGCCGACTATGGCACATCTTTTTTCAGCGGTCCTGAACTGCTACTTCTATGCTACTCACTACCTCAACTGCTCTCCTAACTCTGCTATGCTTCCCACTTTCTCTTTGTTGCGTGAGACGAAGTCTGTTGGCTACGGAATGCGTACCGAAAGCCGCTTAGGCTGTGAGTGCGCTATACAAAACTCTCCTGCGTAACACCCACACGGTCTTTATGACTTTGTGGAGTTACTGACGGAGATACATTACATTACATTATTTGGAATAAGGATTAACCATCTCGTAGCTGTAGCATAATAATAGTGATACATTGATATGGCGCCCTCAGAGAACTTAAGCTCTTGCTGGGCACGTTGGCATCGCCGCCAAGTGTCCTAAGACCTAAACGTTTCATCAGCTGCCGCACTCCAGTGCTGCGGACGGACTCCAGCAGTGCGCCGCCGCAGCTGCAGCAGCGGCGGCATTAATTGCTTGTAACCTTGTACGCTTCGCAAGAGGTCGACCGAGGGACTCTGCTCAAGAGGTCGGCATTTGTTTATGAAGCTCATCAGTCCGTATGGTGCTCAGGGTCGAGCCAGCAGGATGTGGGGGCCATACCTACAATTCACGGAGGTTAGCCAATCGTAGCGGAGCTTGCGCGACTTGCTAACACCTGCGAGCCTCGCGCGCGACACGCCCTTTTCTAGTAGAAGCCGCAAGGCAGGAGAGTAAGGGCCGTCGGGTCCGCCGCAAGTACGCATATACGTCTTCAGTCGTCGAGGTTGCAGTGCCACAAAGCCCCAACGGGGTTCGCGGGGGAGGCGTCTTTCTCTCCCAGGCCGCTCTTTACCAATGGGCTACACGTCGACGAAATCCGGGTGCGGCCGAGCGTGTCAGCGGACGATATCGACGTGGCAGGGGGGCGGGCAGGAATTTCACCGCCGTGAAAATAACAACTATTTAGATAATAGTGTAGCTGCGCTTCGCGAGCACTGGTCAAGTGTCGCTGCTATTGTTGCAAAAAAAAAGTTTCCTACTGACTGACAAGTAGTAGGGGGACGGGTGGGTTAGTCTACTCTGACTGTCCTGACGTAATAGCGCTCGCACGGTAGCACGCCGCTCGCTAGCGTCTGCTAGTAGTTGAGCGTAGTTCGTTGCTCCATTCGCTGCCAGCTATCTGCATCGTATCGGCCTACGCGGAGACGTTGGATTAATCGCTTTCGTAGTTGAGCCAACCTAATTTAGACTGCTGCTGAACCTTGGACTTTGTAATGGTTCTTTGCCCGGCATCAGGTGGCGGGCGGGACCGCTAACTACACGCAAGCCGCTACGGCCGACGGCTCGGAAAGCAGTGCCCACTGTCGAGGTCGAAGCGGATTTCCGTTTCTGCAGATATGGTGAGAGCTTGCTGCCGCTGGCCAAGCGGCGGGTGGGTGAGAGCAAAGCGCGAGCGGAGCGGCGAAGCCTTAGCTCCTGCAGTCGCGCTGCGTTGTCTGTCTTGAGCACCTTGCGGCTGCCGTCTCCTGTTACTCGGAACCGCCCGCGTGCTGAGTGAGCCTTACCATGGCTAGGTGAGGTTTTTTGCTCAGCTAGGTGTTTTGGGGAGTGGCGATGCAAGTGTCGATGCACTGGCGCGCGTGCGCGCACCGCGCGCGAGCCGTGTTCCGCGTGCCGCATTCTCCTGGGCGTCGACGGCTGCCAGCTGTTGCTGTCTGCAAGAGGACCGGCCCGCTCAGCGCTGTACACTGCGAGCTGACGATAGGGCCAATTACGAGTGAAGAGGTGGCCTCCAAGAGCCGACTTTGGCCCCATAGCCGATCTGTCTGCGACCAACGGTGCCCCGATAGCCGATCTGTCTGCGACCAACGGTGCACGAGGTGCATCTTTTGGCCGGTCCATTTGACTAGTATGGTAATATGCTGCTTCGCTTCAGGGACAAGCCAGCCTGTGGGACACAGTGGCGGAGGACTACATGTACAATGCCGTCGTACTGGTCTCGGCGATTGTTTTCTTTGTTTTTTACTTGGCATCCGACTCCATGTCCCAGGCTTTGTTTGGAAAGGACTATGCCAGCCTCTCTACAAAGACCAAATTGGACTGGTCGTCAAGGCAAGTTACTAGACCCCCCACGTGTGATGGCGCCCGTGCAGGATTCGATGCCTTCCTTCTTTTGGGTCTATAAGGTACACGATCGAAGCCATTTACGGCAATAGCACCACAGCCCAGTTCAGACGTCGGCCAAGCGATTCTTTTCGAGCACTGGCAAAGTCATTCCTTTGCTGGAACTCGTCTGAGTGCAATGACAGCACATGACTGGCCTGCCTCTTTTGAAATCCTCGGCTTTCTCTTGATTGTGCTATCGAAGCAGTTCGTTCGCACGCTGTGCACCCCACGATAGTGGCAAATTAGGTGGGTCTCCGTTTGTGCTCTGCATTTGGCCAGAGCTGCTTAATCGCGAGCAGGGACGCCTTCAGGATGCCAGCTGCTGCTGCTGCTGCTGCTGCTGCTGCTGCTGAGCATTTTAATTATCCCCGAAGCTCGCTGGTCTGTAGGACCCTCGGGCCTGCTACTGTCTGCCTGGCTATTAATCCGTTTCAATGGAAGCAAATGGCACGGTCGACTTTCTGACGTGACCGGGGCACATCAGCTTGCAATCTGACCTGGTGACACAGGCCTGTTCGAGTGTATCAGTGCTTATGCAGCATCCTTATGAAATCTGAGCGCTTTTTTATTGTCACTTGAATCACTTGAAGACCATAATCATCTGCTCCACTGTAACATAATCATCTGCTCCACTGTAACATAATCATCTGCTCCACTGTAACATAATCATCTGCTCCACTGTAACATAATCATCTGCTCCACTGTAACATCGGCTCTCTTTCACCTGTCACTTTTTACTATTGTTAAGATTTGCCCCTGCTTGGATAAAGATACAACGGCCAAGCTGGGCCATGAGTTCGTGACGTCCTAATAAGACTTTCGTAATTGGCTACCCATAGGTCTTCCAACCTTGGTGCGAAATTCTGCAGCTAAGCTTGTCTGTTGTGAGCATCCTACCAGCTTACCACACTTCTCATCAACCTGATCAGGCTTGCTATGCGAAGAGCATACATACGACGTCAAGGTTTTGTCACTCGTTTTTAGGTCCATTCATTCTAACCTACCTATCCGAAATACTTCCTGATTAGGCTTTACGTCTAATCTTCCGACTCAAATCGCTAATGTTCACCTCAAACAATCTCAAATCCTTTGGCGACCTGGCCTTAGTTTGTGTGCGCCCAAAGCCTGGAACTCACTACCGACTGACGTCGCGACATTCCCGACCATAACATTTAACAAAAACCTAAAAATTTACCTGGTCCTCTTAGCATTTGTTTCATCCGTGGAAATTGCCTTTGTTATAATCAGAGGTTCTGACGCATCGTCATGTGTGTGCCACACTAGGTAAGGCAGTTGCCTTTCGCGACCTCGGTCCCGAGGTCATGGGTTCGAATCATGCGGTGGGCGATCCATTATTGCTGCTGCAAGCGGTGGTGATAGCCATAAAGGCTCTTCTGTCGCTATAAAAAAGGCTGTTAAATCAGCTAGTATTTTTTGGCCCAACAGTTAAGGGGCTCGCCCGATCAAGGTCAAGGTGAATGTATTTGATGGCCGAGGTCGCGTGCTCGAACCCCTTTGGCATATGTGAAGGCCTGAATAGAGATTAGGTTCTCTTAGGGTGCTATAGAAATGAGTTATACACACACACACACATACACACACACACACACACACACATATAATAATAATATAATAATAATAATTCACTTGATAAAGCGCCCTCAGAGAACTTAATCTCTCTCTAGGCGCTTTACATTTGCTGTAAAGTGAAGATATATATATATGTATATAAATAAATAAATATATATATATATATACACACCTGCTGGAAACGAAGCATATATATATATATATGCTTCGTTTCCAGCAGGTGAATCTGTTGCCTCGAAAGAAATTTAGCTCCTTTATGGTGCTGTAAAAGTGTCTAATTGTCATTACTGTAATTGTTATTATTGCCAGGAAAAGTAAAGTCAATGTTGTTTTTCAGTGTGTGCCAAGTGTCCACCAGTCTAGCTGATGAGCCCCTCCTACTCTCGAGTAAGGACTCGGAACTATTAACCTGGACTGTGAGGGGTGGGCTTGCCCCATTATCTTGAATTTCTTCCTGCTGTTGACTGTGTCATAAGTGAGGCATTCGCTGAGCTTTAACAGCCCGACACTTCTGAGCACGATCTTCCAGTGTTATACCTGTTTTTAGACCTTGTTATATTCGATTCGCTGGTGAAGCTTCGTCGGTGCGCTGCCGCTGGCTGACTTTCTAGTTGTCTACAAAAGCTACGCATATTATCTGCTCGCTGTCCTCCCCTTTATTATGGAGCAATTGCAATCAATTAGGGTCCAGCCCATAATGTTGGACGGAAACCCGCAGTTTATTTAAGGAAATTGGTACGGCCTTGAACAGTTCTTTTGATGCATTGTAACACCTGGTCCATTCAAGCTCTCAAGCTATCATAGTTATGCCTTTAGCCCGCCGACATTCAAAGGACTTTAAAGTTTGATGTAGGTATATTTCCGTGTGAACATTTGAACACGTTTGCTGCTTTCGTTTGCACGATCGATCAAAGTAATGGGACTTTCGCAGCGTACAACAAAATTATAGACGCTGGCTATTCAGGAACCTCTTGCAGATTACACCTCTGAACGTCAGTCACGTGCCTTTTCTGCTCGGTTAGCTGATGCAGCCGGCTTTGGCATGCGTCTTGTGTGGTACTCCTTGTTTTCTGCTGCCACTAGGGCTGCCGATCGAGCAGGCACATTCCTGTAGTCGCTCGAGCGAAACTGGCTCCCTCCTCCTCCCCCACCCTTCAGTGAGCTGTGTACTGCCCCTCGTGACAGCTGCTGGTGCAGTTTTCATGCCACCATCACTGAGCGACAGTTTGACCCGGTTGAAAAGCCGTGGGCGTCGTCGGTCGTCGAACGTTGTCACCTTTTGGATCTAGCGGATCCCGAGCTGCCTCTAGGTTGAGCTCGAGACCCGGCAGCAGTGGAGGAAGGACGAGTGGGCTCACACTTGCCAGCAGACAAAACTGGTCGAGAGCACTCACTCCCCTGACGACCTCTACCGACCCCTGCACGTGCCGAGCTCTCTCGTTCTTCGTGCACGTTAAGTGTAGGCCACCGGGACCTTTACTCTAGTACTCTCACGTGACAAGCCTCTTGCTGCCTTGTCGAAAACGGCTTTGTTCGGCTCTGAGCACTGGGAAGGCAGGCAGGCAGGCAGCAGCAACCGAGCAGTGGCATTCAAGGAGCCACACCTCCTCGTGCCTCCCACGTGGGGGTGCCGTGCTCTTGAAGCAGCTCGTCGAGTGGGATGCTGCAGCACAAAGGTGAAGCAACCGCTCGCTCGAGGGTATTGGGCAGACTAAGCAAAGGTGGCCGGCCACAAGTAAAGTTGCCGACTGGGTAAACACTGCGTCGGCTTCTAGCGATTTAGTTGGTGCAGTCCGGCCAGTGACGCCCACTGCCCACGCAGCCTACCCCTCTAATTGCAAATGGCCAACCAGCCACCTTCAGAGTCTGGCTATCGTGGCAGCAGCTGCCAGAGAGAGAGAGGGAGAGAGAGACAGAGAGAGACAGACAGAGAGACAGACAGACAGAGAGAGGGACGGACCGACAGACAGACAGAGAGAGAGAGAGGATATGCCCAGCCAAGCCCAGCTCAGAGACACTCTCCTCATCTGTGCGATCGAACCCTGCTCGTGCACAGGTTCCAGCTGCAGGTTGCTTTGCTGCACGTTCCAGCTCCTGGTTGCAGGCAACGACCTTTGTTACTCAGTCGATGAGAATAGCTTCACTGCCTGCTCACCTTACATCAGGTGAACTGTGTTGGTTTTCGAATGCACCGCTGCCTCCATGGTGACCTTTTGTAGTTCCTCGTGCAGCAGGTGGGGGGAGTGCTAAGAGAACAGGGAACCCGGATGTCGTGCAGATGCTGCAGTAGATATGCTGGCAGAGCCGACTTTGATGGCTGAGCTTTCCAATTTCTGAGTCACACTTGGTTTGCCCATTACTAGCAAGTTGGTTCTATCGTCATTCAATTTGAGAAAGTTTGCTGCTGCCCATTTGCGGATGTCAGCAATGCATGCTGCAAGGGAGTTGAGAGAATTCGACGGGCTGGAGGGTAAGGAGAGATCAAAACACACACATACGTCTGTGTGTCGTCTGAATAGCACGGCGAAAGCCTAGATTGTGCTCACACAGTCATCACCATTGGTGATTATTTCGGTCGCCAACGTGTGATAGTGCGAGTCTGGGATGTTTATTTATAGCAGCCGGAGGAGAAGCATCCAGTCGAGCAAATCTAGACCGTCCAAATACTTTGGCATTTGAGTGCACTTGCCCGGTCTTTGCTGTTTCTTGGGTACCATCACTTTCTGCAAAATGAATTGGATGGAATACAGTGCTAGAGCAAGCTCGGCAAAAGCCATTAAGACTCCCCAGCCACTAAAAAAGTAAGACTGTGTATATCTGCTTCATTGGGTTACTCAACTATCAGGGAAGGGACCTTTAGACCGATGGTTACTCTTGGTCATGGTAGAACTTCCTGATGAATCCATAACACCGTTCTTCACAATAGCGAATTTACGTGGCAGTCTGTCAGCACTGTCAGCAACCTGACATTGCTAACATTCTGGCCTGCTTAGGTAGGGATACTGCACCCAAGTTGGCTCCTGCATTTGTGACATCCCGTGTTGACTTCAGTAACTCACTGCTTGCATGTCTTCTGCCCTGTACAATAAGGCACTTACCGTTGGTTCAAAACTCTGCAGTTAGGCTTGTCTGTCGTGAGTGTCACGGTTGCCACATCACTCCCTCCACTCTTGCCGACCTGCACTGGCTCCACCCAATCATGCAGCCTATCGACTTCAACGCTTAGGGTCTGCCACTCTTAGTTAGGTCCCTTCATTATTTTGCTCCAGCCTACCTATCAGAACTGCCCCCCCCCCACTTAAGGTAGGCATCCTGCCACCCACTATTCTGACTCAAGTCGTTTAGCTTTGCCCCTATTCAAGCTCAAATTCTTTGGTGGCCATGCCTTTAGTTCGGTTACTCCCAAAGCCTAAAACCCACTCTTGGCTGACGTCACGACACCTTCCTACCAGTCGACGACATTCAAAAAGAAGTTAAAACTGCACCTGCTCCTCAGCATTTGCTTGTCCGTGTGCATTGTCTTTGGTGTGCTTATGCATGCTGATGCTGTGCATGTTATCACTAGCTATATTGAGATGCTTCCCTTACAACACGTGTTAAGTGCCCAGAGAGAGAGAGAGAGAGAGAGAGAGAGAGAGAGAGAGAGAGAGAGAGAGAGTGAAAGAGTGAGATAAAGAGAGGGGGAGGGGGATTGAGAGAGGAAGAGGTTTAGTTTTCTGACGGTGATGCCCGAATGTCTTATCCTTGTTTTTATTATCTGTTCATGAGCTGGTCACGTATAGTGTTCACTTTCTCTCCCCCCCCCCTGTGCTGCATGCTGACCGCATATTCAATTTTTGCTTGCCCCCAGAGTTCCGGCCACGGTTCATGCAGTGCTGGTGAGCGCGCTGTCCACCTACGCTCTGATTGCCGAGAACCAGCTGTTCGATGACCTCGTTTGGTACGTAGGCGACGTTTGCAGGCGCAGCTGCAACCGTTTTGCCGCGTTGCAGTGCCATGCAATGCCAGCGACCGCCGGCGTGTGCACGACCGCCGGAGCATGCACGTCTGTCCACTCGCAGATTGCAGAGCTCTCGCGTGGCCCGATGCTGCTGCTGCTGCTTAGAGCCGGTCAACTTTTCGTGTGGGGCTCCGACCGGATCCTGACCACACATTGTCCGCGCTGCTGCTTGCTGACCGCCTTTCGAGCGGGCGCCAGGCATCCTCGCCGGATGCCCGATCGCATGCACAGCAGCAGCAGCAGCTGCAGCTCGGCTCACTTTACCCGATCATGCTGTGCTTGTCGGTTACACGTCGTTGGGTAGACTGCTTTGCCCGAAGTCGCAGCTGCACAGTGTAAGCTGATGCTGCAGCTAGCTGTGCAGCCAGCAAGTGAACGAACAGATTTTTCTCCTCGTTGCTAGGGGCGACAGCACGATTGCAAACACCAGCTGTGCAATAGTAACCGGCTACATGCTTACTGGTGAGTGTTGTCACGGGGGAGCGTTGCTGTTCCTCTTAAACGACCAGTTTTCGGCACGGGTCCTGCTCCATGGGGCAGCGATAAAATGGCCGCTTGCCGTCGTGGTGGCAGGGTTAGGTCGATCACCGGGGCATCGTGTTGGGAGGACTCGTTCTGCAAACGTCTTGTCATGTGCTCTCTCTGTCTGTCTGTCTGTCTGTCTGTCTGTCTCTCTGTCTGTCTCTCTCTCTCTCTCTCTCTGTCTCTCTGTCTGTCTGTCTGTCTGTCTGTCTCTCTCTCTCTCTCTCTCTCTCTGTCACTCTGTCTGTCTCTTATTCTCTCTGTTCTCTCTCTCTCTCTTTGTCTCTCTCTGTCACTCTATCTGTCTGTCTCTCATTCTCTCTCTCTCTCTCTCTCTCTCTCTCTCTCTCTCTCTCTCTCTCTCTCAGTCTGTCTGTCTGTCTGTCTGTCTCTCTGTCTCTCTCTCTCTCTCTCTCTCTCTCTCTCTCTCTCTCTCTCTCTCTCTCTCTCTCTCTCTCTCTCAGTCTGTCTGTCTCTCTCTCTCTCTCTCGGCTTCCTGTGGAGCCTTAGACGTTGCACAGCGGCTCCAACAGCGAGCATGCTGTTGCCCATAGGCAGCCTGTTGCAATGCTCTTCCTCGGCCTCTCGGCTCTCTGCCGCCCTGCTGCCTGCCAGTTCTCTGGAGGCAACATAGAGCAGAGGTTTTTGTTAGGCAGAGCCAGCTGCCATTGTTTGGGCTTGTTGACACTGACAAAGTGGTACTTTTTTCAACTTCAGCGAATGCCAGCAGCTGGATAGCGCCCATTATCATCGGCTGCCCTTTCCTATTAGTAAATACTATGGCGAGGGTGGCAAGAAGGCGGGATGCGCAGGCAACAGCAGACCAGGGCATCCTGCACACCCTCCCAGTCCCAGTCCCCCTCCCCCTCCCCCCGTGCGACTTTGCCCGTGTCGGCCTCTATCCGTGTAACTCAGAAGTCGCCCGGCAGGAATGCAGATACCAGAGTCCTGTGGTCGGTGTGGCCTTGCTCCCAGCAGCTTGCTCCTAATGTCCGCCTGCCTGCGTAGCTGGTGCCGTAGTAGTAGCCTGGGACAACCACTTCGTTCTAGTATTTTTCTGGCAGCCATGTTCTGGCAAGCGAGCAAAGTGGCTAGTTCTTGCCCAGCTCTCCTAGCCACACCGGTTTTTTTATCTAGAACTTCGGCAGCCCTAAAGAATGTAGCTTCCTTGCTGCAATGCTTCCAGAACGCTAATGCTGAGAGACAATGTTGTCCAGGTGACGTGTGGATTTATTCTCTTGTAGAATTTTCTTTTCATGATGTGGCATTACAAGAAGATAGGAGATAGGATAGGCTTCATATTTCATCACTTTGCCACCGTCTTCGCATATCTTACAGTGACCGTGAGTAAAAGCTGCCAAAGCCATTTAACTGTTACGAATTCTATGAACTATTCTACTCGTTCAAATCTCGGCCGTCGAAGTTGCCGATGCTGCGAGTCCCCATTCATAGGCTGCTGCTTCGGCACTTCTTTGTTAAGGGTGCTTCATCGAAAGCAAAGTTCTTCTTGTAGAACTACCACGTTTTTGAATACTGCGCCATGATGAGTCTGATCGCCGAATACTCAACACCTTTTCTTCATGTTCGTAAGAGAAATGACGGTCCCTTCTGTGATTACCCATGTGATTTCCCATTAGTCTAAGTGAGCTCTGCATTCGTTTTCTTCTTTTCTGCCTCCTACCACCCTCATGTAGATAAAGAAAAAGAGAGTGTGCATGTGTGTGTGTGTGTGTGTGCGCGCTAGCGCGAGCCTGCATTGATTTGGAGCTCATCACAGCCAACTGTCTCTTAGCTGTGCGGCAGCAGCCAAGTCAAGCTAGTGGCACCTGAACTAGAATCGTTTACCGAATTGCAGCATATCTAACGGGTGATGTTCTTGAAGATGTGTGACCGATACTGGTAGGGATAGCGCCTCAAAGCGAAGCTTAGGTCGTAGGGGCTGTGCCTTTAATAATAATAATAATGATAATGCACTTGATAAAGCGCCCTCAGAGAACTCGACCTTCTTTCTAGGCGCTTTACATTTGCTGCTTTAGCAAGCAGGTATGATGACGACAGAAGGGCTTGACAGCAAAAACAATACATTTTATATAGTACCCTGAGAGAACTCAATCTCTTTCTAGCATCTTTTACATTTGCTGCAGACAAAACACGATCAAATGATTATGGTAGCATGCTCATAAACAAACAAGAATAACATGGTTAGGGGTGGACATGCACAGGGTCGGCATGCAAGTTTGGTTTAATGGCAGCATGCAGCGGTGTCAGCAGTTGCAGCATAAGCAGATAAAGGACGAATCGCAGGGGACCCACTAAATGCTCTAATTAAATAGATGCGTTTTTTAGTTTTTTTTTTAATGTGGACATGTCAGGAGATGTCGTGACGCAAGTCGGTAGTGAGTTCCCAGGCTTTGAGAGCATACGAACTAAATGCACGGTCTCCAAAGGATTTGAGGTTTGTACGAGGTATTGGTAAACTGCTGGATTCCGAAAGGCGGGTGGTACGATGCTTGGCCTGATGGGGGAGTATATCTAGACCAATAAGCAGTGAGTTACAGAAGGCAAGATGAGATGTCACAAATGCATGGACCAATTTAGATGTGGTATCCCCTATCTACAGAAGCCCGAATTTTAGCAATGTTGTGTAGCTGGAAGAGTAGGCAAACTTGACTGTGGAGTTGATGTGGTCGTTTAACAAAAGGTCACTTTGGAACATAACACCTACATTTCGTGCAGATTCACGGAGATATGCTGGCAAAGCCGATTTTTGAGTGTTAGCCTTTCCAATTTCTGAATCACACTTGGTTTGCCCATAACTAGTAAGTTGGTTTTTATCATTCAATTGAAGAACGTTTTGCTGCCATCCATATGCAGATGCCATCAATACATGCAGCTAGGGGAGTTGAGAGAATTCGGTGTGCTTGGGCTGGTAGGATCAGACAAAGGTACAACTTAGTGTCATCCGCATAGATGTGAAAGCCTAGATTGTGCTTGGCAGTCACACACACATCGCAAGAGGAAGAGTATAGACCGTGAAAAGAACCGAATCCTAGCACGAAGCCCTACGGTATTTCATAGGATCCTCGGATGATTCTTGGTCATTCACATTAATACTCTGGAGTGTCCCACTTAAGATAGGACCTGAAACCATGCAATGCAGTGCCAGTGAATGGCCCAGGTGAGATGATAGAGGCACTGAAGGAAGGAGCCTGGTGATCGGTAGTATCAATAGCTGCCGAAAGATTGAGCAAAACAAACAAGAGCTAGCTCTACACCTACTATATCTGCGTTCCTAAGTAGGGTCGATGTACACTGTAAGCAAGGCTGACTCGGCGGATGTGATTAGCGCTAAAACCAGGACTGGAACTTGCTTACAAGGTTTGATGTTTTCAATATATGAGTTCAGTTGGGCTGCCACGACCGTTCCAGTGTGGATAGGCTGAAGTTGCTGAAGTTCTCTTGGTCTAGTGTTGCTTCTGAGTAGTGGCCCGAACTTACATCTTTTTTGAAAGGTGCTGGGCGCCTGACCTGGGGCTAATGAATATGTACGATGTCAGTTATGTAAGGGAGCAGCAGATTCAACGATCGTAGAGTAATGCAGGACGGTGGGAATAGATTTCCAGAGAGCTTGTTGTACTTTGATTGGTGGGTCTGAACTTCAGGACGAGGTCATTAGTGACCTCCCTTGAGTGTAGGACAATTGAGAGTGCGGAGGGAAGTTTGTGACAGGATTCCTGGGGGGGGCTGCGCATTTTAGAATTTACTCCCTGGATTTGATCGATCATGTGGAAAAGAAGCCAGGAAAAGCGATTAGCTAGACCATCACATGGGATCATCTCGGTAAGGAGCTAACCTTGGAGTAGTTGAGGAGAGGGGGGTAGTCGACAATCAGCAATTTTTTGGATTGTGCATCAGTGATGTTAAACAATGGTTTATAGAAGCCAGACTTTGCCCTTTGCTAGAATCGATTGGTACGATCTACAGTAGGCCTGCATAGCTGTTCGCCGGACAGTCAGTCCTGATCTTATCTGTATGCTTTTTCAAGCTTGAAATTAGTAGACCTAGCCCCCCCCCCTAGTTTAATGTTGTAATAAACCATAGGCCGTCGGGTGAGGGTGCAGGAGGGCACCGAGTCAGAGATGCAAACTCGTTCGAGCATTTCAGCTACTGTCGTGGTGTAGAAATTCTACAATGATGACAGTCAGAAGAGGGATAAGGCAGCCGAGGTGAAGCAGATAGTCTCGCACGAAACGGCTCAATCGATGTCAAGGGGCTTGGGATTTTTCGGATTCACAGGCGAATTTTAGATGAGGAGGGACAGGCACACATTGGAGACCGAATGAGATCTAGCATGCTGGTCAGATAAGCTGAATTTTTTTTTTTTTTCATGGGTTAGTAATTGATGATAACACAAGTGGTTTCATCAAAAAAATTGTTGAGTAAAATAACCCATTATGTGAGTAGGGCCATGCACCATGAAGCCTACGTGAGATCATGAATCAGTCAGTGCAGCACACAATTCAGTGCTGGAAGGCGTTCCAGATAAGGTGATAAACATGAAATGTTGAAATCCCCATAATTAGGAAAGATTGATTTCGGGGCCACACAAAATCGAAATGAGATCAGATACATATGAGATAAAGGCAGACTTGGTACCTGGTTGGCGATTAGACTAATGCCACCATCGGTAACTTGTTGTGGGTTTAGGGTTAACTCAAAAGCAAAAGATTCGAAATACTGCGTTGAGGGTACTGCAAAATGGCTTGAAGGCCGAAAAGCTTACAGTGGTTGTGATAATAGCAACTCCACCTCCAGTTTACTTGATCTAGGGCTGTGAAAGAAGGAGAAAGAAGAAAACCAGTCCGGGTTTGGGTTGTCTAATTGTAGGGACAGTTTACCGATTTCTACCAAGTTGCAGAAAGGCGAGCAGGTTCGAGACCGTTTTCGGAAATAAGGCTACCTATTAATAGGGGTTTTTATTGCACACTGAGCAAGGTTCCAAAGACAAGCAGCTTACGTTAGGGCAGCCGGAGTTATAGCAGGCCTGGTGCTACAAAGTGACAGAGATTCCCAGTAAACTTGAGGGGAGAACTCGCTGAGTGGTTCGAGGGACGTACGTTGTGAGGGGAATACCAAATGAGCAGGTACTCAGATCCAGCCATAGGAGTAGTGTATCAGCTCGCAGCCCGTCCCTGCGCGGTTAGGGGATGATTTTTCTTTTGTTTACTGCCTAATTAATTTTAGCAACCAGCAATACATATAGGAATGCGTTTGAAATTCGATAGCGAAGTCTATAATGTCAACGAGCATAACTAATATGCAGGTTACTAGCCGCTGGCATATCTTCGGCAGCGGCAGGGTAATCTAAACGCTGCGCCGGCGTGCACAGACTCAGCATCTCGAATCGCTAATTCTTTTAGATGTCCCCAGTCGCGTCATTTCTTATGCGCTATGTTCAAATCAACAAGCAGACAAGCTTTACAGGTCTTAACTGTATCTGTTTCGTTATGACGTTGTCGCAGAACTTCCGGTTTTCGTGGAGAGAATCTGCAATGGACAAGGAAGGTGTGGTACACTGTCCGTGAAGACCCTGATCATTAGCGCGTCGGGAAGCAGAATGCTCATACCTTAATCAATCAGAATGCTCCTACCTTAAGATGCAGTCAAGTCGTTAACATAGAGAGATCTCTTCCAACCACAGGCTCAAATCTGCCACCAAAACTGACTCAACCATCAGGTCTTTCAGTAGTTCAAAGTACTAGATTATGATCTAGTTCCTAGTTCTTATAATTCAGAAACTGTAATAATCTTGCACAACGTACACAATTTTGATTCCTGGGTTATCATTTATTTGTGTCCGATCTCATCCTCAAAAATACAGAGATAGTCCTAAATAAGGCCCCACATCTTTGTCTGTCATTGATCGACCGGGATACATTTGAAATGTAAACCTTTTCCAACAAACAGGATATAGACAGACAGAAGAGGAGACTGATACAGAAATATAGAGTGTCTGACCGATTGAAGGTAGGGAGGGAGAAAAAGTAAAAGTGAGGCGTTGATTCCACAGCCAATTTAGGTATGTAGCGTAGAAGATCCTTAGTATCTATCACTCCCTCTTGCTGTGAACACTTAAGACAAACTGCCTGCTGGCGAGCGGTATCAGCCCTTACGATACAAATTGGATCCGATACAGGAAGCCGATCTGTGACCAGTTCTGTGTTGGTCTGCCTGCCTCCAGGCGTGGAGGAGTCGGAGCGAGCTGTTTTCAGACCTGTGGCAACCTGCTGCAAGCCCTGATGCCCACAGCCACTGCCTGTTTTCTGTGTACCCCCCCCCCCCAGGAAACAGTGTTAGCCGAGGAGGCTCATTTAGGTATAGGCTCACAAAGGCAACTAATAGATGAGGCTACCCCGGCAGTTTGTTGATCTATTAGTCTGTCTCCCCTTTGTCTCTTTCTCTCTACTCTGTCTCTCCTATCCTGCCTCTGTTACCTCTCTCTGTCACCCTGTCTCTCTCCTGTCACTGTTTCTGTTTCTCACTAATCTGTCTCTCCTCCGGTGTGTTTTCTCATGTCTCTCCGAGGATATTTCAGTCGCCATTTTGGGATCAGAGTTTTCTCTGGTCATTCACATAATGTTGCAAGATAAGATCGTGAGGGTTTGAGTTCTTCAGTGGGCAATCCTTTAGTGCCCACTGCAAATGTGGGGGAACAACCCTTACGAGCTTGTCTGTTGCATATAAATAATGAGGGCTTTTAATTCAAGCTAACCTCTAACTTTGTCAACTTTACTCACCCTCGTTTGTCTATCACCCGCTTTGTTCATTCACTTGGCTTGTCTGTCGTGAGTGTTTGCAGTTGCTACTTCACACTACTTCTCGCCTAACCTGCACTGGTTACCAATCAAGCAACGGATCGACTTCAAGTTTTGGTCACTTTTAGGTACTTCATTCTTTGGCTCCAGCCTACCTAATCAGATATACTGCCCCACCAGGCTAAGTCATCTTACCAGCCACTTTTCGGAATCTACTGTTTAACACTATAACCTCGTGTGTCAAACCTCAAATCCTTAGGATACGTGCCTTTAGGGTTCGTATCCCCCCCAAAGCCTGGAACTCACTCCCTATTGCATCAGAACATCCCTAGACTTGACAACATTTAAAAGAAATTAAAAACTCCTATGGTATGACAGCATTTAGTGGTCGCCTGTTATTCGTCATTAATATCTTATGCGTTCGGACACTGTTGCATGCGGCCAACTAAACCCACACTTGCATGCTGACCCTGTGCATGTCGCCCCTAACCCTGGTTTCTTCAGGTTGTTATATCAAGCACTATACCACATCACCACCTCGATCCGTGTTTTCTTTGCAGCAAATGTAAGCACGTAGAAAGAGTTGAGTTCTCTCTGAGGGTGTTTATCAGTGTATTTTATTATATTATAACAGATTGGTGATGTCACCATGACATCCTCCTCCTGAGGGCTTTTCCTTTGAGTCCATCACTATGCGCAAAGCTTGCTTTAGTACTGCTAAAGGCTAAGTAGCTTTCAGATCGCGATCGGTAGCAAATAGCCTTTATCCACATAGCAAGACAAATGAGAGCATAGCTTAATTTAGAGAATATTTGAATCGGGTCTAGACCCGACTAGACCCAATGACCGATGTAAGCTGCCTGGCAAGTCAACGGGCATATAAGAATATACAGGTAGTCACTGCCCCAGAAGTTTCGAGTGTGTCGGGTAATGTGGGACCGCCTTCAAGGGGCATAAGTATCAATTGCCAACGACGTGAAGCAAAATAGAGGGGCTAACTCTTGTCCTGATAGACGGTGGTATGTGGCCCCGTAAGACTTGGTGTAGCTGTGGAGTTCTATCGAGAGGCTGAGCGGCAGTGGGCCTCCTATGTTAGAGTAATTATTTGGCCTGTAACGCTTTATGACTTGGTAGTCCCTTCATAAGGGACAGTAGCTGAATCTTTTGAATTAACGCCTCGTGCCATATTTGACTCTCTTTAAAGGTTCCTGGTATATTGT
>WPIO01000345.1:0-76363 GCA_009760855.2 Cristatella mucedo | reverse complement strand
GAGGCAGCTTGACTCAGCATGCGAAAGCACGTGGAAACCTGGTGGCCTATCGCTACAGATTTATAAACTTGCGATGGGTCCCGGCAGATCTCGAAAACATCTAGACAACTCGTGCCAGCACGTCGGAGCTTGCCGTAGCTCGCAGCAGATACATGCACTTTGCGGCAGCTAACGGCAGCTCCCAGCAGCCCGTAATAACTCGCAGTACATTGCGGGCAATAGGCGTCAGCCTGCCGCTCACTCAGGAAGATTTTAAAATCTCGTGGCAGCACGTCGGAGCTTGCCGTTGCTCGCAGCTTATGCCTGCATTCTGCGGCAGCTAACGGCAGCTCGCCGCTGCTTGTGGTAGGCAACGCGCGTCAGCTCGATGCAGATTTCGGGTGATCGAGACTACTCGTGCAAGCTCGACGCAGCTTGCGAAAGTACACAGAAGCTTGAGGCCTGTCGGAACAGATTGTTTCAAGTTGATTAGTTCGCGGCAGATATCGGTACAATGTGACAACTAGTGGCAGCACACCGGAGCTTGCCTAAGCTCGCAGCACATACATGCATTTTGTGGCAGCTAACGGCAGCTCGCCTCAGCTTGTAGTAGCTCGCAGCAGATTGCGGCAACGTGCATCACTTCACAGCAGATCTCGGAAAAAAGACAAACTCTTGGCAGCATGAGGCAATGCATGCAAAAGCACTCGGAAGCTGGATGCCCTGCACATGATATATTTTCAAATCACATCAGCTCGCGGCAGATCTCCATAGATTGAGACAACTGCAGATCTCCATAGATTGAGCAGCATTTCGGAGCTTGTCGTAGTAGCTCAAAGCAGATCGCTGCCGCTTGCGGCAGCTAACGGCTTTTTGCCAAAGCTTAAGGTAGCTCGCCGCAGATGTCGGCAATGATCATCAGCTCGCAGTAGATTCCAGAAGATCAAAACTTCTCGTGGATGCTCCGTCGGAGGTCGCCGTAGCTCGCAGCTGATACCTGCATTTTGCGGCCGCTAACGGGCAGCTCCCCCAGCCCGTTGTAGCTCACGTTAGATTGCGGCATTGCGAAACAGCCGCCAGTGGGCTCCGGAAGATTGAGACATCATTGTGGCAGCTCGTCAGAGCTCGCCGTAGGTCTCAGCATATACCTGCATTCTGCGGCAGCTAACGGCAGCTCGCCAGAGCTTGTGGTATCTACCGGTAGATTGCAGCAACACGCGTCAGCCAGCAGCTGGCTCCGGAAGATCGGGACATCTAGAAGCAGCTTCGCCGGCGCTCACCGTAGGTCTCAGCATATACCTGCATGTTGCACCAGCCAGCTAACGGGAGGGAACCCCAGCTTGTCGTATCTGGCAGTACATCCGGGCAATGCACGTCAGCTCCTAGCAGATCACGGATAATCGAGACGACTCGTGGCGGCTCGACTCAGTATGCTAAAGAACGTGAAAGCCTGAGGCCTATCGCAAATGATTTATTAAACTCGCATTTGTTCCCGGCAGATCTCGGTACATCAAGACAACTCGTGCCAGTACGTCGGAGCTTGCCGTAGCTCGAAACATGTACCGGCATTTTGCAGCAGCTAACGACTGCTCGCCGCAGCTTGAGGTAGCCGCCAATAGATTGAGGCAACGTGCTTCATCCTGCAGCTGACTCCGGAAGATCAAGGCATCTCCTGGCAGCTCGTCGGAGCTCCCCATAGTTGACAGCATATACCTGCATTTTGTGGCAGCTAACGGCAGCTCGCCTCAACTTGTAGTAGCTCGAAAGAGATTGCGGCAACGCGCTTCAGCCCACAGCTGACTTCGTAAGATCGAGACATCTCGTGGCAGCTCGTCGGAGCTCGCCGTGGCTCGCAGCATGTACCTGCATTTAGCAGCAGCTAACGGCTGCTCGCCGCAGCTTGAGGTAGCTGCCAAAAGATTGAGACAACGCGCTTGACTATGCAGCTGACTCCGGAAGATCGAGACATCTCGTGGGAGCTCGTCAGAGATCCCTGTAGCTCCTGGCGTATTGCAACCTCCGACGAGCTGACTTGAGTGGTCACGATATACCGAGATCAGCCGCGAACTAATGCGAGTTTACATGATCAGTTTCGATAGGCCTCAAGCAAGTTGCAGGGCTCTTCTGGGAATTACGGCGAGCTCCGACGAGCTTAATCGAGTTGTCTCGATGTTTTGAGATGTACTGTGAACTAATGCGAATTGAGACAATCAGTCGCGATAAGCCTCAAGCAACTTGCAGCACTCTACTGTGAGCCACGGCAAGCTCCGACGGATTGACTCGAGTTGTCTCGATATACCGAGATATGCCGTGAACTGGTGCGATTTGGGATAATCAGTTGCAATAGGCCCCAAGCAAGTTGTAGCGCTCTGCAGCAAGCTACGGCAACCTCCGGCGAGCTAACTCGAGTTGTCACGATATACCGCGATCTGCCGCGAACTGATGCGAGTTTAGATAATCAGTTGCAATAAGCCTTAAGCAAGTTGCAGAGCTCTGCTGCGAGCTATGGCAAGCTTCGAAGAGCTTTCACGAGTTGTCTCGATGTACCAAGATCTGCCGCTAACTAATGCCAAATGAGAAAACTCAGTTTCGCTAGGACTAAAGTGAGTCGCAGCACACTGATGCGAGATACCGGAAGCTCTGACGAGGTTATTTGAGTAGTCTCATTGTTTCAAGATGTGCTGCAAACTGATGCAAGTTAAGATAATCAGTTGAGATAGGCCCCAAGCAAGTTTTAGTGCTCTGCTGAGAACTACGGTGAGTTCCGACGACCTCACCCCAGCTTTCTCGGTATACCGACATCTTCCACGAACTGATGCGAGTTGAGATAATCAGTTGCGATAGCCCTCAAGCAAGTTGCAGCGCTCCGCTGCGAGCTACGGAAAGATTCGACGAGCTGCCACGAGTTGTCTCGATGTACTGAGATCTGCCGCGAACTCAAGCGAAATGAGACAATCAGTTGTGATAGGACTAAAGCAAGTCGCAGAGCTCTGCGGCGAGCTAAGGCATTTGCAGACCAGCTGACTTGGGTTGCCTCGTTTTTTTTCATCGAGATGTGCTACGAAATGACCCGAGTTAAAACATCAGTTGCTATATGCCTCATACAAGTTGCAGCGCTCTGCTTCGAGTTACGCCGAACTCCGACGGGCTTAATTGAGTTGTCTCGATTTTTCTAGATGTGCTGGGAAACTGATGCGAGTTAAGATAGATTTGTGATAGGCCTCAAGAAAGTTGCATAGCTCTGCTGCGAGCTACGGCAAGCTTTGACGACCAGACACGAGTTATTTCGATGGACTGAGATCTGCTGTAAACTTATGCAAGCTGAGACATTCAGTTGCGAAAGGACAATAACAAATCTCAGCACTCTGCTGCAAGGCAAGGCAATCTTTAACGAGCTGATTTGAGCTGCCGCATTGTTTCGAGATGTGCTGCAAACTGATGCGAGTTAAGATTACCAGTTGCGATAGGCCTCAAGCAAGTTGCAGCGCTCTGCTGCGAGCTATAGTAAGCTCATACAAGCTGACTCGACTTGTCTCGATATACCGAGATCTCCCGCAAACTGATGCAAGTTAACATAATCAGTTGCAATAAGCCTCAAGCACGTTCCAGCGCCCTGCTGGGAGTTACGGCAAACCCGAAGAGCTTAATCGAGTTGTGTCGATGTATCGAGATGTACTGCGAACTGATGCGAGTTGAGATAATTAGTCGCGATAGGCGTTAAGCAGGGTTTAGTGCTCTGCTGGGAGCTACGGCAAGCTCCGACGAGGTGACCCGAGTTTTCTTGGTATACCGAGATCTCACGCACATTTATGCGAGTTGAGAAAATGAGCTGCGATAGTCATCAAGCAAGTTGCAGAGCTCTGCAGGGAGTTTCTACAAGCTCCGACGAGCTTAATCAAGTTGTCTTGATGTTTCAAGATGTACTGTGGACTGATGCGAGTTGCATTAGGCCTATCGCAACTAATTTTCAAAACTCGCATCAGTTCATGACAGATCACGGTACATCGAGGCAACTTGCAGTATATTGGCCTCATGGAAGTTCAAGCGTTCCACTGTGCCCTAAGGTAAGCTTCGACGAGCTGCCACGAGTTGTCTCGATGTTCCGGGATCTCTGGCGATCTGATGCGACGTGAGAGAATCAGTTGCAGCAGGCCTCAAGCAAGACGCAGTGCTCTGCTGTAGGCTACTGCAAGCTCCAACGGGCCTCCTATCGGCCTAATGCAAGTCGCAGTGCTCCGTTGCAAGCTCCGGCAAGCTCCGACGAGGTGACTCGAGTTCTCTCGTTGTTTCGAGATGTGCTGCTAACTGATGCGAGTTGAGGTAACCAGTTGCGATAGGCCGCATGGAAATCGCAAGCCCTCTGCTGCGAGCTACGGCAAGCTTCTACAAGCTTACTCGAGTTGTCTCGATAAACCTAGATCGGCCGCCAACTAATGTCAGTTAACATAATCAGTTTTCAATAAGCCTCAAGCAAGTTGCAGCGCCCTGCTGGGAGTCACATCGAACTACGAAGAGCTTAATAGAGTTGTCTCGATGTTTCGAGATGTACTGCGAACAGATCCGAGTCTAAACCATCATACGCGATCAGTTGAAACAAGCTGCAGGGCTCTGCTGCCAGCTACGGCAAACTCCGACGGGCTTAATCAAGTTGTTACGATCTTTTGAGATGTGCTGCGAACTTATGCGATTTGAAAAAATTAGTTGCGATAGCCCTTAAGCAAGTTGAAGAGCTCTGCTGCGAGCAAAGGCAAGCTTTAACGAGATGACTCGATTTTTCCTCATTGTTTTGAGATGTGCTGCTCACTGATGAGAGTTGAGATAATTAGTTGCGATAGGCCCAAAGCAAGTTTTAGTGCACCGCTGGGACCTACGGCGAGCTCCCACGAGGTGGCTCTATCTTTCTCGATTAACCGAGATCTACCGCAAACTAAAGCGAGTTGAGAGAATCAGTAGCTATAGCTCTGAAGAAAGCTACAGCGCTCTGCTGGGAGCAACGGCAAGCTTTGACAACCTGCCACGAGTTACCTCGATGTTTTGAGAGCTGCCGTGAATTGATGCGACATGTGACATTCAGTTGCGATAGAACTAAAGCAAATCTCAGCACTCTGCTGCAAGCAACGGCAATCTCCGACAAGCTGACTTGAGTTTTCTCATTGTTTCGAAATGTGCTGCGAACTGATGAGAGTTGAGATTATCTCTTGCGATAGGTCTAAAGCAAGTCGCGAGGCTCCACTGCAAGCTACGGCAAGCTTCGACGAGGTGACTCGAGTTGTCTCGTTCTTTCGAGATGTGCAGGGAACTGATACGAGTTTAGAGAATCCGTTGCGATAGGCCCAAAGCTAGTCGCAGCTCTCTGCTTCAAGCTACGGCAAGCTACGACGTACCTAATCGAGTTGTGTCAAGTTTTTGAGATGTGCTGCGGACTAATACGAGTTGAGGCAATAAGTTTTGATAGGCCTCAAGGAAGTTGCAGCGCTCCGCTTTGAGCTAGGGCAAGCTTTTACGAGCTGCCACGACAGATGTCGATGTAGCGAGATCTCTAGCAATCTGATGCGAGTTGTGATAATCAGTTGCGATAGGCCTTAAGCAAGTTTCTGCGCCCTGCTGAGAGTTACGGCAAACCAGACTTCGACGAGCTTAATCGAGTTGTCTCGATGTTTTGAGATGTGCTGCGGACTTATGCGAGTTGAGACCATAAGTGGCGATAGGCCTCAAGGAAGTAGCCGCGCTCTGCCGTAAGCTAAGGCAAGCACTGACGAGCTGGCATGAGTTGTCTCGATGTACCAGGATCTCTGGCGATCTGATGCAAGTTGACAGAATCAGTTGGGTTAGGCCTAAAGCAAGTCTCAGGGCTCTGCTGGGAGCTACGGCAAGCTCAAACTAGCTGACTCGAGTGGTCTCGATTCACCGAGATCTGCCTGTAACTGATGCGAGTTATCATAATCGGTTGCGATAAGCCTCAAGCAAGTTTAATTGCTCTGCTGGGAGCTTCGGCGAGCTCCGACAAAGTGACCTGAGTTTTCTCGATATACCGAGATCTGCCGTAAATTGATGCGAGTTGATACAATCAGTAGCGATTGCCCTCAAGAAAGTTGCAGCACTCTGCTGCGAGCAATTGCAAGCTCCGACGGGCCTCCTATCGGCCTAATGCAAGTCGCAGTGCTCCGTTGCAAGCTCCGGCAAGCTCCGACGAGGTGACTCGAGTTTTCTCGTTGTTTCGAGATGCGCTGCTAACTGATGCGAGTCGAGATAACCAGTTGCGATAGGCCTCATGCAAATCGCAAGCCCTCTGCTGCGAGCTACGGCAAGCTCCTACGAGCGGACTCCAGTTGTCTCAATTCACAGAGATCCGCCACAAACTAATGTGAGTTACCAAAATCAATTGCAATAAGCCTCAAGCAATTTGCAGCGCCCTGCTGAGAGTTACGGCGAACTCTGACGAGCTTAATCGAGTTGTCTCGATGTTTCGAGATGTAATGGGAACTGATGCGAGTTGAGATAATCAGTTGCGATAGCCCTCAAGCATGTTGAAGCGCTTTGCTGCGAGCTACGGCAAGCTCTGAGGAGCTGACTCGAGTTGTCTTGATATACCGAGATATGCCGCGAACAGATGTGAGTGTGGATAACCAATTGCGATAGGCCTCAAGCAAGTTGCAGGGCTCTGCTGTCAGCTACGGCAAGCTATGAAGAGCTAACACAAGTTTTCTCGATGTACCGATATCTGCTGCGAACTGATGGGAGTTGAGGCAGTCAGTTGCGATTTGCCTAAAAAAGATCGCTGCACTCAGCTGCGAGCTACGGCAAGCTCCGGCGAGCTAACTCTTGTTGTCACGATATACCGTGATATGTTGCAAAGTGATACGAGTCAAGATAATCAGTTGCGATAGGCCTCAAGCAAGTTGCTGCGCCATGCCGGGAGTTACGGCAATCTCCAACGAGCTGACTTGAGTTGTTTCGAGATGTGCGGCGAACTGGTGCGAGTTGAGATAAGTAGTTGAGATAGATCTCAAGCAAGTTTCAGTGCTCTGCTGCGAGCTACGGCACGCTCCGACAAGCAGATTTGAGGTGTCGCGATATCCCGAGATATGCTGCAACTGATGCGAGTTGACATAATCATTCGCGATACATCTAAAGCAAGACTCAGCACTCTGCTGGGTGCGACCGCAAGCTCCATCAAGCTTACACGAGCAGTCTCGATATATCGAGTCCTGCTGCGTGCTCATGTCAAATGAATTAATCAGATACTATAGGCCTAATGAAAGGCGCAGCACTGTGTTGGGAGCTATGGCACGCTCAGACAAGCAGATTCGAGGTGTTTCAATATTTTGAGATATGCTGCAAACTAATGCGAGTGTACATAATCTGTTGCGATACACCTAAAGCCAGCTGCAACACTCTGCTGCTCACTCCGACGGGCTGATGCGAGCTGCCTCGATATACTGAGATTTGCTGCGAACTCACGCGAAATACGTTAGTCAGGTGCAATTGACCTAAAGCAAGTCGAAGCACGCTGCTGGGAGCTACGGCACGCTCCGACGACCAGAGTCGTGGTTCCTAGATATTCCGAGATATGCTGTGAATTGATGCGGGTTTACATAATCAGTCGCGATACACCTAAAGCAAGATGCAGCACTCTGCTGGTCGCTATGGCAAGCTCCGACGAGCAGACGCAAGGTGTCTCGATATACCGAGTTCTGTTTTGAACTCATGTGAAATGAGTCAATCAGGTTTGGTTGGCCTAAAGGAAGGCTCAGCTCTTTGTTGGAAGCCACGGCACGCTCCTACAAGCAGACTCGAGGTGTCTCGATATTCTTACACCTGCCGCAAACTGATGCGATTTGACATAATCTGTCATGATAGGCCCTAAGCAAGACACAGCACTCTGCTGCACGCTACGGCACGCTCCGACGAGCTGAGCGAGCTGTCTCGATATATCGAGTTTAGATGCGATCCATACAAAATGAGTTCCTCAAGTGCGATTGGCCTAAAGCAAGTCGAAGCACGGTGCTGCGAGCTACGGCTCGCTCCGACGACCAGATTCGTGGTTTCTCGATATTAAGAAAGATGCATCCAACTGATACTAGTGTTCATAATCAGTCGCGACACACCTAAAGCAAGATGCAGCATTCTACTGCTCGCTACGGCAAGCTCCGAGGAGCTTATACAAGCTGTCTCAATATTCCGAGTTCTGTTGCTAACTCATGCGAAATAAACTAATCAGGTTCGATTGGTCTAAGGCAAGGCGCGGCACTCTGCAGACAGCTACGGCATGCTCCGACGTGTAGATTTGAGCTGTCTCGAATTTCTGAGATCTGGGGCGAACTGATGCGAGTTGACATAATCAGTCGCGATAGGCTTAAAAAAGGCTCAGCACTCTGCTGTGTGCTACGGCACGATCCAACGACCACATTCGTGGGTTCTCAATATTCCGAGATATGCTGTTAACTGATGACAGTGTACATAGTTAGTCGTGATACACCTAAAGCAAGATGCAGCACTCTGCTGCTCGCTACGGCAAGGTCCGACGAGCTGACGCGAGTTGTCTCGATATACCGAGCTTAGCTGCGATCTCATGCAAAAAAAATTAGTCAGGTGCGATTAGCCTAAAGCAAGTCAGAGCACTCTGCTGCGAGCTACGGCACAGTCCGACGACAAGATTTGTTGCTTCTCGATATTCCGAGATATGCTGCTAACTGATGCTAGTGTACATAATCAGTCGCGATACACCTAAAGCAAGTCGCCGCACTGCTGGGCTATACGGTGACCTTAGACGAGCGGACGTGAGCTGTCTCTATATACCGAGTATTGCTGCGAACACATGTGAAATGAGTTAGTCAGGTGCGATTGGCCTTAAGCAAATGGGAGCACTCTTCTGCAAGCTGCTGCACGCTCCACCGAGCAGATTCGTGGTGTCTCGATATTCCGAGATATTCTGCAAACTGATGCGAGAGTACATAATCAGTCACGATACACCTAAAGCAAGATGCAGCACTCTGCTGCGAGCTAGGGCACTCTCGGACGACCACATTAGAGGTGTCTCGATATTACGACATCTGCCATAAACCGATGGAAGATGTCATAACTATTCGTGATACACCTAAAGCAAGACGCAGCACAGCAGCGGGATACAGCAAGCTCCAACGAGCTGATGCGAGCTGTCTCGATGTATCGCGTTTCGCTTCAAAATCATGCAAACTGAGTCAATCAGGAGCCCTCGGCGTAAGTCAAGTCGGAGCACTCTGCTCCGAGCTACGGCACGCACCGACGAGAATATTTGCGGTTTCTTTATATTCCGATATATGCTGCGAACTTATGCGAGTGTACATAATCAGTCGCAATACACCTAAGGCAAGATGGAGCACTCTCCCACTCGCTACCGGAAGCTCCGACGAGGCGACACTAGCTGTTACGATATAACGAGTGCTGCTGCAAACTCATGCGAAATGAGGTAATCAGGTGCGATTGGCCTAAAGCAAGGCGTAGCACTCTGTTGCGACCTACGGTACGCTCCGACGAGCAGATTCGAAGTGTCTCGATAATCCGAGATCTGCCGCGAACTGATGCGAATTGACATAATCCTTCGCGATACACCTAACGCAAGATGGAGCACTTTCATGCTCGCTACCGCAATCTCCGACGAGCTGACACGTGCTGTCCCGATATACCGAGTTCTGCTGGGAACTCATGCAAAATGAGGTAATCAGGTGCGACTGGCCTAAAGCAAGGTTCAGCAGTCTGCTGCGACCTATGGCGCGCACCGACGAGCAGATTCGAGGTGCCTCGATATTCCGACATTTACTGCGAACTGATGCGAGTTGTCATAATCAGTCACGATACACCTAAAGCAAATAGCAGCACTGCAGCCTGCTTGGAAAAGCTCCGACGAGCTTATGGGACGTGCCTCGATATATCGAGTTTCGCTGCGAACTCATGCGAAACGAGTTAATCGGGTGCGATTGGCCTAAAGCAAGTCAGAGCACTCTGCTGTGAGGCACGGCACGCTCCGACGAGCTGATTTAACGTGTCTCGATATTGTGAGATCTGCTGCGAACTGAGGCGAGTTGACGCACGGCAGGCTCTGACGAGTATATTCGAGTTCTCTAGAAATTTCTATATCTGCCGCGAACATATGCGATTTGTCGTAATCTGTTGCGATAGGCCCTAAGCAGCACTCTGCAGCACGCTACGGCAAGCTCCGACGTGCTGACACACGCTGTCTCAGTCTAACCGAGTTCTGCTGTGAACTAATGCGAAATGAGTTAATCAAGCTTGATTGGCCTTATGGAAATCTCAGCACTCTTCTTTGAGCTACCGCACGCTCAGACGAGTAGATTTAAGGCGTCTCTGTATTCTGAGATCTGCCACGAACTGATGCGAGTTGACATAATCAGTCGCGATAGGCCTTAAAAAAGACGAAGCACTCTGCTCGTCGCTACAGCAAGCTCCAACGAGCAGATTCGAGGCGTCTCGACATTCCGAGATATGCTGCTAACTGATGCAAGTGTACATAATCACTCACGATACACTAAAGCAAGATGCAGCACTCTGCTGCTTGCAAAGGCATGCTCCGACGAGCAGAAGCAAGCTGTCTCGATATACTGAGTTTTGCTGCAATCTCATGCGAAATAAGTAAGTCAGGTGCGGTTGGCCTATTGCAAGTCGAAGCACTCTGCTGCGACCTACTGCACGCTCCGATGACCAGATTCGTGGTTTCTCAATATCCAGAGATATGCTGCAAACTAATGCGAGTATACATAATCAGTCGCGATATACCTAAAGCAAGCTGCAACACCCTGCTTCTCGCTCCGACGGGCTGATGCGAGCTGCCTCGATATTCTGAGATTTGCTGCAAACACATGCGAAATGAGTTAGTCAGGTGCGATTGGCCTTAAGCAAGGTGCAGCACTCTGCTGCCAGCTACCGCACGCTCTGACAATCAGATTTAAAGTGTATAGATATTCCGCGATCTGCTGCGAACTCGTACGAAATGAGTTATTCAAGTGCGAATGGCTTAAAACAAATTGCATCACTCTGCTGCCAGCTACCGCACACTGTTACGAGCAGATTTGAAGTTTCTAGATATTCCGCGATCAGCTGCGAGCTCGTGCGAAATGAGTTAGTCAAGTGCGAATGGCTTAAAACAAGGTGCAGCACTCTGCTGCCAGCTACGGCATGCTCCGACGTGTAGATTTGAGCTGTCTCGAAATTCTGAGATCTGCGGCGAACTGATGGGAGTTGACATAATCAGTCGCGATAGGCTTAAAAAAGGCTCAGCACTCTGCTGTGTGCTACTGCACGATCCAACGACCAGATTCGTGGGTTCTCAATATTCCGAGATATGCTGTTAACTGATGCCAGTGTACATAGTCAGTCGTGATACACCTAAAGCAAGATGCAGCACTCTGCTGCTCGCTACGGCAAGTATCGACAAGCTGATGCGAGCTGTCTCGATATACCAAGTTTTGCTGCGATCTCATGCGAAATAAGTTAGTCAGGTGCGATTAGCCTAAAGCAAGTCAGAGCACTCTGCTGCGAGCTACGGCTCGCTCCGACGACAAGATTCGTTGCTTCTCGATATTCCGAAATATGCTGCTAACTGATGCGATTGCACATAATCAGTCGCGGTACACCTAAAGCAAATCGCAGCACTGCTGGGCTATACGGCAACCTCAGACGAGCGGACGCCAGCTGTCTCGATATACTGAGTTTTGCTGCGAACACATGCGAAATGAGTTAGTCAGGTGCGATTGGCCTTAAGCAAATGGGAGCACTCTTCTGCAAGCTGCTGCACGCTCCAACGAGCAGATTCGTGGTGTCTCGATATTCCGAGATATTCTGCAAACTGATGCGAGAGTACATAATCAGTTACGATACACCTAAAGCAAGATGCAACACTCTGCTGCTAGCTAGAGCACTCTCGGATGACCAGATTAGAGGTGTCTTGATATTACGACATCTGCCGAAAACTGATGGGATTTGTCATAACTATTCGCGATACACCTAAAGCAAGACGCAGCACAGCAGCGGGCTACAGCAAGCTCCGACGAGCGGATGCGTCCTGTCTCGATATATCGAGTTTCACTTCAAACTCACGCAAACTGAGTTAATCAGGGGGCATCAGCGTAAATCAAGTCGGAGCACTCTGCTCCGTGTTACGGCATGCTCCGATGAGAATATTTGCGGTTTCTTGATATTCCGATATATGCTGGGAACTGATGCGAGTGTACATAATCAGTCGCAATACACCAAAGGCAAGATGAAGCACTCTCCCTCTCGCTCCGGAAGCTCCGACGAGGCGACACTAGCTGTTACGATATAACGAGTGCTGCTGCAAACTCATGCGAAATGAGGTAATCAGGTGCGATTGGCCTAAAGCAAGGCGTAGCACTTTGCTACGACCTACTGCACGCTCCGACGAGCAGATTCAAGGTGTCTCGATAATCCGAGATCTGCCGCGAACTGATGTGAATTGACATAATCACTTACGATAGGCTTAAAAAAGGCTCAGCACTCTGCTGTGTGCTACGGCAAGATCCGACGACCAGATTCGTGGTTTCTCAATATTAGGAGATATGCTGCTAACTGATACCAGTGTACATAATCAGTCGTGATACTCCTAAAGCAAGATGCAGCACTCTTCTGCACGCTACGGCAAACTCCGACAAGCTGACGCGAGCTGTCGTGACACACTGCGTTTTGCTGCGAACTCATGCGAAATAAGTTAGTCAGGTGCGATTGGCCTAAAGAAAGTCAGAGCTATCTGCACCGAGCTACGGCACGCTCCGACGAGCCGATTCATGGTTTCTCGAATTTCCGAGATATGCTGCAAACTGATACGAGTGTGCATAACCAGTCCCAATACACCTAAAGCAAGATGGAGCACTTTCATGCTCTCTACCGCAAGCTCTGACGAGCTGACACGAGCTGTCTCGATATACCGAGTGCTGCTGGGAACTCATGCCAAACGACGTAATCAGGTACAATTGGCCTAAAGCAAGGCGCTGCACTCTGCTTCGACCTACGGAACGCACCGACGAGCAGATTTGAGGTGCCTCGATATTCCGACATCTACTGCAAACTAATGCGAGTTGTCATAATCAGTCGCGATACACCTAAAGCAAGTTCCAGCACTGCAGCCCGCTTGGGAAAGCTCCGACGAGCTCATGAGACGTGCCTCGATATATCGAGTTTCGCTACCAACTCATACGAAATGAGTTAATCGGGTGCGATTGGCCTAAAGCAAGGCCCAGCACTCTGCTGGGAGATAGGGCACACTCCAACAAGTCGATTCGCCGTGTCTCGATATTCCGATATCCGCTGCGAACTGATGCGAGCTGACATAATTTGTCGCGATGCACCTAAAGCCAGACCCTGCATTGCTGGGCTATACGGGAAGCTCCGGCAATAAGATGCGAGCTGTCTCGATGTACCGAGTTGTGCTGCGAACTCATGCGAAATGAGTTAGTCACGTGGGATTGGCCTAAAGGAAGTTGAAGCACTCTGCTGCGAGCTACGGGACGCTCAGACAAGCAGATTTGAGGTGTCTCGATATCCCGAGATATGCTGCAAACTGATGCGAGTTGACGTAATCAGTGGCGAAACACGTGAAGCAAGACGCAGCACTCTGCTGGGCGCGACCGCAAGCTCCGACAAGCTTACACGAGGACTCTCGGCATATCGAGTTCTGCTGCGTGGTCACGTCAAATAAATTATTCAGGTATGATTGGCATAAAGCAAGGCTCAGCACTCTGTTAGGAGCTACAGCACGCTCTGACAAGCGGATTCGAGGTGATTCAATATTTTGAGATATGCTGCAAACTGATGCTAGTTGACATAATCAGTCGCAATACACCTAAGGCAAAACGTAGCACTCTGCTGCCCGCTACAGCAAGCTCCGACGAGCTGACGCGAGCCGTCTCGATATACCGAGTGTTGCAGCGAACTCATGGGAAATACATTAGTCAGGTGCAATTGGCCTAAAGCAAGTCGAAGCACCCTCCTGGGAGATGCGCCACGGTCCGACGACCAGAGTCGTGGTTTCTCGATATTCCGAGATATGCTGCGAACTGATGCGAGTTTACATAATCAGTCGCGATACACGTAAAGCAAGATGCAGCACTCTGCTGGTCGCTATAGCAAGCTCATACGAGCTGATGCGAGGTGTCTCGATATACCGAGTTCTTCTGCGAACTTATGCGAAATGGGTTATTCTGGTGCGATTGGCCTAAAACAAGGTGCAGCACTCTGCTGCAAGCTACGGCACGTTCCGACGAGCAGATTCGAGGCGTCTCGATATTCCGAGATCTATGGCGAACTGATGCGAGTTGTCATAATCAGTCGCGATACACCTAAAGCACAGACGCAGCACTCTGCTGGGCGCTACCACAAACTCCGACAAGCGTACATGAGCAGTCTTGATATATCGAGTTCTGGTGCCTGCTCATGTCAATTGAATTATTCAGATGCGATTAGACTAAAGCAAGGCACAGCAGTCTGTTGGGAGCTACGGCACGCTCTGAAAAGCAGATTTGAGGTGTTTCAATACTTTGAGATATGCTGCAAACTGATGCCAGTGTACATAATCTGTTGTGATACACCTAAAGCAAGATGCAGCACTCTGCTGCTCGCTATGGCTACAAAAAGCTTACACGAGCTGTCTCGATATACCGAGTTCTGCTTCGAACTCAGTTGAAATGAATAAATCAGGTTTGATTGGCTTAAAGCAAGGGGCAGCACTTTGTTCGGAGCTACGGCACGCTCCCACAAGCAAATTCGAGGTGTCTCAATATTTTGATGTCTGCCGCGAACTTATGCGAGTTGTCATACACAGTCGTGATACACCTAAAGCAAGATGCTGGACTATGCTGCTCTCTACGGCAAGCTCTGACAAGTTGGTGCGAGCTGTCTCGATATACCGAGTTTGCTGCGAACTCATGCGAAATGAGGTAATCAGGTGTGATTGGCCTAAAGCAAGGCGTACCACCCTGCTGCGACCTACAGCACGCTCCGACTAGCTGATTTAAAGTGAGTAAATATTCCGCGATCTGCTGCGAACTCGTGCAAAATGATTTACTCAAGTGCGAATTGCTTAAAGCAAGGTGCAGCACTCTGCTGGCAGCTACTACACGCCCTGACTAGCAGATTTGAATTGTGTGGATATTCCGCGATCTGCTGCGAACTCGTGCAAAGTGAGTTATTCAAGTGAGAATGGCTTAAAATAAATTGCATCACTCTGCTGCCACCTTCTGCACGCTGCTACGAGCAGATTTAAAGTTTCTAGATATTCCTCGAACTGCTGCGAGCTCGTGCGAAAAGGGTTATTCAAGTGGTAATGGCTTAAAAAAAATTGCATCACTATTCTGCCAGCTTTCACACTCTCCGACGAGCAGATTAAAAGTGTCTACATATTCCGCGAACTGCTGCGAACTCGAGCGAAATTAGATATTCAAGGGTGAATGGCTTAACGCTAGGAGCAGCACTGTGCTGCCAGAGATTGCTCGCTGCGACGAGCAGATTAAAAGTGTGTAGATAATCTGCGATCTGCTGCGAACTCGTGCGAAATAATATAATAAATTGTGAATGGCTTACAACAAATTGCATCACTCTGCTGCCAGCAATGCACGCTCCGATGAGCGAACTAAAAGTGTGTAGATATTCAGCAATCCGCTGTGCCCTCGTGCGAAATGAATTATTGAAGTGCGAGTGGCACTAAGCAAGGTGCAGCACTCGGCTGCAAGCTACTGCAACCTGGGACAAGCTGATTTGAACTGTGAAAATATTCCGCTATCTGCGGCGAACTCGTCCAAAATGAGTTATTTAAGTTCGAATGGCTTAAAACAAGGTGCAGCACTCTGCTGCCAGCTGCCGCACGCTCCTACGAGCAGATTTAAAGTGTGTAGAGAATCTGCGATCTGCTGGGAACTGGTTCGAAATAAGTTATTCGAGTGCGATTGGCTTAAACCAAATTGCATCACTCTGCTGCCAGCTATTTTACGCTGCGACGAGCAGATTTGAAGTTTCTAGATATTCCACGATCAGCTGCTAGCTCGTACGAAATGAGTTAGTCAAGTGCGAATGGCTTTTTACAAGGTGCAGTACTCTGCTGCCAGCTACCGCACGGTACGACGAGCAGATTTGAAGTGTAAAAACATTCCGCGATCTGCAGCGAACTCGTGCGAAATGATCTATTAAGGTGCGAATGAACTAAAACAAGGTGCAGCACTCAGCTGCCAGCTACTGCACGTTCCGACAAGCTGATTGAAAGTCTGTAGAAGGTCCACGATCTGCTGGGAAGTCGTGCGAAAAGAGTTATTCAAGTGCTAATGGCTTAACACAAATTGCATCACTCTTCTGCCAGCTCTCACACGCTCCGACGAGCAGATAAAAAGTGTCTACATATTCCGAGAAATGCTGCGAACTCGTACAAAATGAGTTACTCAATTGCGAATAGCCTAAAATAAGGTGCAGCACTCTGCTGCGAGCTACGGCACGGTGTGTCAAGGAGATTTAAAGTGTGTAGATAATCTGCGATCTGCTGCGAACTCGTGCGTAAGGAGTTATTCAAGTGCGAATGGCTTAAAACAAATTGCATCACTCTGCTGCCAGCTATGCACGCTCCGACGAGCAAATTAAAAGTGTGTAGATATCCTGCAATCCGCTAGGAACTCGTGCGGAATGAATAATTAAAGTGCAAGTGGCTTAAAGAAGGGTGCAGCACTCTGCAGCCAGCTGCAGCAAACTGCGACGAGATGATTTGAACTGTGAAAATATTCCGCTATCAGCGGCGAACTCGTCCTAAATGAGTTATTTAAGTTCGAATTGCTCAAAACTAGGTGCAGCACTCTGCATCTAGCTGCTGCACGCTCCGAGAAGCAGATTTAAAGTGTGTAGAGAATCCGTGATCTGCTGAGAACTCGTTCGAAATAGGTTATTCAAAAGCGATTGGCCTAAACCAAATTGCACCACTCTGCTGCCAGCTATTGCACGCTGCGACGAGCAGATTTGAAGTTTCTAGGTATTCAGCGATCTGCTGCGAACTCGTGCAAAATGAGTCATTCCAGGGCGAATGGCTTCAAACAAGGTGCAGCACTCTGCTGCCAGCTACCGCACGCTGCGTCGAGCAGATTTGAAGTTTCTAGATTTTCCGCGATCAGCTGATAGCTCGTACGAAATGAATTAGTTAAGTGCGAATGGCTTTTAACAAGGTGCAGCACTCCGCTGCCAGCTACCGCACGGTACGACGAGCAGATTTGAAGTGTGAAAATTTCCTGCGATCTGCAGCGAACTCGTGCGAAATGATCAACTTAAGTTCAAATGGCTTAAAAACAAGGTGCAGCTCTCAGCTGCGAGCTACTACACATTCCGTCAAGCTGATTCAAAGTCTGTAGATATTCCACGATCTGCTGCAAAGTCGTGCGAATAGGTTTATTCAAGTGGTAATGGCTTAAAACAAATTGCATCACTCTTCTGCCAGCTTTCACACGTTCCGACGAGCGGATTAAAAGTGTCTATATATTCCGCGAACTGCTGCGAACTCGAACGAAATGAGTTTTTCAATTGCGATTAGCCTAAAAGAAGGTGCAGCTCTGTGCTGCGAGATACAGCACGGTGTGTCAGGGAGATTTAAAGTATGTAGATAATCCGCGATCTGCTGCGAAGTCTTGCGAAATGAGGTATTCAAGAACCAATGGCTTAAAACAAGGTGTTACACTCAGCTGCCAGCTGCCGCACGCTCCAATAAGCAGATTTAAAGTGTGTAGATATTCCGCGATCTGCTGCGAACTCGAGCGAAATAAGTCATTCAAGTTCGAATGGTTTAAAAAAAATTGCATCACTCTTCTGCAAGTTGCCGCATGCTCCGATGAGCTGATTAAAAGTGTGTAAATGTTCCGCAATCTGCTGCAAACTCGTGCGGAACGAATTATTGAAGTGCAAGTTGCTTAAAGCAAGATGCAGCACTCTGCACCCAACGACCTCCCACTACGACGAACTGATTTGAAGTGTGAAAATATTCCGCGATTTGCTGCGAATTCGTGCGAAATGACTTATTCAAGTTCGAATGGCTTAAACTAAATTAAACCACTCAGCTGCCAGATACCACACGCTTCGAAAAGCAGATTGAAAGTCTGTAGATATTCTGTGATCTGCTGCGAACTCGTGTGAAATGACGTATTCAAGTGCGAATGGCTTATACCAAATTGCATCACTCTGCTGCTAGGTACCACATGCTCCGACGAGCAGATTAAAAGTGTCTACATATTCCGCAAACTGCTGCGAACTCGTACGAAATGAGTTATTCAAGGGTGAATGGCTTAGTGCTAGGTGCAGCACTGTGCTGCCAGAGACTGCTCGCTGCCACGAGCAGATTAAAAGTGTGTAGATAATCTGCGATCTGCTGCGAACTCGTGCGAAAGGAGTTAATCAAGTGCGAATGGCGTAAAACAAATAAATCACTCTGGTCCCAGCTACTGCACGATGGGAGAAGATGACTTAAAGTGTCTAGATATTCCGCGATCTGCTGCGAACTCGAGCGAAATGAATTATTGAAGTGTGAGTGGCATAAAACAAGATGCTGTACTCGGCTGCCAGCTACAGCAAGCTTGGACGAGCTGACTTGAAGTGTGAAAATTTTCCGCTATCTGCGGCGAACTCGTCCGAAATGAGTTATTTAAGTTCGAATGGCTTAAACCAGGTGCAGCACTCTGGTGCCAGCTGCCGCACGCTCCGACGAGACGATTTAAAGTGTGCAGAGAATCTGCGATCTGCTGCTAACTCGTGCGAAACAAGTTATTCAAGAGCGAATGGCTTAAACCAAATTGCATCACTCTGCTGCCAGCTATTGCATGCTGCCACGGGCAGATTTAAAGTTTCTAGATATTCCGCGATCAGCTGCTAGCTCGTACGAAATGAGTTAGTCAAGTGCGAATGGTCTTTAACAAGGTGCAGCACTCTGCTGCCAGCTGCAACACGGTACGACGAGCAGATTTGAAGTGTAAACATATTCCGCGATCTGCAGCGAACTCGTGCGTAATGATCTATTTAAGTGTGAATGGACTAAAACAAGGTGCAGCACTCAGCTGCCAGCTACTGCACGTTCCGACAAGCTGATTGAAAGTCTGTAGATATTCCACGATCTGCTGCGAAGTCGTGCGAAAAGATTTATTCAAGTGCTAATGGCTTAAAACAAATTGCATCACTATTCTGCCGGCTCTCACACGCTCCGACGAGCATTTAAAAAGTGTCTACATATTCCACGAAATGCTGCGAACTCAAACGAAATGAGTTACTCAATTGCGAATAGCCTAAAATAAGGTGCAGCGCTCCGCTGCGAGCTACAGCACGGTGTGTCAAGGAGATATAAAGTGTGTAGATAATCCGCGATCTGCCGCGAAGTCGTGCGAACTGAGGTATTCAAGTGCGAATGGATTAAAACAATGTGCGGCACTCAGCTGCCAGCTACCGCACGCTCCGACAATCACATTTAAAGTGTAGATATTCAAAAATCTGCTGCGAACTCGTGCGAAATGAGTTATCCAAATGCGAATGGCTTAAAGCGAATTGCATCACTCTTCTGCAAGCTACCCCATGCTCCGATGAGCAGATTAAAAGTGTGTAGATCATCCGCGATCTGCTGCGAACTCGTGCGAAATGAATTATAGAAGTGCGAATAGCTTAAAGAAAGGTGCAGCACTTTGCTGCAAGCTACCACACGCTCCGACGAGCAGATCTGAAGTGTCTACATATTCCGCGAACTGCTGATAACTCGAGCGAAATGAGTTTTTCAAGTGCGAATGGCCTAAAACAAGGTGCAGCACTTTGCTGCAAGCTACCGCATGCTGCCACGAGCAGGTTTGAATCGTGTAGAAATTCCGCGATCTGCTGCGAACTCGATTAAAATGATCTATTCATGTGCGAATGGCCTCAAGCAAGGTGCAGCACTCTGCACAAAGCTACCGCAGGCTCTGACGAGCAGATTAAAAGTTTGTAAATACTTCGCAATCTGCTGCGAACTCGTGCGAAATGAATCATTGAAGTGCAAGTTGCTTAAAGCAAGGTGTAGCATTCTGCACCAAGTGACCGCACACTTCGACGAGCTGATTTAAAGTGTGAATATATTCCGCGATCTGCAGCCAACTCGTGCGAAATGAGATATTCAAGTTCGAATGGCCTAAAAATAGGTGCAGCACTCTGCTGCCAGCTACCGCACGGTACGACGAGAGAATTTGAAGTGTAAAAGTATTCCGCTAATTACAGCGAACTCGTGCGAAAAGACCTATTTAAGTGGGAATGGACTAAAACAAGTTGCAGCACTCAGCTGCCAGCTACTGCACGTTCCGACAAGCTGATTGAAAGTTGGTAGATATTCCACGATCTGCTGCGAAGTCGTGCGAAAAGAGTTATTCAAGTGCTAATGGCTTAAAACAAATTGCATCAACCTTCTGTCAGCTCTCACACGCACCAACGAGCAGATTAAAAGTGTCTACATATTCCACGAACTGCTGTGAACTCGAACGAAATGAGTTATTCAATTGCGAATAGCCTAAGAGAAGGTGCAGCACTCTGCTGCGAGGTACAGCACGGTTTGTCAAGGAGATTTAAAGTGTGTAGATAATCCGCGATCTGCCGCAAAGTCGTGCGAACTGAGGTATTCAAGTGCGAATGGATTAAAACAATGTGCGGCACTCAGCTGCCAGCTACCGCACGCTCCGATGAGCAGATTTAAAGTGTAGATATTTAACAATCTGCTGCGAACTCTTGCGAAATGAGTTATCCAAATGCGAATGGCTTAAAGCGAATTACATCACTCTTCTGCAAGCTACCTTATGCTCCGACGAGCAGATTAAAAGTGTGCAGATCATCCGCGATCTGCTGCGAACTCGTGCGAAATGAATTATAGAAGTGCGAATAGCTTAAAGAAAGGTGCAGCACTCTGCTGCAAGCTACCACATGCTGCCACGAGCAGGTTTGAATCGTGTAGATATTCTGCGATCTGCTGCGAACTCGATTAAAATGATCTATTCATGTGCGAATGGCCTCAAGGAAGGTGCAGCACTCTTCTGAAAGCTACCGCATGCTCCGACGAGCTGATTAAAAGTGTGTAAAAATTCCGCAATCTGCAGAGAGCTCGTGCTAACTGAATTATTGATGTAAAAGTTGCTTGAAGCAAGGTGCAGCACTCTGCACCCAGCGACCTCACACTGCGACGGGCTGATTTGAAGTATGAAAATATTCCGCGATCTGCTGCGAACACGTGCGAAATGAGTCATTCAAGTTCGAATGGACTAAAAAACGGTGCAGCACTCTGCTGCCAGCTACAGCAGGCTGCGACGAGCAGATTTGATATTTCTAGATATTCGGCGATCAGCTGCTAGCTCGTACGAAATGAGTTAGTCAAGTGCGAATGGCTTTTAACAAGGTGCAGTACTCTGCTGCCAGCTACCGCTCGGTACGACAAACAGATTTGAAGTGTAAAACATTCCGCAATCTGCAGCGAACTTGTGCGAAATGACCTATTTAAGTGCGAATGGACTAAAACAAGGTGCAGCACTCAGCTGCCAGCTACTGCACGTTCCGACAAGCTGATTGAAAGTCTGTAGATATTCCACGATCTGCTGCGAAGTCGTGCGAAAAGAGTTATTCAAGTGCTAATGGCTTAAAACAAATTGCATCAACCTTTTGTCAGCTCTCACACGCTCCGACGAGCAGATAAAAAGTGTCTACATATTCTGCGACATGCTGCGAACTCGAACGAAATGAGTTATTCAATTGCGAATAGCCCAAAGAAGGTGCAGCACTCTGCTGCGAGCTATTGTGCGGTTTGTCAAGTAGATTCAAAGTGTGTGGATAATCCGCGATCTGCTGCGAATTCGTGCGAAATGAGGTATTCAAGAACGAATGGCTTAAAACAAGATGTGGCACTCAACTGCCAGCTGCCGCACGCTCCAATGAGCAGATTTAAATTTTGTAGATATTCTACGATCTGCTGCGAACTCGTGCGAAATGAGTCATTAGAGTTTGAATGGTTAAAAAAAAATTGCATCACTTTTTCTGCAAGTTACAGCATGCTCCGACGAGCTGATTAAAAGTGTGTAAATGTTCCGCAACCTGCTGCGAACTCGTGCGAAACGAATTATTGAAGTGCAAGTTGCTTTAAGCAAGGTGCAGCACTCTGCACCCAGTGACCTCACACTGCGACGAGCTGATTTGAAGCGAGCAAATAATCTGCGATCTGCTGCGAACTCGTTCGAAATGACTTATTCAAGTTCGAATGGCTTAAACTAAATTAAACCACTCTGCTGCCAGCTATTGCACGTTGCGACGAGCAGATTTGAAGTGTCTAGGTATTCTGCGATCTGCTGCCAGCTTGTGCGAAATGAGTAATTCAAGTGCGAATGGCTTAAATCAATTTGCATCAGTCTGGTGCCTGCTACTGCACGCTGCGACGAGGGGATTTGAAGTTTCTAGATATTCCGCGATCGCCTGCAAGGTCTTGCGAAATGAGTTATTTAAGTGCACGGAGCTTAAAACAAATTGCATCACTCTGCTGCCAGCTACCGCACGCTCCAACGGGAAGAATTTCAGTGTAACAATATTCGGGGATCTGCTGCCAACTCGTGCGAAATGAGTCATTCAAGTGCGAATGGTTTAAACAAATTGCATCGCTCTTCTGCAAGCTACCACATGCTCCGACGAGCAGATTAAAAGTGTGTAGATCATCCGCGATCTGCTGCGAACTCGTGCGAAATGAATTATAGAAGTGCGAATAGCTTAAAGAAAGGTGCAGCACTTTGCTGCAAGCTACCACACGCTCCGACGAGCAGATTTGAAGTGTCTACATATTCCGCGAACTGCTGATAACTCGAGCGAAATGAGTTTTTCAAGTGCGAATGGTGTAAAACAAGGTGCAGCACTCTGCTGCAAGCTACCGCATGCTGCCACGAGCAGGTTTGAATCGTGTAGAAATTCCGCGATCTGCTGCGAACTCGATTAAAATGATCTATTCATGTGCGAATGGCCTCAAGCAAGGTGCAGCACTCTGCACAAAGCTACCGCAGGCTCTGACGAGCAGATTAAAAGTTTGTAAATACTTCGCAATCTGCTGCGAACTCGTGCGAAATGAATCATTGAAGTGCAATTTGCTTAAAGCAAGGTGTAGCATTCTGCACCAAGTGACCACACACTTCGACGAGCTGATTTAAAGTGTGAATATATTCCGCGATCTGCAGCCAACTCGTGCGAAATGAGATATTCAAGTTCGAATGGCCTAAAAATAGGTGCAGCACTCTGCTGCCAGCTACCGCACGGTACGACGAGAGAATTTGAAGTGTAAAAGTATTCCGCTAATTACAGCGAACTCGTGCGAAATGATCTATTTAAGTGGGAATGGACTAAAACAAGTTGCAGCACTCAGCTGCCAGCTACTGCACGTTCCGACAAGCTGATTGAAAGTCGGTAGATATTCCACGATCTGCTGCGAAGTCGTGCGAAAAGAGTTATTCAAGTGCTAATGGCTTAAAACAAATTGCATCAACCTTCTGTCAGCTCTCACACGCACCAACGAGCAGATTAAAAGTGTCTACATATTCCACGAACTGCTGCGAACTCGAACGAAATGAGTTATTCAATTGCGAATAGCCTAAGAGAAGGTGCAGCACTCTGCTGCGAGGTACAGCACGGTGTGTCAAGGAGATTTAAAGTGTGTAGATAATCCGCGATCTGCCGCAAAGTCGTGCGAACTGAGGTATTCAAGTGCGAATGGATTAAAACAATGTGCGGCACTCAGCTGCCAGCTACCGCACGCTCCGATGAGCAGATTTAAAGTGTAGATATTTAACAATCTGCTGCGAACTCGTGCGAAATGAGTTATCCAAATGCGAATGGCTTAAAGCGAATTACATCACTCTTCTGCAAGCTACCTTATGCTCCGACGAGCAGATTAAAAGTGTGTAGATCATCCGCGATCTGCTGCGAACTCGTGCGAAATGAATTATAGAAGTGCGAATAGCTTAAAGAAAGGTGCAGCACTTTGCTGCAAGCTACCACACGCTCCGACGAGCAGATCTGAAGTGTCTACATATTCCGCGAACTGCTGATAACTCGAGCGAAATGAGTTTTTCAAGTGCGAATGGCCTAAAACAAGGTGCAGCACTTTGCTGCAAGCTACCGCATGCTGCCACGAGCAGGTTTGAATCGTGTAGCAGGTTTGAATCGTGTAGAAATTCCGCGATCTGCTGCGAACTCGATTAAAATGATCTATTCATGTGCGAATGGCCTCAAGCAAGGTGCAGCACTCTGCACAAAGCTACCGCAGGCTCTGACGAGCAGATTAAAAGTTTGTAAATACTTCGCAATCTGCTGCGAACTCGTGCGAAATGAATCATTGAAGTGCATGTTGCTTAAAGCAAGGTGTAGCATTCTGCACCAAGTGACCGCACACTTCGACGAGCTGATTTAAAGTGTGAATATATTCCGCGATCTGCAGCGAACTCGTGCGAAATAAGATATTCAAGTTCGAATGGCCTAAAAATAGGTGCAGCACTCTGCTGCCAGCTACCGCACGGTACGACGAGAGAATTTGAAGTGTAAAAGTATTCCGCTAATTACAGCGAACTCGTGCGAAATGATCTATTTAAGTGGGAATGGACTAAAACAAGTTGCAGCACTCAGCTGCCAGCTACTGCACGTTCCGACAAGCTGATTGAAAGTCGGTAGATATTCCACGATCTGCTGCGAAGTCGTGCGAAAAGAGTTATTCAAGTGCTAATGGCTTAAAACAAATTGCATCAACCTTGTGTCAGCTCTCACACGCACCAACGAGCAGATTAAAAGTGTCTACATATTCCACGAACTGCTGCGAACTCGAACGAAATGAGTTATTCAATTGCGAATAGCCTAAGAGAAGGTGCAGCACTCTGCTGCGAGGTACAGCACGGTGTGTCAAGGAGATTTAAAGTGTGCAGATAATCCGCGATCTGCCGCAAAGTCGTGCGAACTGAGGTATTCAAGTGCGAATGGATTAAAACAATGTGCGGCACTCAGCTGCCAGCTACCGCACGCTCCGATGAGCAGATTTAAAGTGTAGATATTTAACAATCTGCTGCGAACTCGTGCGAAATGAGTTATCCAAATGCGAATGGCTTAAAGCGAATTACATCACTCTTCTGCAAGCTACCTTATGCTCCGACGAGCAGATTAAAAGTGTGTAGATCATCCGCGATCTGCGTCGAACTTGTGCGAAATGAATTATAGAAGTGCGAATTTAAAGAAAGGTGCAGCACTCTGCTGCCAGCTACCGCACGCTCCGACGAGCAGATATGAAGTGTATACATTTTCCGCGATCTGCTGCGAACTCGATTAAAATGATCTATTCATGTGCGAATGGCCTCAAGGAAGGTGCAGCACTCTTCTGAAAGCTACCGCATGCTCCGACGAGCTGATTAAAAGTGTGTAAAAATTCCGCAATCTGCAGCGAACTCGTGCTAACTGAATTATTGATGTGCAAGTTGCTTGAAGCAAGGTGCAGCACTCTGCACCCAGCGACCTCACACTGCGACGGGCTGATTTGAAGTATGAAAATATTCCGCGATCTGCTGCGAACACGTGCAAAATGAGTCATTCAAGTTCGAATGGACTAAAAAACGGTGCAGCACTCTGCTGCCAGCTACAGCAGGCTGCGACGAGCAGATTTGATATTTCTAGATATTCGGCGATCAGCTGCTAGCTCGTACGAAATGAGTTAGTCAAGTGCGAATGGCTTTTAACAAGGTGCAGTACTCTGCTGCCAGCTACCGCTCGGTACGACAAACAGATTTGAAGTGTAAAACATTCCGCAATCTGCAGCGAACTTGTGCGAAATGACCTATTTAAGTGCGAATGGACTAAAACAAGGTGCAGCACTCAGCTGCCAGCTACTGCACGTTCCAACAAGCTGATTGAAAGTCTGTAGATATTCCACGATCTGCTGCGAAGTCGTGCGAAAAGAGTTATTCAAGTGCTAATGGCTTAAAACAAATTGCATCAACCTTTTGTCAGCTCTCACACGCTCCGACGAGCAGATAAAAAGTGTCTACATATTCTGCGACATGCTGCGAACTCGAACGAAATGAGTTATTCAATTGCGAATAGCCCAAAGAAGGTGCAGCACTCTGCTGCGAGCTACAGTGCGGTTTGTCAAGTAGATTCAAAGTGTGTGGATAATCCGCGATCTGCTGCGAATTCGTGCGAAATGAGGTATTCAAGAACGAATGGCTTAAAACAAGATGTGGCACTCAACTGCCAGCTGCCGCACGCTCCAATAAGCAGATTTAAATTTTGTAGATATTCTACGATCTGCTGCGAACTCGTGCGAAATGAGTCATTCAAGTTCGAATGGTTAAAAAAAAATTGCATCACTTTTTCTGCAAGTTACAGCATGCTCCGACGAGCTGATTAAAAGTGTGTAAATGTTCCGCAATCTGCTGCGAACTCGTGCGAAACGAATTATTGAAGTGCAAGTTGCTTTAAGCAAGGTGCAGCACTCTGCACCCAGCGACCTCACACTGCGACGAGCTGATTTGAAGCGAGCAAATAATCCGCGATCTGCTGCGAACTCGTGCGAAATGATTTATTCAAGTTCGAATGGCTTAAACTAAATTAAACCACTCTGCTGCCAGCTATTGCACGTTGCGACGAGCAGATTTGAAGTGTCTAGGTATTCTGCGATCTGCTGCCAGCTTGTGCGAAATGAGTAATTCAAGTGGGAATGGCTTAAATCAATTTGCATCAGTCTGATGCCTGCTACTGCAGGCTGCGACGAGGGGATTTGAAGTTTCTAGATATTCCGCGATCGGCTGCAAGGTCTTGCGAAATGAGTTATTTAAGTGCACGGAGCTTAAAACAAATTGCATCACTCTGCTGCCAGCTACCGCACGCTCCAACGGGCAGAATTTCAGTGTAACAATATTCGGGGATCTGCTGCCAACTCGTGCGAAATGAGTCATTCAAGTGCGAATGGTTTAAACAAATTGCATCGCTCTTCTGCAAGCTACCGCATGCTCCGACGAGCAGATTAAAAGTGTGTAGATCATCCGCGATCTGCTGCGAACTCGTGCGAAATGAATTATAGAAGTGCGAATAGCTTAAAGAAAGGTGCAGCACTTTGCTGCAAGCTACCACACGCTCCGACGAGCAGATTTGAAGTGTCTACATATTCCGCGAACTGCTGATAACTCGAGCGAAATGAGTTTTTCAAGTGCGAATGGCCTAAAACAAGGTGCAGCACTCTGCTGCAAGCTACCGCATGCTGCCACGAGCAGGTTTGAATCGTGTAGAAATTCCGCGATCTGCTGCGAACTCGATTAAAATGATCTATTCATGTGCGAATGGCCTCAAGCAAGGTGCAGCACTCTGCACAAAGCTACCGCAGGCTCTGACGAGCAGATTAAAAATTTTGTAAATACTTCGCAATCTGCTGCGAACTCGTGCGAAATGAATCATTGAAGTGCATGTTGCTTAAAGCAAGGTGTAGCATTCTGCACCAAGAGACCGCACACTTCGACGAGCTGATTTAAAGTGTGAATATATTCCGCGATCTGCAGCGAACTCGTGCGAAATGAGATATTCAAGTTCGAATGGCCTAAAAATAGGTGCAGCACTCTGCTGCCAGCTACTGCACGGTACGACGAGAGAATTTGAAGTGTAAAAGTATTCCGCTAATTACAGCGAACTCGTGCGAAATGATCTATTTAAGTGGGAATGGACTAAAACAAGTTGCAGCACTCAGCTGCCAGCTACTGCACGTTCCGACAAGCTGATTGAAAGTCGGTAGATATTCAACATCTGCTGCGAAGTCGTGCGAAAAGAGTTATTCAAGTGCTAATGGCTTAAAACAAATTGCATCAACCTTCTGTCAGCTCTCACACGCACCAACGAGCAGATTAAAAGTGTCTACATATTCCGCGAACTGCTGCAAACTCGAACGAAATGAGTCATTCAATTGCGAATAGCCTAAGAGAAGGTGTAGCACTCTGCTGCGAGGTACAGCACGGTGTGTCAAGGAGATTTAAAGTGTGCAGATAATCCGCGATCTGCCGCGAAGTCGTGCGAACTGAGGTATTCAAGTGCGAATGGATTAAAACAATGTGCGGCACTCAGCTGCCAGCTACCGCACGCTCCGATGAGCAGATTTAAAGTGTAGATATTTAACAATCTGCTGCGAACTCGTGCGAAATGAGTTATCCAAATGCGAATGGCTTAAAGCGAATTACATCACTCTTCTGCAAGCTACCTTATGCTCCGACGAGCAGATTAAAAGTGTGTAGATCATCCGCGATCTGCTGCGAACTCGTGCGAAATGAATTATAGAAGTGCGATTTAAAGAAAGGTGCGAACTCGCTGCGAACGATCCGACGAGCAGATATGAAGTGCGATACATTTTCCGCGAGAAAGCCAAATCGAGCGCACTTTTTGAAGTGCAAATGGCTTAAAACACGGTGCAGCACTCTGCTGCAAGCTACCGCATGCTGCCACGAGCAGGTTTGAATCGTGTAGATATTCCGCGATCTGCTGCGAACTCGATTAAAATGATCTATTCATGTGCGAATGGCCTTAGGAAGGTGCAGCACTCTTCTGAAAGCTACCGCATGCTGCGACGAGCTGATTAAAAGTGTGTAAAAATTCCGCAATCTGCAGCGAACTCGTGCTAAACGAATTATTGAAGTGCAAGTTGCTTGAAGCAAGGTGCAGCACTCTGCACCCAGCGACCTCACACTGCGACGGGCTGATTTGAAGTATGAAAATATTCCGCGATCTGCTGCGAACACGTGCGAAATGAGTCATTCCAGTTCGAATGGACTAAAAAAAGGTGCAGCACTCTGCTGCCAGCTACAGCACGCTGCGACGAGCGGATTTGATATTTCTAGATATTCGGCGATCAGCTGCTAGCTCGTACGAAATGAGTTAGTCAAGTGCGAATGGCTTTTCACAAGGTGCAGTACTCTGCTGCCAGCTACCGCTCGGTACGACAAACAGATTTGAAGTGTAAAACATTCCGCAATCTGCAGCAAACTTGTGCGAAATGACCTATTTAAGTGCGAATGGACTAAAACAAGGTGCAGCACTCAGCTGCCAGCTACTGCACGTTCCAACAAGCTGATTGAAAGTCTGTAGATATTCCACGATCTGCTGCGAAGTCGTGCGAAAAGAGTTATTCAAGTGCTAATGGCTTAAAACAAATTGCATCAACCTTTTGTCAGCTCTCACACGCTCCGACGAGCAGATAAAAAGTGTCTACATATTCTGCGACATGCTGCGAACTCGAACGAAACGAGTTATTCAATTGCGAATAGCCCAAAGAAGGTGCAGCACTCTGCTGCGAGCTACAGTGCCGTTTGTCAAGTAGATTCAAAGTGTGTGGATAATCCGCGATCTGCTGCGAATTCGTGCTAAATGAGGTATTCAAGAACGAATGGCTTAAAACTAGATGTGGCACTCAACTGCCAGCTGCCGCACGCTCCAATAAGCAGATTTAAATTTTGTATATATTTTACGATCTGCTGCGAACTCGTGCGAAATGACTTATTCAAGTTCGAATGGCTTAAACTAAATTAAACCACTCTGCTGCAAGCTATTGCACGCTGCGACGAGCAGATTTGAAGTGTCTAGGTATTCTGCGATCTGCTGCCAGCTCGTGCGAAATGAGTAAATAAAGTGCGAATGGCCTAAATCAATTTGCATCAGTCTGCTGCCTGCTACTGCATGCTGCGACGAGGAGATTTGAAGTTTCTAGATATTCCGCGATCGGCTGCGAGGTCTTGCGAAATGAGTTATTTAAGTGCACGGAGCTTAAAACAAATTGCATCACTCTGCTGCCAGCTACCTCACGCTCCAACGGGCAGATTTTCAGTGTAACAATATTCGGGGATCTGCTGCCAACTCGTGCGAAAGGAGTCATTCAAGTGCGAATGGTTTAAACAAATTGCATCGCTCTTCCGCAAGCTAGGGCATGCTCAGACGAGCAGATTAAAAGTGTGTTGATCATCCGCGATCTGCCGCGAACTCGTGCGAAATGAATTATAGAAGTGCGAATAGCTTAAAGAATGGTGCAGCACTTTGCAGCAAGCTACCACACGCTCCGACGAGCAGATTTGAAGTGTCTACATATTCGGCGAACTGCTGCCAACTCGAGCGAAATGAGTTTTTCAAGTGCGAATGGCTGAAAACAAGGTGCTGCACTCTGCTGCAAGCTACCGCATGCTGCCACGAGCAGGTTTCAATCGTGTAGAAATTCCGCGATCTGCTGCGAACTCGATTGAAATGATCTATTCATGTGCGAATGGCCTCAAGCAAGGTGCAGCACTCTGCACAAAGCTACCACAGGCTCTGACGAACAGATTAAAAGTTTATTTCGCAATCTGCTGCGAACTCGTGCGAAATGAATCATTGAAGTGCAAGTTGCTTAAAGCAAGGTGTAGCATTCTGCACCAAGTGACCGCACACTTCGACGAGCTGATTTAAAGTGTGAATATATTCCGCGATCTGCAGCGAACTCGTGCGAAATGAGATATTCAAGTTCGAATGGCCTAAAAATAGGTGCAGCACTCTGCTGCCAGCTACCGCACGCTGCTACGAGCAGATTTAAAATTTCAAAATATTCTGCGATCTGCTGCCAACTCGTGCAAAATGAGTCATTTAAGTGCGAAAGCCTTAAAACCAGGTGCAGCACTCAGCTGCCAGCTTCTGCACTCTAAGACAAGCAAATTAGAAGTCTGAAAATATTCTGCGATCTGCTACGAACTCCTGCGAAATGAGGTATTTAAGTGCGAATGGATTAAAACAAGGTGGGGCACACAGCTGCCAGCTACCGCACGCTCCGACAAGCAGATTTAAAGTGTGTAGATATTCAACCATCTGCTTCGAACTCGTGCGAAATGAGTCATTCAAATGCGAATGGCTTATAGCAAAATGCATCACTCTTCTGCAAGCTACCCCATGCTCCGACGAGCAGATTAAAAGTGTGTAGATAATCCGCGATCTGCTGCGAAGTCGTGCGAAATAAGGTATTCAAGAACGAATGGCTAAAAACAAGGTGTGGCACTCAGCTGCCAGCTGCCGCACGCTCCAATAAGCAGATTTAAAGTGTGTAGATATTCCACGATCTGCTGCGAACTCGTGCGAAATGAGTCATTCAAGTTCGAATGGCTTAAAACAAATTGCATCACTCTTCTGCAAGTTACCGCATGCTCCGACGAGCTGATTAAAAGTGTGTAAATGTTCCGCAATCTGCTGCAAACTCGTGCGAAACGAATTATTGAAGTGCAAGTTGCTTAAAGCAAGGTGCAGCACTCTGCACCCAGCGACCTCACACTGCGACGAGCTGATTTGAAGTGTGAAAATATTCCGTGATCTGCTGCGAACTCGTGCGAAATGACTTATTCAAGTTCGAATGGCTTAAACTAAATTAAACCACTCTGCTGCCAGCTATTGCACGCTGCGACGAGCAGATTTGAAGTGTCTAGGTATTCTGCGATCTGCTGCCAGCTCGTGCGAAATGAGTAATTCAAGTGCGAATGGCTTAAATCAATTTGCATCACTCTGCTGCCTGCTACTGCACGCTGCGACGAGGGGATTTGAAGTTTCTAGATATTCCGCGATCGGCTGCGAGGTCTTGCGAAATGAGTTATTTAAGTGCACGGAGCTAAAAACAAATTGCATCACTCTACTGTCTGCTACCTGCCGCTCCAACGGGCAGATTTTCAGTGAAACAATATTCGGGGATCTGCTGCCAACTTGTGCGAAATGAGTCATTCAAGTGCGAATGGTTTAAACAAATTGCATCACTCTTCTGCAAGCTACCGCATGCTCCGACGAGCAGATTAAAAATATGTAGATCATCCGCGATCTGCTTCGAACTCGTGCGAAATGAATTATAGAAGTGCGAATAGCTTAAAGAAAGGTGCAGCACTTTGCTGCAAGCTACCACACCCTCCGACGAGCAGATTTGAAGTGTCTACATATTCGGCGAACTGCTGCCAACTCGAGCGAAATGAGTTTTTCAAGTGCGAATGGCTTAAAACAAGGTGCAGCACTCTGCTGAAAGCTACCGCATGCTGCCACGAGCAGGTTTGAATCGTGTAGAAATTCCGCGATCTGCTGCGAACTCGATTGAAATGATCTATTCATGTGCGAATGGCCTCAAGCAAGGTGCAGCACTCTGCACAAAGCTACAGCAGGCTCTGACGAGCAGATTAAAAGTTTGTAAATATTTCGCAATCTGCTGCAAACTCGTGCGAAATGAATCATTGAAGTGCAAGTTGCTTAAAGCAAGGTGTAGCATTCGGCACCTAGTGACCGCACACTTCGACGAGCTGATTTGAAGTATGAAAATATTCCGCGATCTGCTGCGAACACGTGCGAAATGAGTCATTCAAGTTCGAATGGACAAAAAAAGGGTGCAGCACTCTGCTGCCAGCTACAGCTGGCTGCGACGAGGAGATTTGATATTTCTAGATATTCGGCGATCAGCTGCTAGCTCGTACGAAATGAGTTAGTCAAGTGCGAATGGCTTTTAACAAGGTGCAGTACTCTGCTGCCAGCTACTGCTCGGTACGACAAGCAGATTTGAAGTGTAAAACATTCCGCAATCGGCAGCGAACATGTGCGAAATGACCTATTTAAGTGCAAATAGACTATAACAAGGTGCAGCACTCAGCTGCCAGCTACTGCACGTTCCGACAAGCTGAATTAAAGTCTGTAGATATTCCACGATCTGTTGCGAAGTCGTGCGAAAAGAGTTATTCAAGTGCTAATGGCTTAAAACAAATTGCATCGACCTTCCGTCAGCTCTCACACGCTCCGACGAGCAGATTAAAAGTGTCTACATATTTTGCGAAATGCTGCGAACTCGAACGAAATGAGTTTTTCTATTGCGATTAGCCTTAAAGAAGGTGCAGCACTCTGCTGCGAGCTACAGCACTGGGTGTCAAGGAGATTTAAAGTGTGTAGATAATCCGCGATCTGCTGCAAAGTCGTGCGAAATGAGGTATTCAAGAACGAATGGCTTAAAACAAGGTGTGGCACTCAGCTGCCAGTTGCCGCACGCTCCAATAAGCAGATTTAAAGTGTGTAGATATTCCACGATCTGCTGCGAACTCGTGCGAAATGAGTCATTCAAGTTCGAATGGCTTAAAATAAATTGTATCACTCTTCTGCAAGTTACTGCATGCTCCGACGAGCTGATTAGAAGTGTGTAAATGTTCCGCAATCTGCTGCAAACTCGTGCGAAACGAATTATTGAAGTGCAAGTTGCTTGAAGCAAGGTGCAGCACTCTGCACCCAGCGACCTCACACTGCGACGACGTGATTTGAAGTGTAAAAATATTCCGCGATCTGCTGCAAACTCGTGCGAAATGACATTCAAATCCGAATGGCCTAAACTAAATTAAACCACTGTGCTGCCTGCTATTGCACGCTGCGACGAGCAGATTTGAAGTGTCTAGGTATTCTGCAATCTGCTGCCAGCTCATGCGAAATGAGTAATTCAAGTGCGAATGGCTTAAATCAATTTGCATCAGTCTGGTGCCTGCTACTGCACGCTGCGACGAGGGGATTTGAAGTTTCTAGATATTCCGCGATCGGCTGCGAGGTCTTGCGAAATGAGTTATTTAAGTGCATGGAGCTTAAATTAAATCGCATCACTCTGCTGCCAGCTACCGCACGCTCCAACGGGCAGATTTTCAGTGTAACAATATTCGGGGATCTGCTGCCAACTCGTGCGAAATGAGTCATTCAAGTGCGAATGGTTTAAACAAATTGCATCGCTCTTCTGCAAGCTACCGCATGCTCCGACGAGCAGATTATAAGTGTGTAGATAATCTGCGATCTGCTGCGAACTCGTGCGAAATGAATTATAGAAGTGCGAATAGCTTAAAGAAAGGTGAAGCACTCTGCTGGAAGCTACCACAAGCTCCGACTAGCAGATTTGAAGTGTCTACATGTTCCGCGAACTGCTACCAACTCGAGCGAAATGAGTTTTTCAAGTGCGAATAGCTTAAACCAAGGTGCAGCACTCTGCTGCAAGCTACCGCATGCTGCCACGAGCAGGTTTGAATCGTGTAGAAATTCCGCGATCTGCTGCGAACTCGATTGAAATGATCTATTCATGTGCGAATGGCCTCAAGCAAGGTGCAGCACTCCGCTCCAAGCTACCGCAGGCTCTGACGAGCAGATTAAAAGTTTGTAAATATTTCGCAATCTGCTGCGAATTCGTGCGAAATGAATCATTGAAGTGGAAGTTGCTTAAAGCAAGGTATAGCATTCTGCACCAAGTGACCGCACACTTCGACGAGCTGATTTAAAGTGTGAATATATTCCGCGATCTGCAGCGAACTCGTGCAAAATGAGATATTCAAGTTCGAATGGCCTAAAAATAGGTGCAGTACTCTGCTGCCAGCTACCGCATGCTGCTACGAGCAGATTTAAAATTTCAAAATATTCCGCGATCAGCTGCTAGCTCGTACGAAATGAGTTAGTCAAGTGCGAATGGCTTTTAACAAGGTGCAACACTCTGCCGCAAGCTTCCGCACGGTACGACGAGAGAATTTGAAGTGTAAAAGTATTCCGCTAATTACAGCGAACTCGTGCGAAATGATTTTTTTTTAAGGTGCGAATGAACTAAAACAAGGTGCAGCACTCAGCTGCCAGCTACTGCACGTTCCGACAAGCTGGTTGAAAGTCTGTTGAAGGTCCACGATCTGCTGGGAAGTCGTGCGAAAAGAGTTATTCAAGTGCTAATGGCTTAAAACAAATTGCATCACTCTTCTACCAGCTCTCACACGCTCCGACGAGCAGATATAAAGTGTCTACATATATCGAGAAATGCTGCGAACTCGAACAAAATGAGTTACTCAATTGCGAATAGCCTAAAATAAGGTGCAGCACTCTGCTGCGAGCTACGGCACGGTGTGTCAAGGAGATTTAAAGTGTGTAGATAATCTGCGATCTGCTGCAAACTCGTGCGAAAGGAGTTATTCAAGTGCGAATGGCTAAAAAAAATTGCATCACTCTGCTGCCAGCTATGCACGCTCCGACGAGCAAATTAAAAGTGGTTAGATATCCTGCAATCCGCTAGGAACTCGTGCGGAATGAATAATTAAAGTGCAAGTGGCTTAAAGAAGGGTGCAGCACTCTGCAGCTAGCTGCAGCAAACTGCGACGAGATGATTTGAACTGTGAAAATATTCCGCTATCAGCGGCGAACTCGTCCGAAATGAGTTAATTAAGTTCGAATTGCTCAAAACTAGGTGCAGCACTCTGCATCTAGCTGCTGCACGCTCCGAGAAGCAGATTTAAAGTGTGTAGAGAATCCGCGATCTGCTGCGAACTCGTTCGAAATAGGTTATTCAAAAGCGATTGGCCTAAACTGAATTGCACCACTCTGCTGCCAGCTATTGCACGCTGCGACGAGCAGATTTGAAGTTTCTAGGTATTCAGCGATCTGCTGCAAACTCGTGCAAAATGAGTCATTCCAGGGCGAATAGCTTAAAACAAGGTGCAGCACTCTGCTGCCAGCTACCGCACGCTGCGTCGAGCAGATTTGAAGTTTCTAGATTTTCCGCGATCAGCTGATAGCTCGTACGAAATGAATTAGTTAAGTGCGAATGGCTTTTAACAAGGTACAGCAATCTGCTGCCAGCTACCGCACGGTACGACGAGCAGATTTGAAGTGTGAAAATTTCCTGCGATCTGCAGCGAACTCGTGCGAAATGATCAACTTAAGTGCAAATGGCTTAAAAACAAGGTGCAGCACTCAGCTGCGAGCTACTACACGTTCCGACAAGCTGATTCATAGTCTGTAGATATTCCACGATCTGCTGCAAAGTCGTGCGAATAGGTTATTCAAGTGGTAATGGCTTAAAACAAATTGCATCACTCTTCTGCCAGCTTTCACACGTTCCGACGAGCGGATTAAAAGTGTCTATATATTCCGCGAACTGCTGCGAACTCGAACGAAATGAGTTTTTCAATTGCGATTAGCGTAAAAGAAGGTGCAGCACTCTGCTGCGAGCTACAGCACGGTGTGTCAGGGAGATTTAAAGTGTGTAGATAATCTGCGATCTGCTGCAAACTCGTGCGAAAGGAGTTATTCAAGTGCGAATGGCTAAAAAAAAAAATTGCATCACTCTGCTGCCAGCTATGCACGCTCCGACGAGCAAATTAAAAGTGCTTAGATATCCTGCAATCCGCTAGGAACTCGTGCGGAATGAATAATTAAAGTCCAAGTGGCTTAAAGAAGGGTGCAGCACTCTGCAGCTAGCTGCTGCAAACTGCGACGAGATGATTTGAACTGTGTGAAAAATATTCCGCTATCAGCGGCGAACTCGTCCGAAATGAGTTAATTAAGTTCGAATTGCTCAAAACTAGGTGCAGCACTCTGCATCTAGCTGCTGCACGCTCCGAGAAGCAGATTTAAAGTGTGTAGAGAATCCGCGATCTGCTGCGAACTCGTTCGAAATAGGTTATTCAAAAGCGATTGGCCTAAACTGAATTGCACCACTCTGCTGCCAGCTATTGCACGCTGCGACGAGCAGATTTGAAGTTTCTAGGTATTCAGCGATCTGCTGCAAACTCGTGCAAAATGAGTCATTCCAGGGCGAATGGCTTCAAACAAGGTGCAGCACTCTGCTGCCAGCTACCGCACGCTGCGTCGAGCAGATTTGAAGTTTCTAGATTTTCCGCGATCAGCTGATAGCTCGTACGAAATGAATTAGTTAAGTGCGAATGGCTTTTAACAAGGTACAGAACTCTGCTGCCAGCTACCGCACGGTACGACGAGCAGATTTAAAGTGTGTAGAGAATCCGCGATCTGCTGCGAACTCGTTCGAAATAGGTTATTCAAAAGCGATTGGCCTAAACTGAATTGCACCACTCTGCTGCCAGCTATTGCACGCTGCGACGAGCAGATTTGAAGTTTCTAGGTATTCAGCGATCTGCTGCAAACTCGTGCAAAATGAGTCATTCCAGGGCGAATAGCTTAAAACAAGGTGCAGCACTCTGCTGCCAGCTACCGCACGCTGCGTCGAGCAGATTTGAAGTTTCTAGATTTTCCGCGATCAGCTGATAGCTCGTACGAAATGAATTAGTTAAGTGCGAATGGCTTTTAACAAGGTACAGCACTCTGCTGCCAGCTACCGCACGGTACGACGAGCAGATTTGAAGTGTGAAAATTTCCTGCGATCTGCAGCGAACTCGTGCGAAATGATCAACTTAAGTGCAAATGGCTTAAAAACAAGGTGCAGCACTCAGCTGCGAGCTACTACACGTTCCGACAAGCTGATTCATAGTCTGTAGATATTCCACGATCTGCTGCAAAGTCGTGCGAATAGGGTTATTCAAGTGGTAATGGCTTAAAACAAATTGCATCACTCTTCTGCCAGCTTTCACACGTTCCGACGAGCGGATTAAAAGTGTCTATATATTCCGCGAACTGCTGCGAACTCGAACGAAATGAGTTTTTCAATTGCGATTAGCCTAAAAGAAGGTGCAGTACTCTGCTGCGAGCTACAGCACGGTGTGTCAGGGAGATTTAAAGTGTGTAGATAATCTGCGATCTGCTGCAAACTCGTGCGAAAGGAGTTATTCAAGTGCGAATGGCTAAAAAAAAATTGCATCACTCTGCTGCCAGCTATGCACGCTCCGACGAGCAAATTAAAAGTGCTTAGATATCCTGCAATCCGCTAGGAACTCGTGCGGAATGAATAATTAAAGTGCAAGTGGCTTAAAGAAGGGTGCAGCACTCTGCAGCTAGCTGCTGCAAACTGCGACGAGATGATTTGAACTGTGAAAATATTCCGCTATCAGCGGCGAACTCGTCCGAAATGAGTTAATTAAGTTCGAATTGCTCAAAACTAGGTGCAGCACTCTGCATCTAGCTGCTGCACGCTCCGAGAAGCAGATTTAAAGTGTGTAGAGAATCCGCGATCTGCTGCGAACTCGTTCGAAATAGGTTATTCAAAAGCGATTGGCCTAAACTGAATTGCACCACTCTGCTGCCAGCTATTGCACGCTGCGACGAGCAGATTTGAAGTTTCTAGGTATTCAGCGATCTGCTGCAAACTCGTGCAAAATGAGTCATTCCAGGGCGAATGGCTTAAAACAAGGTGCAGCACTCTGCTGCCAGCTACCTCACGCTGCGTCGAGCAGATTTGAAGTTTCTAGATTTTCCGCGATCAGCTGATAGCTCGTACGAAATGAATTAGTTAAGTGCGAATGGCTTTTAACAAGGTACAGCACTCTGCTGCCAGCTACCGCACGGTACGACGAGCAGATTTGAAGTGTGAAAATTTCCTGCGATCTGCAGCGAACTCGTGCGAAATGATCAACTTAAGTGCAAATGGCTTAAAAACAAGGTGCAGCACTCAGCTGCGAGCTACTACACGTTCCGACAAGCTGATTCATAGTCTGTAGATATTCCACGATCTGCTGCAAAGTCGTGCGAATAGGGTTATTCAAGTGGTAATGGCTTAAAACAAATTGCATCACTCTTCTGCCAGCTTTCACACGTTCCGACGAGCGGATTAAAAGTGTCTATATATTCCGCGAACTGCTGCGAACTCGAACGAAATGAGTTTTTCAATTGCGATTAGCCTAAAAGAAGGTGCAGCACTCTGCTGCGAGCTACAGCACGGTGTGTCAGGGAGATTTAAAGTGTGTAGATAATCCGCGATCTGCTGCGAAGTCGTGCGAAATGAGGTATTCAAGAACGAATGGCTTAAAACAAGGTGTTACACTCAGCTGCCAGCTGCCGCACGCTCCAATAAGCAGATTTAAAGTGTGTAGATATTCCGCGATCTGCTGCGAACTCGAGCGAAATAAGTCATTCAAGTTCGAATGGTTTAAAAAAAATTGCATCACTCTTCTGCAAGTTACCGCATGCTCCGATGAGCTGATTAAAAGTGTGTAAATGTTCCGCAATCTGCTGCAAACTCGTGCGGAACGAATTATTGAAGTGCAAGTTGCTTAAAGCAAGATGCAGCACTCTGCACCCAACGACCTCCCACTACGACGAACTGATTTGAAGTGTGAAAATATTCCGCGATCTGCTGCGAACTCGTGCGAAATGATTTAATCAAGTTCGAATGGCTCAAACTAAAGTAAACCACTCTGCTGCCAGCTATTGCACGCTGCGATGAGCAGATTTAAAGTGTCTAGGTATTCTGCGATCTGCTGCCAGCTCGTGCGAAATGAGTTATTCAAGTGCGAACGGCTTAAAACAAATTGCATCACTCTGCTGCTAGGTACAGCATGCTCCGAAGAGCAGATTAAAAGTGTCTACATATTCCGCAAACTGCTGCGAACTCGTACGAAATGAGTTATTCAAGGGTGAATGGCTTAGTGCTAGGTGCAGCACTGTGCTGCCAGAGACTGCTCGCTGCCACGAGCAGATTAAAAGTGTGTAGATAATCTGCGATCTGCTGCGAACTCGTGCGAAAGGATTTAATCAAGTGCGAATGGCGTAAAACAAATAAATCACTCTGCTCCCAGCTACTGCACGATGGGAGAAGATGACTTAAAGTGTCTAGATATTCCGCGATCTGCTGCGAACTCGAGCAAAATGAATTATTGAAGTGTGAGTGGCATAAAACAAGATGCTGTACTCGGCTGCCAGCTACAGCGAGCTTGGACGAGCTGACTTGAAGTGTGAAAATTTTCTGCTATCTGCGGCGAACTCGTCCGAAATGAGTTATTTAAGTTCGAATGGCTTAAAACCAGGTGCAGCACTCTGCTGCCAGCTGCCGCACGCTCCGACGAGACGATTTAAAGTGTGCAGAGAATCTGCGATCTGCTGCTAACTCGTGCGAAACAAGTTATTCAGCTGCGAATGGCTTAAAACAAATTGCATCACTCTGCTGCCAGCTATTGCATGCTGCGACAAGCAGATTTGAAGTTTCTAGATATTCCGCGATCTGCTGCTAGCTCGTACGAAATGAGCTAGTCAAGTGCGAATGGTTTTTAACAAGGTGCAGTACTCTGCTGCCAGCTACCACACGGTACGACAAGCAGATTTTAAGTGTAAAATATTCTGCAAGCTGCAGCAAACTTGTGCGAAATGACCTATTTAAGTGCGTATGGACTAAAACAAGGTGCAGCACTCAGCTGCCAGCTACTGCACGTTCCAACAAGCTGATTGAAAGTCTGTAGATATTCCACGATCTGCTGCTAAGTCGAGCGAAAAGAGTTATTCAAGTGCTAACGGCTTAAAACAAATTGCATCAACCTTTTGTCAGCTCTCACACGCTCCGACGAGCAGATAAAAAGTGTCTACATATTCTGCGAAATGCTGCAAACTCGAAAGAAATGAGTTATTCAATTGCGAATAGCCCAAAAGAAGGTGCAGCACTCTGCTGCGAGCTACAGTGCGGTTTGTCAAGAAGATTCAAAGTGTGTGGATAATCCGCGATCTGCTGCGAATTCGTGCGAAATGAGGTATTCAAGAACGAATGGCTTAAAACAAGATGTGGCACTCAACTGCCAGCTGCCGCACGCTCCAATAAGCAGATTTAAAGTTAGAAGATATTCTACGATCTGCTGCGAACTCGTGCGAAATGAGTCATTCAAGTTCGAATGGTTAAAAAAAAAAATTGCATCACTTTTTTTGCAAGTTACCGCATGCTCCGACGAGCTGATTAAAAGTGTGTAAATGTTCCTCAATCTGCTGCGAACTCGTGCGAAACGAATTATTGAAGTGCAAGTGTCTTTAGGCAAGGTGCAGCACTCTGCACCCAGCGACCTCACACTGCGACGAGCTGATTTGAAGCGAGAAAATATTACGCGATCTGCTGCGAACTCGTGCGAAAGGAGTTATTCAAGTTCGAATGCCTAAAACTAAATTAAACCACTCTGCTGCCAGCTATTGCACGCTGCGACGAGCAGATTTGAAGTGTCTAGGTATTCTGCGATTGCTGCCAGCTCGTGCGAAATGAGTAATTAAAGTGCGAATGGCTTAAATCAATTTGCATCAGTCTGCTGCCTGCTACTGCACGCTGCGACGAGGGGATTTGAAGTTTCTACATATTCCGCGATCGGCTGCGAGGTCTTGCGAAATGAGTTATTTAAGTGCACGGAGCTTAAAACAAATTACATCACTCTGCTGCCTGCTACCACACGCTCCAACGGGCAGATTTTCAGTGTAACAATATTCGGGGATCTGCTGCCAACTCGTGCGAAATGAGTCATTCAAGTACGAATGGTTTAAACAAATTGCATCGCTCTCCTGCAAGCTACCCCATGCTCCGACGAGCAGTATAAAACTGTGTAGATCATCCGCGATCTGCTGCTAACTCGTGCGAAATGAATTATAGAAGTGCGAATAGCTTAAAGAAAAGTGCAGCACTTTGCTGCAAGCTACCACACGCTCCGACGAGCAGATTTGAAGTGTCTACATATTCCGCGAACTGCTGCCAACTCGAGCGAAATAAGTTTTTTAAGTGCGAATGGCTTAAAACAAGGTGCAGCACTCTGCTGCAAGCTACCGCACGCTGCGTCGAGCAGATTTGAAGTTTCTAGATTTTCCGCGATCAGCTGATAGCTCGTACGAAATGAATTAGTTAAGTGCGAATGGCTTTTAACAAGGTACAGCACTCTGCTGCCAGCTACCGCACGGTACGACGAGCAGATTTGAAGTGTGAAAATTTCCTGCGATCTGCAGCGAACTCGTGCGAAATGATCAACTTAAGTGCAAATGGCTTAAAAACAAGGTGCAGCACTCAGCTGCGAGCTACTACACGTTCCGACTAGCTGATTCATAGTCTGTAGATATTCCACGATCTGCTGCAAAGTCGTGCGAATAGGGTTATTCAAGTAGTAATGGCTTAAAACAAATTGCATCACTCTTCTGCCAGCTTTCACACGTTCCGACGAGCGGATTAAAAGTGTCTATATATTCCGCGAACTGCTGCGAACTCGACCGAAATAAGTTTTTTAAGTGCGAATGGCTTAAAACAAGGTGCAGCACTCTGCTGCAAGCTACCGCATGCTGCCACGAGCATTTTTGAATCGTGTAGAAATTCCGTGATCTGCTGCGAACTCGGTTGAAATGATCTATTCATGTGCGAATGGCCTCATGCAAGGTGAAGCACTCTGTACAAAGCTACCGCAGGCTCTGACGAGCAGATTAAAAGTTTGTAAATATTTCGCAATCTGCTGAGGACTCGTGCGAAATGAATCATTGAAGTGCAAGTTGCTTAAAGCAAGGTGTAGATTCTGCACCAAGTGACCGCACACTTCGAAGAGCTGATTTAAAGTGTGAATATATTCCGCGATCAGCAGCGAACTCGTGCGAAATGAGATATTCAAGTTCGAATGGCCTAAAAAATAGGTGCAGTACTCTGCTGCCAGCTACCGCATGCTGCAACGAGCAGATTTAAAATTTCAAAATATTCCGCGATCAGCTGCTAGCTCGTACGAAATGAGTTAGTCAAGTGCGAATGGCTTTTAACAAGGTGCAGCACTCTGCTGCAAGCTACCGCACGGTACGACGAGAGAATTTGAAGTGTAAAAGTATTCCGCTAATTACAGCGAACTCGTGCGAAATGATTTTTTTTTTTTAAGGTGCGAATGAACTAAAACAAGGTGCAGCACTCAGCTGCCAGCTACTGCACGTTCCGACAAGCTAGTTGAAAGTCTGTTGAAGGTCCACGATCTGCTGGGAAGTCGTGCGAAAAGAGTTATTCAAGTGCTAATGGCTTAAAACAAATTGCATCACTCCTCTACCAGCTCTCACACGCTCCGACGAGCTGATAAAAAGTGTCTACATATTCCGAGAAATGCTGCGAACTCGAACAAAATTAGTTACTCAATTGCGAATAGCCTAAAATAAGGTGCAGCACTCTGCTGCGAGCTACGGCACGGTGTGTCAAGGAGATTTAAAGTGTGTAGATAATCTGCGATCTGCTGCAAACTCGTGCGAAAGGAGTTATTCAAGTGCGAATGGCTAAAAAAAAATTGCATCACTCTGCTGCCAGCTATGCACGCTCCGACGAGCAAATTAAAAGTGCTTAGATATCCTGCAATCCGCTAGGAACTCGTGCGGAATGAATAATTAAAGTGCAAGTGGCTTAAAGAAGGGTGCAGCACTCTGCAGCTAGCTGCTGCAAACTGCGACGAGATGATTTGAACTGTGAAAATATTCCGCTATCAGCGGCGAACTCGTCCGAAATGAGTTTAATTAAGTTCGAATTGCTCAAAACTAGGTGCAGCACTCTGCATCTAGCTGCTGCACGCTCCGAGAAGCAGATTTAAAGTGTGTAGAGAATCCGCGATCTGCTGCGAACTCGTTCGAAATAGGTTATTCAAAAGCGATTGGCCTAAACTGAATTGCACCACTCTGCTGCCAGCTATTGCACGCTGCGACGAGCAGATTTGAAGTTTCTAGGTATTCAGCGATCTGCTGCAAACTCGTGCAAAATGAGTCATTCCAGGGCGAATGGCTTCAAACAAGGTGCAGCACTCTGCTGCCAGCTACCGCACGCTGCGTCGAGCAGATTTGAAGTTTCTAGATTTTCCGCGATCAGCTGATAGCTCGTACGAAATGAATTAGTTAAGTGCGAATGGCTTTTAACAAGGTACAGAACTCTGCTGCCAGCTACCGCACGGTACGACGAGCAGATTTAAAGTGTGTAGAGAATCCGCGATCTGCTGCGAACTCGTTCGAAATAGGTTATTCAAAAGCGATTGGCCTAAACTGAATTGCACCACTCTGCTGCCAGCTATTGCACGCTGCGACGAGCAGATTTGAAGTTTCTAGGTATTCAGCGATCTGCTGCAAACTCGTGCAAAATGAGTCATTCCAGGGCGAATAGCTTAAAACAAGGTGCAGCACTCTGCTGCCAGCTACCGCACGCTGCGTCGAGCAGATTTGAAGTTTCTAGATTTTCCGCGATCAGCTGATAGCTCGTACGAAATGAATTAGTTAAGTGCGAATGGCTTTTAACAAGGTACAGCACTCTGCTGCCAGCTACCGCACGGTACGACGAGCAGATTTGAAGTGTGAAAATTTCCTGCGATCTGCAGCGAACTCGTGCGAAATGATCAACTTAAGTGCAAATGGCTTAAAAACAAGGTGCAGCACTCAGCTGCGAGCTACTACACGTTCCGACAAGCTGATTCATAGTCTGTAGATATTCCACGATCTGCTGCAAAGTCGTGCGAATAGGGTTATTCAAGTGGTAATGGCTTAAAACAAATTGCATCACTCTTCTGCCAGCTTTCACACGTTCCGACGAGCGGATTAAAAGTGTCTATATATTCCGCGAACTGCTGCGAACTCGAACGAAATGAGTTTTTCAATTGCGATTAGCCTAAAAGAAGGTGCAGCACTCTGCTGCGAGCTACAGCACGGTGTGTCAGGGAGATTTAAAGTGTGTAGATAATCTGCGATCTGCTGCAAACTCGTGCGAAAGGAGTTATTCAAGTGCGAATGGCTAAAAAAAAATTGCATCACTCTGCTGCCAGCTATGCACGCTCCGACGAGCAAATTAAAAGTGCTTAGATATCCTGCAATCCGCTAGGAACTCGTGCGGAATGAATAATTAAAGTGCAAGTGGCTTAAAGAAGGGTGCAGCACTCTGCAGCTAGCTGCTGCAAACTGGGACGAGATGATTTGAACTGTGAAAATATTCCGCTATCAGCGGCGAACTCGTCCGAAATGAGTTAATTAAGTTCGAATTGCTCAAAACTAGGTGCAGCACTCTGCATCTAGCTGCTGCACGCTCCGAGAAGCAGATTTAAAGTGTGTAGAGAATCCGCGATCTGCTGCGAACTCGTTCGAAATAGGTTATTCAAAAGCGATTGGCCTAAACTGAATTGCACCACTCTGCTGCCAGCTATTGCACGCTGCGACGAGCAGATTTGAAGTTTCTAGGTATTCAGCGATCTGCTGCAAACTCGTGCAAAATGAGTCATTCCAGGGCGAATGGCTTAAAACAAGGTGCAGCACTCTGCTGCCAGCTACCTCACGCTGCGTCGAGCAGATTTGAAGTTTCTAGATTTTCCGGGATCAGCTGATAGCTCGTACGAAATGAATTAGTTAAGTGCGAATGGCTTTTAACAAGGTACAGCACTCTGCTGCCAGCTACCGCACGGTACGACGAGCAGATTTGAAGTGTGAAAATTTCCTGCGATCTGCAGCGAACTCGTGCGAAATGATCAACTTAAGTGCAAATGGCTTAAAAACAAGGTGCAGCACTCAGCTGCGAGCTACTACACGTTCCGACAAGCTGATTCATAGTCTGTAGATATTCCACGATCTGCTGCAAAGTCGTGCGAATAGGGTTATTCAAGTAGTAATGGCTTAAAACAAAACAAGGTGTTACACTCAGCTGCCAGCTGCCGCACGCTCCAATAAGCAGATTTAAAGTGTGTAGATATTCCGCGATCTGCTGCGAACTCGAGCGAAATAAGTCATTCAAGTTCGAATGGTTTAAAAAAAATTGCATCACTCTTCTGCAAGTTACCGCATGCTCCGATGAGCTGATTAAAAGTGTGTAAATGTTCCGCAATCTGCTGCAAACTCGTGCGGAACGAATTATTGAAGTGCAAGTTGCTTAAAGCAAGATGCAGCACTCTGCACCCAACGACCTCCCACTACGACGAACTGATTTGAAGTGTGAAAAATATTCCGCGATCTGCTGCGAACTCGTGCGAAATGATTTAATCAAGTTCGAATGGCTCAAACTAAAGTAAACCACTCTGCTGCCAGCTATTGCACGCTGCGATGAGCAGATTTAAAGTGTCTAGGTATTCTGCGATCTGCTGCCAGCTCGTGCGAAATGAGTTATTCAAGTGCGAACGGCTTAAAACAAATTGCATCACTCTGCTGCTAGGTACAGCATGCTCCGAAGAGCAGATTAAAAGTGTCTACATATTCCGCAAACTGCTGCGAACTCGTACGAAATGAGTTATTCAAGGGTGAATGGCTTAGTGCTAGGTGCAGCACTGTGCTCCAGAGACTGCTCGCTGCCACGAGCAGATTAAAAGTGTGTAGATAATCTGCGATCTGCTGCGAACTCGTGCGAAAGGATTTAATCAAGTGCGAATGGCGTAAAACAAATAAATCACTCTGCTCCCAGCTACTGCACGATGGGAGAAGATGACTTAAAGTGTCTAGATATTCCGCGATCTGCTGCGAACTCGAGCAAAATGAATTATTGAAGTGTGAGTGGCATAAAACAAGATGCTGTACTCGGCTGCCAGCTACAGCGAGCTTGGACGAGCTGACTTGAAGTGTGAAAATTTTCTGCTATCTGCGGCGAACTCGTCCGAAATGAGTTATTTAAGTTCGAATGGCTTAAAACCAGGTGCAGCACTCTGCTGCCAGCTGCCGCACGCTCCGACGAGACGATTTAAAGTGTGCAGAGAATCTGCGATCTGCTGCTAACTCGTGCGAAACAAGTTATTCAGCTGCGAATGGCTTAAAACAAATTGCATCACTCTGCTGCCAGCTATTGCATGCTGCGACAAGCAGATTTGAAGTTTCTAGATATTCCGCGATCTGCTGCTAGCTCGTACGAAATGAGCTAGTCAAGTGCGAATGGTTTTTAACAAGGTGCAGTACTCTGCTGCCAGCTACCACACGGTACGACAAGCAGATTTTAAGTGTAAAATATTCTGCAAGCTGCAGCAAACTTGTGCGAAATGACCTATTTAAGTGCGTATGGACTAAAACAAGGTGCAGCACTCAGCTGCCAGCTACTGCACGTTCCAACAAGCTGATTGAAAGTCTGTAGATATTCCACGATCTGCTGCTAAGTCGAGCGAAAAGAGTTATTCAAGTGCTAACGGCTTAAAAACAAAATTCATCAACCTTTTGTCAGCACTCACACGCTCCGACGAGCAGATAAAAAGTGTCTACATATTCTGCGAAATGCTGCGAACTCGAAAGAAATGAGTTATTCAATGCGAATAGCCCAAAAGAAGGTGCAGCACTCTGCTGCGAGCTACAGTGCACGGTTTGTCAAGAAGATTCAAAGTGTGTGGATAATCCGCGATCTGCTGCGAAATTCGTGCGAAATGAGGTATTCAAGAACGAATGGCTTAAAACAAGATGTGGCACTCAACTGCCAGCTGCCGCACGCTCCAATAAGCAGATTTAAAGTTAGAAGATATTCTACGATCTGCTGCGAACTCGTGCGAAATGAGTCATTCAAGTTCGAATGGTTAAAAAAAAATTGCATCACTTTTTTTTGCAAGTTACCGCATGCTCCGACGAGCTGATTAAAAGTGTGTAAATGTTCCTCAATCTGCTGCGAACTCGTGCGAAACGAATTATTGAAGTGCAAGTGTCTTTAGGCAAGGTGCAGCACTCTGCACCCAGCGACCTCACACTGCGACGAGCTGATTTGAAGCGAGAAAATATTACGCGATCTGCTGCGAACTCGTGCGAAAGGAGTTATTCAAGTTCGAATGCCTAAAACTAAATTAAACCACTCTGCTGCCAGCTATTGCACGCTGCGACGAGCAGATTTGAAGTGTCTAGGTATTCTGCGATTGCTGCCAGCTCGTGCGAAATGAGTAATTAAAGTGCGAATGGCTTTAAATCAATTTGCATCAGTCTGCTGCCTGCTACTGCACGCTGCGACGAGGGGATTTGAAGTTTCTACATATTCCGCGATCGGCTGCGAGGTCTTGCGAAATGAGTTATTTAAGTGCACGGAGCTTAAAACAAATTACATCACTCTGCTGCCTGCTACCACACGCTCCAACGGGCAGATTTTCAGTGTAACAATATTCGGGGATCTGCTGCCAACTCGTGCGAAATGAGTCATTCAAGTACGAATGGTTTAAACAAATTGCATCGCTCTCCTGCAAGCTACCCCATGCTCCGACGAGCAGTATAAAACTGTGTAGATCATCCGCGATCTGCTGCTAACTCGTGCGAAATGAATTATAGAAGTGCGAATAGCTTAAAGAAAAGTGCAGCACTTTGCTGCAAGCTACCACACACGCTCCGACGAGCAGATTTGAAGTGTCTACATATTCCGCGAACTGCTGCCAACTCGAGCGAAATAAGTTTTTTTAAGTGCGAATGGCTTAAAACAAGGTGCAGCACTCTGCTGCAAGCTACCGCACGCTGCGTCGAGCAGATTTGAAGTTTCTAGATTTTCCGCGATCAGCTGATAGCTCGTACGAAATGAATTAGTTAAGTGCGAATGGCTTTTAACAAGGTACAGCACTCTGCTGCCAGCTACCGCACGGTACGACGAGCAGATTTGAAGTGTGAAAATTTCCTGCGATCTGCAGCGAACTCGTGCGAAATGATCAACTTAAGTGCAAATGGCTTAAAAACAAGGTGCAGCACTCAGCTGCGAGCTACTACACGTTCCGACTAGCTGATTCATAGTCTGTAGATATTCCACGATCTGCTGCAAAGTCGTGCGAATAGGGTTATTCAAGTAGTAATGGCTTAAAACAAATTGCATCACTCTTCTGCCAGCTTTCACACGTTCCGACGAGCGGATTAAAAGTGTCTATATATTCCGCGAACTGCTGCGAACTCGACCGAAATAAGTTTTTTAAGTGCGAATGGCTTAAAACAAGGTGCAGCACTCTGCTGCAAGCTACCGCATGCTGCCACGAGCATTTTTGAATCGTGTAGAAATTCCGTGATCTGCTGCGAACTCGGTTGAAATGATCTATTCATGTGCGAATGGCCTCATGCAAGGTGCAGCACTCTGTACAAAGCTACCGCAGGCTCTGACGAGCAGATTAAAAGTTTGTAAATATTTCGCAATCTGCTGAGGACTCGTGCGAAATGAATCATTGAAGTGCAAGTTGCTTAAAGCAAGGTGTAGATTCTGCACCAAGTGACCGCACACTTCGAAGAGCTGATTTAAAGTGTGAATATATTCCGCGATCAGCAGCGAACTCGTGCGAAATGAGATATTCAAGTTCGAATGGCCTAAAAAATAGGTGCAGTACTCTGCTGCCAGCTACCGCATGCTGCTACGAGCAGATTTAAAATTTCAAAATATTCCGCGATCAGCTGCTAGCTCGTACGAAATGAGTTAGTCAAGTGCGAATGGCTTTTAACAAGGTGCAGCACTCTGCTGCAAGCTACCGCACGGTACGACGAGAGAATTTGAAGTGTAAAAGTATTCCGCTAATTACAGCGAACTCGTGCGAAATGATTTTTTTTTAAGGTGCGAATGAACTAAAACAAGGTGCAGCACTCAGCTGCCAGCTACTGCACGTTCCGACAAGCTAGTTGAAAGTCTGTTGAAGGTCCACGATCTGCTGGGAAGTCGTGCGAAAAGAGTTATTCAAGTGCTAATGGCTTAAAAACAAATTGCATCACTCCTCTACCAGCTCTCACACGCTCCGACGAGCTGATAAAAAGTGTCTACATATTCCGAGAAATGCTGCGAACTCGAACAAAATTAGTTACTCAATTGCGAATAGCCTAAAATAAGGTGCAGCACTCTGCTGCGAGCTACGGCACGGTGTGTCAAGGAGATTTAAAGTGTGTAGATAATCTGCGATCTGCTGCAAACTCGTGCGAAAGGAGTTATTCAAGTGCGAATGGCTAAAAAAAAATTGCATCACTCTGCTGCCAGCTATGCACGCTCCGACGAGCAAATTAAAAGTGCTTAGATATCCTGCAATCCGCTAGGAACTCGTGCGGAATGAATAATTAAAGTGCAAGTGGCTTAAAGAAGGGTGCAGCACTCTGCAGCTAGCTGCTGCAAACTGCGACGAGATGATTTGAACTGTGAAAATATTCCGCTATCAGCGGCGAACTCGTCCGAAATGAGTTAATTAAGTTCGAATTGCTCAAAACTAGGTGCAGCACTCTGCATCTAGCTGCTGCACGCTCCGAGAAGCAGATTTAAAGTGTGTAGAGAATCCGCGATCTGCTGCGAACTCGTTCGAAATAGGTTATTCAAAAGCGATTGGCCTAAACTGAATTGCACCACTCTGCTGCCAGCTATTGCACGCTGCGACGAGCAGATTTGAAGTTTCTAGGTATTCAGCGATCTGCTGCAAACTCGTGCAAAATGAGTCATTCCAGGGCGAATGGCTTAAGAACAAGGTGCAGCACTCTGCTGCCAGCTACCTCACGCTGCGTCGAGCAGATTTGAAGTTTCTAGATTTTCCGCGATCAGCTGATAGCTCGTACGAAATGAATTAGTTAAGTGCGAATGGCTTTTAACAAGGTACAGCACTCTGCTGCCAGCTACCGCACGGTACGACGAGCAGATTTGAAGTGTGAAAATTTCCTGCGATCTGCAGCGAACTCGTGCGAAATGATCAACTTAAGTGCAAATGGCTTAAAAACAAGGTGCAGCACTCAGCTGCGAGCTACTACACGTTCCGACAAGCTGATTCATAGTCTGTAGATATTCCACGATCTGCTGCAAAGTCGTGCGAATAGGGTTATTCAAGTGGTAATGGCTTAAAACAAATTGCATCACTCTTCTGCCAGCTTTCACACGTTCCGACGAGCGGATTAAAAGTGTCTATATATTCCGCGAACTGCTGCGAACTCGAACGAAATGAGTTTTTTCAATTGCGATTAGCCTAAAAGAAGGTGCAGCACTCTGCTGCGAGCTACAGCACGGTGTGTCAGGGAGATTTAAAGTGTGTAGATAATCCGCGATCTGCTGCGAAGTCGTGCGAAATGAGGTATTCAAGAACGAATGGCTTAAAACAAGGTGTTACACTCAGCTGCCAGCTGCCGCACGCTCCAATAAGCAGATTTAAAGTGTGTAGATATTCCGCGATCTGCTGCGAACTCGAGCGAAATAAGTCATTCAAGTTCGAATGGTTTAAAAAAAATTGCATCACTCTTCTGCAAGTTACCGCATGCTCCGATGAGCTGATTAAAAGTGTGTAAATGTTCCGCAATCTGCTGCAAACTCGTGCGGAACGAATTATTGAAGTGCAAGTTGCTTAAAGCAAGATGCAGCACTCTGCACCCAACGACCTCCCACTACGACGAACTGATTTGAAGTGTGAAAATATTCCGCGATCTGCTGCGAACTCGTGCGAAATGATTTAATCAAGTTCGAATGGCTCAAACTAAAGTAAACCACTCTGCTGCCAGCTATTGCACGCTGCGATGAGCAGATTTAAAGTGTCTAGGTATTCTGCGATCTGCTGCCAGCTCGTGCGAAATGAGTTATTCAAGTGCGAACGGCTTAAAACAAATTGCATCACTCTGCTGCTAGGTACAGCATGCTCCGAAGAGCAGATTAAAAGTGTCTACATATTCCGCAAACTGCTGCGAACTCGTACGAAATGAGTTATTCAAGGGTGAATGGCTTAGTGCTAGGTGCAGCACTGTGCTGCCAGAGACTGCTCGCTGCCACGAGCAGATTAAAAGTGTGTAGATAATCTGCGATCTGCTGCGAACTCGTGCGAAAGGATTTAATCAAGTGCGAATGGCGTAAAACAAATAAATCACTCTGCTCCCAGCTACTGCACGATGGGAGAAGATGACTTAAAGTGTCTAGATATTCCGCGATCTGCTGCGAACTCGAGCAAAATGAATTATTGAAGTGTGAGTGGCATATAAACAAGATGCTGTACTCGGCTGCCAGCTACAGCGAGCTTGGACGAGCTGACTTGAAGTGTGAAAATTTTCTGCTATCTGCGGCGAACTCGTCCGAAATGAGTTATTTAAGTTCGAATGGCTTAAAACCAGGTGCAGCACTCTGCTGCCAGCTGCCGCACGCTCCGACGAGACGATTTAAAGTGTGCAGAGAATCTGCGATCTGCTGCTAACTCGTGCGAAACAAGTTATTCAGCTGCGAATGGCTTTAAAACAAATTGCATCACTCTGCTGCCAGCTATTGCATGCTGCGACAAGCAGATTTGAAGTTTCTAGATATTCCGCGATCTGCTGCTAGCTCGTACGAAATGAGCTAGTCAAGTGCGAATGGTTTTTAACAAGGTGCAGTACTCTGCTGCCAGCTACCACACGGTACGACAAGCAGATTTTAAGTGTAAAATCTTCTGCAAGCTGCAGCAAACTTGTGCGAAATGACCTATTTAAGTGCGTATGGACTAAAACAAGGTGCAGCACTCAGCTGCCAGCTACTGCACGTTCCAACAAGCTGATTGAAAGTCTGTAGATATTCCACGATCTGCTGCTAAGTCGTGCGAAAAGAGTTATTCAAGTGCTAACGGCTTAAAACAAATTGCATCAACCTTTTGTCAGCTCTCACACGCTCCGACGAGCAGATAAAAAGTGTCTACATATTCTGCGAAATGCTGCAAACTCGAAAGAAATGAGTTATTCAATTGCGAATAGCCCAAAAGAAGGTGCAGCACTCTGCTGCGAGCTACAGTGCGGTTTGTCAAGAAGATTCAAAGTGTGTGGATAATCCGCGATCTGCTGCGAATTCGTGCAAAATGAGGTATTCAAGAACGAATGGCTTAAAACAAGATGTGGCACTCAACTGCCAGCTGCCGCACGCTCCAATAAGCAGATTTAAAGTTTGAAGATATTCTACGATCTGCTGCGAACTCGTGCGAAATGAGTCATTCAAGTTCGAATGGTTAAAAAAAAATTGCATCACTTTTTTTGCAAGTTACCGCATGCTCCGACGAGCTGATTAAAAGTGTGTAAATGTTCCTCAATCTGCTGCGAACTCGTGCGAAACGAATTATTGAAGTGCAAGTGTCTTTAGGCAAGGTGCAGCACTCTGCACCCAGCGACCTCACACTGCGACGAGCTGATTTGAAGCGAGAAAATATTACGCGATCTGCTGCGAACTCGTGCGAAAGGAGTTATTCAAGTTCGAATGGCTAAAACTAAATTAAACCACTCTGCTGCCAGCTATTGCACGCTGCGACGAGCAGATTTGAAGTGTCTAGGTATTCTGCGATTGCTGCCAGCTCGTGCGAAATGAGTAATTAAAGTGCGAATGGCTTAAATCAATTTGCATCAGTCTGCTGCCTGCTACTGCACGCTGCGACGAGGGGATTTGAAGTTTCTACATATTCCGCGATCGGCTGCGAGGTCTTGCGAAATGAGTTATTTAAGTGCACGGAGCTTAAAACAAATTACATCACTCTGCTGCCTGCTACCACACGCTCCAACGGGCAGATTTTCAGTGTAACAATATTCGGGGATCTGCTGCCAACTCGTGCGAAATGAGTCATTCAAGTGCGAATGGTTTAAACAAATTGCATCGCTCTCCTGCAAGCTACCCCATGCTCCGACGAGCAGTATAAAACTGTGTAGATCATCCGCGATCTGCTGCTAACTCGTGCGAAATGAATTATAGAAGTGCGAATAGCTTAAAGAAAAGTGCAGCACTTTGCTGCAAGCTACCACACGCTCCGACGAGCAGATTTGAAGTGTCTACATATTCCGCGAACTGCTGCCAACTCGAGCGAAATAAGTTTTTTAAGTGCGAATGGCTTAAAACAAGGTGCAGCACTCTGCTGCAAGCTACCGCATGCTGCCACGAGCAGGTTTGAATCGTGTAGAAATTCCGTGATCTGCTGCGAACTCGGTTGAAATGATCTATTCATGTGCGAATGGCCTGATGCAAGGTGCAGCACTCTGTACAAAGCTACCGCAGGCTCTGACGAGCAGATTAAAAGTTTGTAAATATTTCGCAATCTGCTGAGGACTCGTGCGAAATGAATCATTGAAGTGCAAGTTGCTTAAAGCAAGGTGTAGCATTCTGCACCAAGTGACCGCACACTTCGACGAGCTGATTTAAATTGTGAATATATTCCGCGATCTGCAGCGAACTCGTGCGAAATGAGATATTCAACTTCGAATGGCCTAAAAATAGGTGCAGCACTCTGCTGCCAGCTACCGCACGCTGCTACGAGCAGATTTAAAATTTCAAAATATTCTGCGATCAGCTGCTAGCTCGTACGAAATGAGTTAGTCAAGTGCGAATGGCTTTTAACAAGGTGCAGCACTCTGCTGCAAGCTACCGCACGGTACGACGAGAGAATTTGAAGTGTAAAAGTATTCCGCTAATTACAGCGAACTCGTGCGAAATGATTTTTTTTTAAGGTGCGAATGAACTAAAACAAGGTGCAGCACTCAGCTGCCAGCTACTGCACGTTCCGACAAGCTGGTTGAAAGTCTGTTGAAGGTCCACGATCTGCTGGGAAGTCGTGCGAAAAGAGTTATTCAAGTGCTAATGGCTTAAAATAAATTGCATCACTCTTCTACCAGCTCTCACACGCTCCGACAAGCAGATAAAAAGTGTCTACATATTCCGAGAAATGCTGTGAACTCGAACAAAATGAGTTACTCAATTGCGAATAGCCTAAAATAAGGTGCAGCACTCTGCTGCGAGCTACGGCACGGTGTGTCAAGGAGATTTAAAGTGTGTAGATAATCTGCGATCTGCTGCGAACTCGTGCGAAAGGAGTTATTCAAGTGCGGATGGCTTAAAAAAAATTGCATCACTCTGCTGCCAGCTATGCACGCTCCGACGAGCAAAGTAAAAGTGCTTAGATATCCTGCAATCCGCTAGGAACTCGTGCGGAATGAATAATTAAAGTGCAAGTGGCTTAAAGAAGGGTGCAGTACTCTGCAGCTAGCTGCAGCAAACTGCGACGAGATGATTTGAACTGTGAAAATATTCCGCTATCAGCGGCGAACTCGTCCGAAATGAGTTATTAAGGTTCGAATTGCTCAAAACTAGGTGCAGCACCCTGCATCTAGCTGCTGCACGCTCCGAGAAGCAGATTTAAAGTGTGTAGAGAATCCGCAATCTGCTGCGAACTCGTTCGAAATAGGTTATTCAAAAGCGATTAACCTAAACCGAATTGCACCACTCTGCTGCCAGCTATTGCACGCTGCGACGAGCAGATTTGAAGTTTCTAGGTATTCAGCGATCTGCTGCAAACTCGTGCAAAATGAGTCATTCCAGGGCGAATGGCTTAAAACAAGGTGCAGCACTCTGCTGCCAGCTACCGCACGCTGCGTCGAGCAGATTTGAAGTTTCTAGATTTTCCGCGATCAGCTGATAGCTCGTACGAAATGAATTAGTTAAGTGCTAATGGCTTTTAACATGGTGCAGCACTCTGCTGCCAGCTACCGCACGGTACGACGAGCAGATTTGAAGTGTGAAATTTTCCTTCGATCTGCAGCGAACTCGTGCGAAATGATCAGTTTAAGTGCAAATGGCTTAAAAACAAGGTGCAGCACTCAGCTGCGAGCTACTACACGTTCCGACAAGCTGATTTAAAGTCTGTAGATATTCCAAGATCTGCTGCAAAGTCGTGCGAATAGGGTTATTCAAGTGGTAATAGCTTAAAACAAATTGCATCACTCTTCTGCCAGCTTTCACACGTTCCGACGAGCGGATTAAAAGTGTCTATATATTCCGCGAACTGCTGCGAACTCGAACGAAATGAGTTTTTCAATTGCGATTAGCCTAAAAGAAGGTGCAGCACTCTGCTGCGAGCTACAGCACGGTGTGTCAGGGAGATTTAAAGTGTGTAGATAATCCGCGATCTGCTGCGAAGTCGTGCGAAATGAGGTATTCAAGAACGAATGGCTTAAAACAAGGTGTTACACTCAGCTGCCAGCTGCCGCAGGCTCCAATAAGCAGATTTAGAGTGTGTAGATATTCCGCGATCTGCTGCGAACTCGAGCGAAATAAGTCATTCAAGTTCGAATGGTTTAAAAAAAATTGCATCACTCTTCTGCAAGTTACCGCATGCTCCGATGAGCTGATTAAAAGTGTGTAAATGTTCCGAAATCTGCTGCAAACTCGTGCGGAACGAATTATTGAAGTGCAAGTTGCTTAAAGCAAGATGCAGCTCTCTGCACTCAGCGACCTCCCACTACGACGAGCTGATTTGAAGTGTGAAAATATTCCGCGATCTGCTGCGAACTCGTACGAAATGACTTATTCAAATTCGAATGGCTTAAACTAAATTAAACCACTCTGCTGCCAGCTATTGCACGCTGCGATGAGCAGATTTAAAGTGTCTAGGTATTCCGCGATCTGCTGCCAGCTCGTGCGAAATGAGCTATTCAAGTGCGAACGGCTTAAAACAAATTGCATCACTCTGCTGCTAGGTACAGCATGCTCCGACGAGCAGATTAAAAGTGTCTACATATTCCGCAAACTGCTGCGAACTCGTACGAAATGAGTTATTCAAGGGTGAATGGCTTAGTGCTAGGTGCAGCACTGTGCTGCCAGAGACTGCTCGCTGCCAGGAGCAAATAAAAAGTGTGTAGATAATCTGCGATCTGCTTCGAACTTGTGCGAAAGGAGTTAATCAAGTGCGACTGGCGTAAAACAAATAAATCACTCTGCTCCCAGCTACTGCACGATGGGAGAAGATGACTTAAAGTGTCTAGATATTCCGCGATCTGCTGCGAACTCGAGCGAAATGAATTATTGAAGTGTGAGTGGCATAAAACAAGATGCTGTACTCGGCTGCCAGCTACAGCAAGCTTGGAAGAGCTGACTTGAAGTATGAAAATTTTCCGCTATCCGCGGCTAACTCGTCCGAAATGAGTTAATTAAGTTCGAATGGCTGTAAACCCGGTGCAGCACTCTGCTGCCAGCTGCCTCACGCTCCGACGAGACGATTTAAAGTGTGCAGAGAATCTGCGATCTGCTGCGAAGTCGTGCGAAAAGATTTATTCAAGTGCAAATGGCTTAAAACAAATTGCATGACTATTCATCCAGATCTCACACGCTCCGACGAGCACTTAAAAAGTGTCTACATATTCCACGAAATGCTGCGAACTCAAACGAAATGAGTTACTAAATTGCGAATAGCCAAAAATAAGGTGCAGCACTCTGCTGCGAGCTACAGCACGGTGTGTCAAGGAGATTTAAAGTGTGTAGATAATTCGCGATCTGCTGCGAAGTAGTACGAACTGAGGTATTCAAGTGCGAATGGATTAAAACAACGTGCGGCACTCAGCTGCCAGCTACCGCACGCTCCGACAAGCAGATTTAAAGTGTAGATATTCAACAATCTGCTGCGAACTCGTGCAAAATGAGTGATCCAAATGCGAATGGCTTAAAGCGAATTGCATCACTCTTCTGCAAGCTACCCCATGCTCCGACAAGCAGATTAAAAGTGTGTAGATCATCCGCGATCTGCTGCGAACTCGTGCGAAATGAATTATAGAAGTGCGAATAGCTTAAAGAAAGGTGCAGCACTCTGCTGCCAGCTACCGCACGCTCCGACGAGCAGATTTGAAGTGTATACCATTTCCGCGAACTGCTGCCAAATCGAGCGACAGGAGTTTTTCAATTGCAAATGGCTTAAAACAAGGTGCAGCACTCTGCTGCCAGCTACTGCATGTTGCCACGAGCAGGTTTGAATCGTGTAGATATTCCGCGATCTGCTGCGAACTCGATTAAAATGATCTATTCATGTGCGAATGGCCTCAAGGAAGGTGCAGCACTCTCCTGCAAGCTACCGCATGCTCCGACGAGCTGATTAAAAGTGTGTAAATATTCCGCAATCTGCCGCGAACTCGTGCTAAACGAATTATTGAAGTGCAAGTTGCTTGAAGCAAGGTGCAGTACTCTGCACCCAGCGATCTCACACTGCGACGGGCTGATTTGAAGTATGAAAATATTCCGCGATCTGCTGCGAACTCGTGCGAAATGAGTCATTCAAGTTCGAATGGCCTAAAAAAAGGTGCAGCACTGTGCTGCCAGCTACTGCACGCGGCGACGAGCAGATTCGATATTTCTAGATATTTGGCGATCAGCTGCTAGCTCGTACGAAATGAGTTAGTCAAGTGCGAAAGGCTTTTAACAAGGTGCAGTACTCTGCTGCCAGCTACCGCACGGTACGACAAGCAGATTTGAAGTGTAAAATATTCAGCAAGCTGCAGCGAACTTGTGCGAAATGACCTATTTAAGTGCGAATGGACTAAAACAAGGTGCAGCACTCAGCTGCCAACTACTGCACGTTCCAACAAGCTGATTGAAAGTCTGTAGATATTCCACGATCTGCTGCGAAGTCGTGCGAAAAGAGTTATTCAAGTGCTAATGGCTTAAAACAAAATTCATCAACCTTTTGTCAGCACTCACACGCTCCGACGAGCAGATAAAAAGTGTCTACATATTCTGCGAAATGCTGCGAACTCGAAAGAAATGAGTTATTCAATTGCGAATAGCCTAAGAGAAGGTGCAGCACTCTGCTGCCAGCTACAGTGCGGTTTGTCAAGAAGATTTAAAGTGTGTAGATAATCCACGATCTGCTGCGAAGTCGTGCGAAATGAGGTATTCAAGAACGAATGGCTTAAAACAAGATGTGGCACTCAACTGCCAGCTGCCGCACTCTCCAATAAGCAGATTTAAAGTTTGTAGATATTCTACGATCTGCTGCGAACTCGTGCGAAATGAGTCATTCAAGTTCGAATGGTTTAAAAAAAATTGCATCACTCTCCTGCAAGTTACCGCATGCTCCGACGAGCTGATTAAAAGTGTGTAAATGGTCCGCAATCTGCCGCGAACTCGTGCTAAACGAATTATTGAAGTGCAAGTTGCTTGAAGCAAGGTGCAGTACTCTGCACCCAGCGACCTCACACTGCGACGAGCTGATTGGAAGCGAGGAAATATTCCGCGATCTTCTGCGAACTCGTACGAAATGAGTTATTCAAGTTCGAATGGCTTAAACTAAATTAAACCACTCTGCTGCCAGCTATTGCTCGCTGCGACGAGCAGATATGAAGTGTCCAGGTATTCTGCGATCTGCTGCCAGCTCGTGCGAAATGAGTAATTCAAGTGCGAATGGCTTAAATCAATTTGCATCAGTCTGCTGCCTGCTACTGCACGCTGCGACAAGGGGATTTGAAGTTTCTAGATATTCCGCGATCGGCTGCGAGGTCTTGCGAAATGAGTTATTTAAGTGCACGGAGCTTAAAACAAATTGCATCACTCTGCTGCCTGCTACCACACGCTCCAACGGGCAGATTTTCAGTGTAACAATATTCGGGGATCTGCTGCGAACTCGAACGAAATGAGTTATTCAATTGCGAATAGCCTAAGAGAAGGTGCAGCACTCTGCTGCCAGCTACAGTGCGGTTTGTCAAGAAGATTTAAAGTGTGTAGATAATCCACGATCTGCTGCGAAGTCGTGCGAAATGAGGTATTCAAGAACGAATGGCTTAAAACAAGGTGTGGCACTACGCTGCCAGCTGCCGCACGCTCCAATAAGCAAATTTAAAGTGTGTAGATATTTCACGATCTGCTGCGAACTCGTGCGAAGTGATCTATTTAAGTGGAATGGACTAAAACAAATTGCAGCACTCAGCTGCCAGCTACTGCACGCTTCCGACGAGCTGATTGAAAGTCGGTAAATGTTCCACAATCTGCTGCAAAGTCGTGCGAAACGAATTATTCAAGTGCAAATGGCTTAAAACAAATTGCATCAACACTCTGCACCAGCTCTCACACACTGCGAACGAGCAGATTTGAAGTGTCTACATATTCCGCGAACTGCTGCGAACTCGTGCGAAATGAATTATAGAAGTGCGAATAGCCTAAAAGAAGGTGCAGCCACTCTGCTGCGAGGTACAGCACGGTGTGTCAAGGAGACTTAAAGTGTGTAGATAATCTGCGATCTGCTGCGAAGTCGTGCGAACTGAGGTATTCAAGTGCGAATGGATTAAAACAATCTGCGGCACTCAGCTGCCTGCTACCACAAGCTCCGATAAGCAGATTTGAAGTTTCTAGATATTCCGCAATCGGCTGCGAACACGTGCGAAATGAGTTATCCAAATGCGAATGGCTTAAAGCGAATTGCATCACTTTTCTGCAAGCTACCTTATGCTCCAACGGGCAGATTTTCAGTGTAACAATATTCGGGGATCTGCTGCCAACTCGTGCGAAATGAGTTATCCAAATGCGAATGGCTTAAAGCGAATTGCATTGCTCTTCTGCAAGCTACCACATGCTCCGACGAGCAGATTTAAAGTGTGTAGATCATCCGCGATCTGCTGCGAACTCGTGCGAAATGAATTATAGAAGTGCGAATAGCTTAAAGAAAGGTGCAGCACTCTGCTGCAAGCTACCACACGCTCCGACGAGCAGATTTGAAGTGTCTACATATGCCGCGAACTGCTGCCAACTCGAGCGAAATGAGTTTTTCAAGTGGGAATGGCTTAAAACAAGGTGCAGCACTCTGCTGCAAGCTACCGCATGCTGCCACGAGCAGGTTTGAATCGTGTAGATATTCCGCGATCTGCTGCGAACTCGATTGAAATGATCTATTCATGTGCGAATGGCCTCAAGCAAGGTGTAGCACTCTGCTCCAAGCTACCGCAGGCTCTGACGAGCAGATTAGAATTTTGTAAATATTCCGCAATCGTCTGCGAACTCGTGCGAAATGAATCATTGAAGTGCAAGTTGCTTAAAGCAAGGTGTAGCATTCTGCACCAAGTGACCGCACACTTCGACGAGCTGATTTAAATAGTGAATATATTCCGCGATCTGCAGCGAACTCGTGCGAAATGAGATATTCAAGTTCGAATGGCCTAAAAATAGGTGCAGCACTCTGCTGCCAGCTACCGCACGCTGCTACGAGCAGATTTAAAATTTCAAAATATTCTGCGATCAGCTGCTAGCTCGTACGAAATGAGTTAGTCAAGTGCGAATGGCTTTTAACAAGGTGCAGCACTCTGCTGCAAGCTACCGCACGGTACGACGAGAGAATTTGAAGTGTAAAAGTATTCCGCTAATTACAGCGAACTCGTGCGAAATGATCTATTTAAGTGGGAATGGACTAAAACAAGTTGCAGCACTCAGCTGCCAGCTACTGCACGTTCCGACAAGCTGATTGAAAGTCGGTAGATATTCCACGATCTGCTGCGAAGTCGTGCGAAAAGAGTTATTCAAGTGCAAATGGCTTAAAACAAATTGCATCAACCTTCTGTCAGCTCTCACACGCGCCAACGAGCAGATTAAAAGTGTCTACATATTCCGCGAACTGCTGCGAACTCGAACGAAATGAGTTATTCAATTGCGAATAGCCTAAGAGAAGGTGCAGCACTCTGCTGCGAGGTACAGCACGGTGTGTCAAGGAGACTTAAAGTGTGTAGATAATCCGCGATCTGCTGCGAAGTCGTGCGAACTGAGGTATTCAAGTGCGAATGGATTAAAACAATGTGCGGCACTCAGCTGCCAGCTACCACAAGCTCCGATAAGCAGATTTAAAGTGTAGATATTTAACAATCTGCTGCGAACACGTGCGAAATGAGTTATCCAAATGCGAATGGCTTAAAGCGAATTGCATCACTTTTCTGCAAGCTACCTTATGCTCCAACGGGCAGATTTTCAGTGTAACAATATTCGGGGATCTGCTGCCAACTCGTGCGAAATGAGTTATCCAAATGCGAATGGCTTAAAGCGAATTGCATTGCTCTTCTGCAAGCTACCACATGCTCCGACGAGCAGATTTAAAGTGTGTAGATCATCCGCGATCTGCTGCGAACTCGTGCGAAATGAATTATAGAAGTGCGAATAGCTTAAAGAAAGGTGCAGCACTCTGCTGCAAGCTACCACACGCTCCGACGAGCAGATTTGAAGTGTCTACATATGCCGCGAACTGCTGCCAACTCGAGCGAAATGAGTTTTTCAAGTGGGAATGGCTTAAAACAAGGTGCAGCACTCTGCTGCAAGCTACCGCATGCTGCCAAGAGCAGGTTTGAATCGTGTAGATATTCCGCGATCTGCTGCGAACTCGATTGAAATGATCTATTCATGTGCGAATGGCCTCAAGCAAGGTGTAGCACTCTGCTCCAAGCTACCGCAGGCTCTGACGAGCAGATTAGAATTTTGTAAATATTCCGCAATCGTCTGCGAACTCGTGCGAAATGAATCATTGAAGTGCAAGTTGCTTAAAGCAAGGTGTAGCATTCTGCACCAAGTGACCGCACACTTCGACGAGCTGATTTAAATAGTGAATATATTCCGCGATCTGCAGCGAACTCGTGCGAAATGAGATATTCAAGTTCGAATGGCCTAAAAATAGGTGCAGCACTCTGCTGCCAGCTACCGCACGCTGCTACGAGCAGATTTAAAATTTCAAAATATTCTGCGATCAGCTGCTAGCTCGTACGAAATGAGTTAGTCAAGTGCGAATGGCTTTTAACAAGGTGCAGCACTCTGCTGCAAGCTACCGCACGGTACGACGAGAGAATTTGAAGTGTAAAAGTATTCCGCTAATTACAGCGAACTCGTGCGAAATGATCTATTTAAGTGGGAATGGACTAAAACAAGTTGCAGCACTCAGCTGCCAGCTACTGCACGTTCCGACAAGCTGATTGAAAGTCGGTAGATATTCCACGATCTGCTGCGAAGTCGTGCGAAAAGAGTTATTCAAGTGCAAATGGCTTAAAACAAATTGCATCAACCTTCTGTCAGCTCTCACACGCGCCAACGAGCAGATTAAAAGTGTCTACATATTCCGCGAACTGCTGCGAACTCGAACGAAATGAGTTATTCAATTGCGAATAGCCTAAGAGAAGGTGCAGCACTCTGCTGCGAGGTACAGCACGGTGTGTCAAGGAGACTTAAAGTGTGTAGATAATCCGCGATCTGCTGCGAAGTCGTGCGAACTGAGGTATTCAAGTGCGAATGGATTAAAACAATGTGCGGCACTCAGCTGCCAGCTACCACAAGCTCCGATAAGCAGATTTAAAGTGTAGATATTTAACAATCTGCTGCGAACACGTGCGAAATGAGTTATCCAAATGCGAATGGCTTAAAGCGAATTGCATCACTTTTCTGCAAGCTACCTTATGCTCCAACGGGCAGATTTTCAGTGTAACAATATTCGGGGATCTGCTGCCAACTCGTGCGAAATGAGTTATCCAAATGCGAATGGCTTAAAGCGAATTGCATTGCTCTTCTGCAAGCTACCACATGCTCCGACGAGCAGATTTAAAGTGTGTAGATCATCCGCGATCTGCTGCGAACTCGTGCGAAATGAATTATAGAAGTGCGAATAGCTTAAAGAAAGGTGCAGCACTCTGCTGCAAGCTACCACACGCTCCGACGAGCAGATTTGAAGTGTCTACATATGCCGCGAACTGCTGCCAACTCGAGCGAAATGAGTTTTTCAAGTGGGAATGGCTTAAAACAAGGTGCAGCACTCTGCTGCAAGCTACCGCATGCTGCCAAGAGCAGGTTTGAATCGTGTAGATATTCCGCGATCTGCTGCGAACTCGATTGAAATGATCTATTCATGTGCGAATGGCCTCAAGCAAGGTGTAGCACTCTGCTCCAAGCTACCGCAGGCTCTGACGAGCAGATTAGAATTTTGTAAATATTCCGCAATCGTCTGCGAACTCGTGCGAAATGAATCATTGAAGTGCAAGTTGCTTAAAGCAAGGTGTAGCATTCTGCACCAAGTGACCGCACACTTCGACGAGCTGATTTAAATAGTGAATATATTCCGCGATCTGCAGCGAACTCGTGCGAAATGAGATATTCAAGTTCGAATGGCCTAAAAATAGGTGCAGCACTCTGCTGCCAGCTACCGCACGCTGCTACGAGCAGATTTAAAATTTCAAAATATTCTGCGATCAGCTGCTAGCTCGTACGAAATGAGTTAGTCAAGTGCGAATGGCTTTTAACAAGGTGCAGCACTCTGCTGCAAGCTACCGCACGGTACGACGAGAGAATTTGAAGTGTAAAAGTATTCCGCTAATTACAGCGAACTCGTGCGAAATGATCTATTTAAGTGGGAATGGACTAAAACAAGTTGCAGCACTCAGCTGCCAGCTACTGCACGTTCCGACAAGCTGATTGAAAGTCGGTAGATATTCCACGATCTGCTGCGAAGTCGTGCGAAAAGAGTTATTCAAGTGCAAATGGCTTAAAACAAATTGCATCAACCTTCTGTCAGCTCTCACACGCGCCAACGAGCAGATTAAAAGTGTCTACATATTCCGCGAACTGCTGCGAACTCGAACGAAATGAGTTATTCAATTGCGAATAGCCTAAGAGAAGGTGCAGCACTCTGCTGCGAGGTACAGCACGGTGTGTCAAGGAGACTTAAAGTGTGTAGATAATCCGCGATCTGCTGCGAAGTCGTGCGAACTGAGGTATTCAAGTGCGAATGGATTAAAACAATGTGCGGCACTCAGCTGCCAGCTACCACAAGCTCCGATAAGCAGATTTAAAGTGTAGATATTTAACAATCTGCTGCGAACACGTGCGAAATGAGTTATCCAAATGCGAATGGCTTAAAGCGAATTGCATCACTTTTCTGCAAGCTACCTTATGCTCCAACGGGCAGATTTTCAGTGTAACAATATTCGGGGATCTGCTGCCAACTCGTGCGAAATGAGTTATCCAAATGCGAATGGCTTAAAGCGAATTGCATTGCTCTTCTGCAAGCTACCACATGCTCCGACGAGCAGATTTAAAGTGTGTAGATCATCCGCGATCTGCTGCGAACTCGTGCGAAATGAATTATAGAAGTGCGAATAGCTTAAAGAAAGGTGCAGCACTCTGCTGCAAGCTACCACACGCTCCGACGAGCAGATTTGAAGTGTCTACATATGCCGCGAACTGCTGCCAACTCGAGCGAAATGAGTTTTTTCAAGTGGGAATGGCTTAAAACAAGGTGCAGCACTCTGCTGCAAGCTACCGCATGCTGCCAAGAGCAGGTTTGAATCGTGTAGATATTCCGCGATCTGCTGCGAACTCGATTGAAATGATCTATTCATGTGCGAATGGCCTCAAGCAAGGTGTAGCACTCTGCTCCAAGCTACCGCAGGCTCTGACGAGCAGATTAGAATTTTGTAAATATTCCGCAATCGTCTGCGAACTCGTGCGAAATGAATCATTGAAGTGCAAGTTGCTTAAAGCAAGGTGTAGCATTCTGCACCAAGTGACCGCACACTTCGACGAGCTGATTTAAATAGTGAATATATTCCGCGATCTGCAGCGAACTCGTGCGAAATGAGATATTCAAGTTCGAATGGCCTAAAAATAGGTGCAGCACTCTGCTGCCAGCTACCGCACGCTGCTACGAGCAGATTTAAAATTTCAAAATATTCTGCGATCAGCTGCTAGCTCGTACGAAATGAGTTAGTCAAGTGCGAATGGCTTTTAACAAGGTGCAGCACTCTGCTGCAAGCTACCGCACGGTACGACGAGAGAATTTGAAGTGTAAAAGTATTCCGCTAATTACAGCGAACTCGTGCGAAATGATCTATTTAAGTGGGAATGGACTAAAACAAGTTGCAGCACTCAGCTGCCAGCTACTGCACGTTCCGACAAGCTGATTGAAAGTCGGTAGATATTCCACGATCTGCTGCGAAGTCGTGCGAAAAGAGTTATTCAAGTGCAAATGGCTTAAAACAAATTGCATCAACCTTCTGTCAGCTCTCACACGCGCCAACGAGCAGATTAAAAGTGTCTACATATTCCGCGAACTGCTGCGAACTCGAACGAAATGAGTTATTCAATTGCGAATAGCCTAAGAGAAGGTGCAGCACTCTGCTGCGAGGTACAGCACGGTGTGTCAAGGAGACTTAAAGTGTGTAGATAATCCGCGATCTGCTGCGAAGTCGTGCGAACTGAGGTATTCAAGTGCGAATGGATTAAAACAATGTGCGGCACTCAGCTGCCAGCTACCACAAGCTCCGATAAGCAGATTTAAAGTGTAGATATTTAACAATCTGCTGCGAACACGTGCGAAATGAGTTATCCAAATGCGAATGGCTTAAAGCGAATTGCATCACTTTTCTGCAAGCTACCTTATGCTCCAACGGGCAGATTTTCAGTGTAACAATATTCGGGGATCTGCTGCCAACTCGTGCGAAATGAGTTATCCAAATGCGAATGGCTTAAAGCGAATTGCATTGCTCTTCTGCAAGCTACCACATGCTCCGACGAGCAGATTTAAAGTGTGTAGATCATCCGCGATCTGCTGCGAACTCGTGCGAAATGAATTATAGAAGTGCGAATAGCTTAAAGAAAGGTGCAGCACTCTGCTGCAAGCTACCACACGCTCCGACGAGCAGATTTGAAGTGTCTACATATGCCGCGAACTGCTGCCAACTCGAGCGAAATGAGTTTTTCAAGTGGGAATGGCTTAAAACAAGGTGCAGCACTCTGCTGCAAGCTACCGCATGCTGCCAAGAGCAGGTTTGAATCGTGTAGATATTCCGCGATCTGCTGCGAACTCGATTGAAATGATCTATTCATGTGCGAATGGCCTCAAGCAAGGTGTAGCACTCTGCTCCAAGCTACCGCAGGCTCTGACGAGCAGATTAGAATTTTGTAAATATTCCGCAATCGTCTGCGAACTCGTGCGAAATGAATCATTGAAGTGCAAGTTGCTTAAAGCAAGGTGTAGCATTCTGCACCAAGTGACCGCACACTTCGACGAGCTGATTTAAATAGTGAATATATTCCGCGATCTGCAGCGAACTCGTGCGAAATGAGATATTCAAGTTCGAATGGCCTAAAAATAGGTGCAGCACTCTGCTGCCAGCTACCGCACGCTGCTACGAGCAGATTTAAAATTTCAAAATATTCTGCGATCAGCTGCTAGCTCGTACGAAATGAGTTAGTCAAGTGCGAATGGCTTTTAACAAGGTGCAGCACTCTGCTGCAAGCTACCGCACGGTACGACGAGAGAATTTGAAGTGTAAAAGTATTCCGCTAATTACAGCGAACTCGTGCGAAATGATCTATTTAAGTGGGAATGGACTAAAACAAGTTGCAGCACTCAGCTGCCAGCTACTGCACGTTCCGACAAGCTGATTGAAAGTCGGTAGATATTCCACGATCTGCTGCGAAGTCGTGCGAAAAGAGTTATTCAAGTGCAAATGGCTTAAAACAAATTGCATCAACCTTCTGTCAGCTCTCACACGCGCCAACGAGCAGATTAAAAGTGTCTACATATTCCGCGAACTGCTGCGAACTCGAACGAAATGAGTTATTCAATTGCGAATAGCCTAAGAGAAGGTGCAGCACTCTGCTGCGAGGTACAGCACGGTGTGTCAAGGAGACTTAAAGTGTGTAGATAATCCGCGATCTGCTGCGAAGTCGTGCGAACTGAGGTATTCAAGTGCGAATGGATTAAAAACAATGTGCGGCACTCAGCTGCCAGCTACCACAAGCTCCGATAAGCAGATTTAAAGTGTAGATATTTAACAATCTGCTGCGAACACGTGCGAAATGAGTTATCCAAATGCGAATGGCTTAAAGCGAATTGCATCACTTTTCTGCAAGCTACCTTATGCTCCAACGGGCAGATTTTCAGTGTAACAATATTCGGGGATCTGCTGCCAACTCGTGCGAAATGAGTTATCCAAATGCGAATGGCTTAAAGCGAATTGCATTGCTCTTCTGCAAGCTACCACATGCTCCGACGAGCAGATTTAAAGTGTGTAGATCATCCGCGATCTGCTGCGAACTCGTGCGAAATGAATTATAGAAGTGCGAATAGCTTAAAGAAAGGTGCAGCACTCTGCTGCAAGCTACCACACGCTCCGACGAGCAGATTTGAAGTGTCTACATATGCCGCGAACTGCTGCCAACTCGAGCGAAATGAGTTTTTCAAGTGGGAATGGCTTAAAACAAGGTGCAGCACTCTGCTGCAAGCTACCGCATGCTGCCAAGAGCAGGTTTGAATCGTGTAGATATTCCGCGATCTGCTGCGAACTCGATTGAAATGATCTATTCATGTGCGAATGGCCTCAAGCAAGGTGTAGCACTCTGCTCCAAGCTACCGCAGGCTCTGACGAGCAGATTAGAATTTTGTAAATATTCCGCAATCGTCTGCGAACTCGTGCGAAATGAATCATTGAAGTGCAAGTTGCTTAAAGCAAGGTGTAGCATTCTGCACCAAGTGACCGCACACTTCGACGAGCTGATTTAAATAGTGAATATATTCCGCGATCTGCAGCGAACTCGTGCGAAATGAGATATTCAAGTTCGAATGGCCTAAAAATAGGTGCAGCACTCTGCTGCCAGCTACCGCACGCTGCTACGAGCAGATTTAAAATTTCAAAATATTCTGCGATCAGCTGCTAGCTCGTACGAAATGAGTTAGTCAAGTGCGAATGGCTTTTAACAAGGTGCAGCACTCTGCTGCAAGCTACCGCACGGTACGACGAGAGAATTTGAAGTGTAAAAGTATTCCGCTAATTACAGCGAACTCGTGCGAAATGATCTATTTAAGTGGGAATGGACTAAAACAAGTTGCAGCACTCAGCTGCCAGCTACTGCACGTTCCGACAAGCTGATTGAAAGTCGGTAGATATTCCACGATCTGCTGCGAAGTCGTGCGAAAAGAGTTATTCAAGTGCAAATGGCTTAAAACAAATTGCATCAACCTTCTGTCAGCTCTCACACGCGCCAACGAGCAGATTAAAAGTGTCTACATATTCCGCGAACTGCTGCGAACTCGAACGAAATGAGTTATTCAATTGCGAATAGCCTAAGAGAAGGTGCAGCACTCTGCTGCGAGGTACAGCACGGTGTGTCAAGGAGACTTAAAGTGTGTAGATAATCCGCGATCTGCTGCGAAGTCGTGCGAACTGAGGTATTCAAGTGCGAATGGATTAAAACAATGTGCGGCACTCAGCTGCCAGCTACCACAAGCTCCGATAAGCAGATTTAAAGTGTAGATATTTAACAATCTGCTGCGAACACGTGCGAAATGAGTTATCCAAATGCGAATGGCTTAAAGCGAATTGCATCACTTTTCTGCAAGCTACCTTATGCTCCAACGGGCAGATTTTCAGTGTAACAATATTCGGGGATCTGCTGCCAACTCGTGCGAAATGAGTTATCCAAATGCGAATGGCTTAAAGCGAATTGCATTGCTCTTCTGCAAGCTACCACATGCTCCGACGAGCAGATTTAAAGTGTGTAGATCATCCGCGATCTGCTGCGAACTCGTGCGAAATGAATTATAGAAGTGCGAATAGCTTAAAGAAAGGTGCAGCACTCTGCTGCAAGCTACCACACGCTCCGACGAGCAGATTTGAAGTGTCTACATATGCCGCGAACTGCTGCCAACTCGAGCGAAATGAGTTTTTCAAGTGGGAATGGCTTAAAACAAGGTGCAGCACTCTGCTGCAAGCTACCGCATGCTGCCAAGAGCAGGTTTGAATCGTGTAGATATTCCGCGATCTGCTGCGAACTCGATTGAAATGATCTATTCATGTGCGAATGGCCTCAAGCAAGGTGTAGCACTCTGCTCCAAGCTACCGCAGGCTCTGACGAGCAGATTAGAATTTTGTAAATATTCCGCAATCGTCTGCGAACTCGTGCGAAATGAATCATTGAAGTGCAAGTTGCTTAAAGCAAGGTGTAGCATTCTGCACCAAGTGACCGCACACTTCGACGAGCTGATTTAAATAGTGAATATATTCCGCGATCTGCAGCGAACTCGTGCGAAATGAGATATTCAAGTTCGAATGGCCTAAAAATAGGTGCAGCACTCTGCTGCCAGCTACCGCACGCTGCTACGAGCAGATTTAAAATTTCAAAATATTCTGCGATCAGCTGCTAGCTCGTACGAAATGAGTTAGTCAAGTGCGAATGGCTTTTAACAAGGTGCAGCACTCTGCTGCAAGCTACCGCACGGTACGACGAGAGAATTTGAAGTGTAAAAGTATTCCGCTAATTACAGCGAACTCGTGCGAAATGATCTATTTAAGTGGGAATGGACTAAAACAAGTTGCAGCACTCAGCTGCCAGCTACTGCACGTTCCGACAAGCTGATTGAAAGTCGGTAGATATTCCACGATCTGCTGCGAAGTCGTGCGAAAAGAGTTATTCAAGTGCAAATGGCTTAAAACAAATTGCATCAACCTTCTGTCAGCTCTCACACGCGCCAACGAGCAGATTAAAAGTGTCTACATATTCCGCGAACTGCTGCGAACTCGAACGAAATGAGTTATTCAATTGCGAATAGCCTAAGAGAAGGTGCAGCACTCTGCTGCGAGGTACAGCACGGTGTGTCAAGGAGACTTAAAGTGTGTAGATAATCCGCGATCTGCTGCGAAGTCGTGCGAACTGAGGTATTCAAGTGCGAATGGATTAAAACAATGTGCGGCACTCAGCTGCCAGCTACCACAAGCTCCGATAAGCAGATTTAAAGTGTAGATATTTAACAATCTGCTGCGAACACGTGCGAAATGAGTTATCCAAATGCGAATGGCTTAAAGCGAATTGCATCACTTTTCTGCAAGCTACCTTATGCTCCAACGGGCAGATTTTCAGTGTAACAATATTCGGGGATCTGCTGCCAACTCGTGCGAAATGAGTTATCCAAATGCGAATGGCTTAAAGCGAATTGCATTGCTCTTCTGCAAGCTACCACATGCTCCGACGAGCAGATTTAAAAGTGTGTAGATCATCCGCGATCTGCTGCGAACTCGTGCGAAATGAATTATAGAAGTGCGAATAGCTTAAAGAAAGGTGCAGCACTCTGCTGCAAGCTACCACACGCTCCGACGAGCAGATTTGAAGTGTCTACATATGCCGCGAACTGCTGCCAACTCGAGCGAAATGAGTTTTTCAAGTGGGAATGGCTTAAAACAAGGTGCAGCACTCTGCTGCAAGCTACCGCATGCTGCCAAGAGCAGGTTTGAATCGTGTAGATATTCCGCGATCTGCTGCGAACTCGATTGAAATGATCTATTCATGTGCGAATGGCCTCAAGCAAGGTGTAGCACTCTGCTCCAAGCTACCGCAGGCTCTGACGAGCAGATTAGAATTTTGTAAATATTCCGCAATCGTCTGCGAACTCGTGCGAAATGAATCATTGAAGTGCAAGTTGCTTAAAGCAAGGTGTAGCATTCTGCACCAAGTGACCGCACACTTCGACGAGCTGATTTAAATAGTGAATATATTCCGCGATCTGCAGCGAACTCGTGCGAAATGAGATATTCAAGTTCGAATGGCCTAAAAATAGGTGCAGCACTCTGCTGCCAGCTACCGCACGCTGCTACGAGCAGATTTAAAATTTCAAAATATTCTGCGATCAGCTGCTAGCTCGTACGAAATGAGTTAGTCAAGTGCGAATGGCTTTTAACAAGGTGCAGCACTCTGCTGCAAGCTACCGCACGGTACGACGAGAGAATTTGAAGTGTAAAAGTATTCCGCTAATTACAGCGAACTCGTGCGAAATGATCTATTTAAGTGGGAATGGACTAAAACAAGTTGCAGCACTCAGCTGCCAGCTACTGCACGTTCCGACAAGCTGATTGAAAGTCGGTAGATATTCCACGATCTGCTGCGAAGTCGTGCGAAAAGAGTTATTCAAGTGCAAATGGCTTAAAACAAATTGCATCAACCTTCTGTCAGCTCTCACACGCGCCAACGAGCAGATTAAAAGTGTCTACATATTCCGCGAACTGCTGCGAACTCGAACGAAATGAGTTATTCAATTGCGAATAGCCTAAGAGAAGGTGCAGCACTCTGCTGCGAGGTACAGCACGGTGTGTCAAGGAGACTTAAAGTGTGTAGATAATCCGCGATCTGCTGCGAAGTCGTGCGAACTGAGGTATTCAAGTGCGAATGGATTAAAACAATGTGCGGCACTCAGCTGCCAGCTACCACAAGCTCCGATAAGCAGATTTAAAGTGTAGATATTTAACAATCTGCTGCGAACACGTGCGAAATGAGTTATCCAAATGCGAATGGCTTAAAGCGAATTGCATCACTTTTCTGCAAGCTACCTTATGCTCCAACGGGCAGATTTTCAGTGTAACAATATTCGGGGATCTGCTGCCAACTCGTGCGAAATGAGTTATCCAAATGCGAATGGCTTAAAGCGAATTGCATTGCTCTTCTGCAAGCTACCACATGCTCCGACGAGCAGATTTAAAGTGTGTAGATCATCCGCGATCTGCTGCGAACTCGTGCGAAATGAATTATAGAAGTGCGAATAGCTTAAAGAAAGGTGCAGCACTCTGCTGCAAGCTACCACACGCTCCGACGAGCAGATTTGAAGTGTCTACATATGCCGCGAACTGCTGCCAACTCGAGCGAAATGAGTTTTTCAAGTGGGAATGGCTTAAAACAAGGTGCAGCACTCTGCTGCAAGCTACCGCATGCTGCCAAGAGCAGGTTTGAATCGTGTAGATATTCCGCGATCTGCTGCGAACTCGATTGAAATGATCTATTCATGTGCGAATGGCCTCAAGCAAGGTGTAGCACTCTGCTCCAAGCTACCGCAGGCTCTGACGAGCAGATTAGAATTTTGTAAATATTCCGCAATCGTCTGCGAACTCGTGCGAAATGAATCATTGAAGTGCAAGTTGCTTAAAGCAAGGTGTAGCATTCTGCACCAAGTGACCGCACACTTCGACGAGCTGATTTAAATAGTGAATATATTCCGCGATCTGCAGCGAACTCGTGCGAAATGAGATATTCAAGTTCGAATGGCCTAAAAATAGGTGCAGCACTCTGCTGCCAGCTACCGCACGCTGCTACGAGCAGATTTAAAATTTCAAAATATTCTGCGATCAGCTGCTAGCTCGTACGAAATGAGTTAGTCAAGTGCGAATGGCTTTTAACAAGGTGCAGCACTCTGCTGCAAGCTACCGCACGGTACGACGAGAGAATTTGAAGTGTAAAAGTATTCCGCTAATTACAGCGAACTCGTGCGAAATGATCTATTTAAGTGGGAATGGACTAAAACAAGTTGCAGCACTCAGCTGCCAGCTACTGCACGTTCCGACAAGCTGATTGAAAGTCGGTAGATATTCCACGATCTGCTGCGAAGTCGTGCGAAAAGAGTTATTCAAGTGCAAATGGCTTAAAACAAATTGCATCAACCTTCTGTCAGCTCTCACACGCGCCAACGAGCAGATTAAAAGTGTCTACATATTCCGCGAACTGCTGCGAACTCGAACGAAATGAGTTATTCAATTGCGAATAGCCTAAGAGAAGGTGCAGCACTCTGCTGCGAGGTACAGCACGGTGTGTCAAGGAGACTTAAAGTGTGTAGATAATCCGCGATCTGCTGCGAAGTCGTGCGAACTGAGGTATTCAAGTGCGAATGGATTAAAACAATGTGCGGCACTCAGCTGCCAGCTACCACAAGCTCCGATAAGCAGATTTAAAGTGTAGATATTTAACAATCTGCTGCGAACACGTGCGAAATGAGTTATCCAAATGCGAATGGCTTAAAGCGAATTGCATCACTTTTCTGCAAGCTACCTTATGCTCCAACGGGCAGATTTTCAGTGTAACAATATTCGGGGATCTGCTGCCAACTCGTGCGAAATGAGTTATCCAAATGCGAATGGCTTAAAGCGAATTGCATTGCTCTTCTGCAAGCTACCACATGCTCCGACGAGCAGATTTAAAGTGTGTAGATCATCCGCGATCTGCTGCGAACTCGTGCGAAATGAATTATAGAAGTGCGAATAGCTTAAAGAAAGGTGCAGCACTCTGCTGCAAGCTACCACACGCTCCGACGAGCAGATTTGAAGTGTCTACATATGCCGCGAACTGCTGCCAACTCGAGCGAAATGAGTTTTTCAAGTGGGAATGGCTTAAAACAAGGTGCAGCACTCTGCTGCAAGCTACCGCATGCTGCCAAGAGCAGGTTTGAATCGTGTAGATATTCCGCGATCTGCTGCGAACTCGATTGAAATGATCTATTCATGTGCGAATGGCCTCAAGCAAGGTGTAGCACTCTGCTCCAAGCTACCGCAGGCTCTGACGAGCAGATTAGAATTTTGTAAATATTCCGCAATCGTCTGCGAACTCGTGCGAAATGAATCATTGAAGTGCAAGTTGCTTAAAGCAAGGTGTAGCATTCTGCACCAAGTGACCGCACACTTCGACGAGCTGATTTAAATAGTGAATATATTCCGCGATCTGCAGCGAACTCGTGCGAAATGAGATATTCAAGTTCGAATGGCCTAAAAATAGGTGCAGCACTCTGCTGCCAGCTACCGCACGCTGCTACGAGCAGATTTAAAATTTCAAAATATTCTGCGATCAGCTGCTAGCTCGTACGAAATGAGTTAGTCAAGTGCGAATGGCTTTTAACAAGGTGCAGCACTCTGCTGCAAGCTACCGCACGGTACGACGAGAGAATTTGAAGTGTAAAAGTATTCCGCTAATTACAGCGAACTCGTGCGAAATGATCTATTTAAGTGGGAATGGACTAAAACAAGTTGCAGCACTCAGCTGCCAGCTACTGCACGTTCCGACAAGCTGATTGAAAGTCGGTAGATATTCCACGATCTGCTGCGAAGTCGTGCGAAAAGAGTTATTCAAGTGCAAATGGCTTAAAACAAATTGCATCAACCTTCTGTCAGCTCTCACACGCGCCAACGAGCAGATTAAAAGTGTCTACATATTCCGCGAACTGCTGCGAACTCGAACGAAATGAGTTATTCAATTGCGAATAGCCTAAGAGAAGGTGCAGCACTCTGCTGCGAGGTACAGCACGGTGTGTCAAGGAGACTTAAAGTGTGTAGATAATCCGCGATCTGCTGCGAAGTCGTGCGAACTGAGGTATTCAAGTGCGAATGGATTAAAACAATGTGCGGCACTCAGCTGCCAGCTACCACAAGCTCCGATAAGCAGATTTAAAGTGTAGATATTTAACAATCTGCTGCGAACACGTGCGAAATGAGTTATCCAAATGCGAATGGCTTAAAGCGAATTGCATCACTTTTCTGCAAGCTACCTTATGCTCCAACGGGCAGATTTTCAGTGTAACAATATTCGGGGATCTGCTGCCAACTCGTGCGAAATGAGTTATCCAAATGCGAATGGCTTAAAGCGAATTGCATTGCTCTTCTGCAAGCTACCACATGCTCCGACGAGCAGATTTAAAGTGTGTAGATCATCCGCGATCTGCTGCGAACTCGTGCGAAATGAATTATAGAAGTGCGAATAGCTTAAAGAAAGGTGCAGCACTCTGCTGCAAGCTACCACACGCTCCGACGAGCAGATTTGAAGTGTCTACATATGCCGCGAACTGCTGCCAACTCGAGCGAAATGAGTTTTTTTCAAGTGGGAATGGCTTAAAACAAGGTGCAGCACTCTGCTGCAAGCTACCGCATGCTGCCAAGAGCAGGTTTGAATCGTGTAGATATTCCGCGATCTGCTGCGAACTCGATTGAAATGATCTATTCATGTGCGAATGGCCTCAAGCAAGGTGTAGCACTCTGCTCCAAGCTACCGCAGGCTCTGACGAGCAGATTAGAATTTTGTAAATATTCCGCAATCGTCTGCGAACTCGTGCGAAATGAATCATTGAAGTGCAAGTTGCTTAAAGCAAGGTGTAGCATTCTGCACCAAGTGACCGCACACTTCGACGAGCTGATTTAAATAGTGAATATATTCCGCGATCTGCAGCGAACTCGTGCGAAATGAGATATTCAAGTTCGAATGGCCTAAAAATAGGTGCAGCACTCTGCTGCCAGCTACCGCACGCTGCTACGAGCAGATTTAAAATTTCAAAATATTCTGCGATCAGCTGCTAGCTCGTACGAAATGAGTTAGTCAAGTGCGAATGGCTTTTAACAAGGTGCAGCACTCTGCTGCAAGCTACCGCACGGTACGACGAGAGAATTTGAAGTGTAAAAGTATTCCGCTAATTACAGCGAACTCGTGCGAAATGATCTATTTAAGTGGGAATGGACTAAAACAAAGTTGCAGCACTCAGCTGCCAGCTACTGCACGTTCCGACAAGCTGATTGAAAGTCGGTAGATATTCCACGATCTGCTGCGAAGTCGTGCGAAAAGAGTTATTCAAGTGCAAATGGCTTAAAACAAATTGCATCAACCTTCTGTCAGCTCTCACACGCGCCAACGAGCAGATTAAAAGTGTCTACATATTCCGCGAACTGCTGCGAACTCGAACGAAATGAGTTATTCAATTGCGAATAGCCTAAGAGAAGGTGCAGCACTCTGCTGCGAGGTACAGCACGGTGTGTCAAGGAGACTTAAAGTGTGTAGATAATCCGCGATCTGCTGCGAAGTCGTGCGAACTGAGGTATTCAAGTGCGAATGGATTAAAACAATGTGCGGCACTCAGCTGCCAGCTACCACAAGCTCCGATAAGCAGATTTAAAGTGTAGATATTTAACAATCTGCTGCGAACACGTGCGAAATGAGTTATCCAAATGCGAATGGCTTAAAGCGAATTGCATCACTTTTCTGCAAGCTACCTTATGCTCCAACGGGCAGATTTTCAGTGTAACAATATTCGGGGATCTGCTGCCAACTCGTGCGAAATGAGTTATCCAAATGCGAATGGCTTAAAGCGAATTGCATTGCTCTTCTGCAAGCTACCACATGCTCCGACGAGCAGATTTAAAGTGTGTAGATCATCCGCGATCTGCTGCGAACTCGTGCGAAATGAATTATAGAAGTGCGAATAGCTTAAAGAAAGGTGCAGCACTCTGCTGCAAGCTACCACACGCTCCGACGAGCAGATTTGAA